>OY829505.1:8126799-8490358 GCA_963691665.1 Clepsis dumicolana | reverse complement strand
ATGTTGATGATTTAATTTTATGTTGGAAGGGGAGTATGAGGCAGCTAGATTTGTTTATTAGTGCTCTCAATAACAAACATCCAAAAATAAAGTTCAAACGAGAATTAGAGGAAAATCGTTCATTAAATTTTCTTGGATTTAACTATTACAAGAGTAAATAATAGGCACCAGTTTCAAATTTACCGTAAGCCTACGTACACAGATACTGTCATACCTGCAAATTCTACTCACCCATGGCAGCATAAACTGGCTGCTTTCCATTGTTATGTACATAGACTACTAACTGTACCTCTGTCGAAAGAGCATTATGATTCTGAGTTACATACTATATATCAGATAGCAACAACAAATGGTTATAGTACAGCAATGGTTAATAGTCTGGTTCAAAAGAAGCAGGGACGGATAGTGAATAGCATGCTTTACTCTGCGTTGCCATCTCAGCCTACTAACAAATTTAGACCTAGTATTACTTATGTTGGCCGGTTGTCTGACAAGATTTATAATATTTTAAAATCAAATAACATCAATGTTGCCTTTAAGACTACTAATTCTTTACGTTCTAGACTTTGTAATAACAAAGAAAAGGTGGATAAAGGGAACAGGTCGGGCGTATATAAACTCACTTGTGGCGACTGTAGTCAAGTATACATTGGACAAACCGGTCGAAGCTTTGATACTAGATTTAAAGAGCATGTCTCGTCATATAGGCATGATCATCCAGAGAAATCAAACTTTGCCAAGCATTTATTAGAAACGAATCATTCGTTGTTAGACTCAGATACGTACGAAATTTTACATTATTGTGATAAGGGTTTGCGGCTATCGGTTTTAGAACAATTGGAAATAATTAGGTACAACAACATGGGGTCTATTATTAATGAACAAGTTAATTTGGTTTCTTCGCCTTTGTTACGACTTGGTTCTAATTTTAATAATGTGTCATAGTAATAATGAGAACATGACTTCTCTTTTTACCGTACTCGGTTAAAAATAACGGGGTACCTGGCGTAGATTAAAAATAAAAATAAAAAGGGTAGTTTGGAATTCATTTCTTAAAAAAGGGTAGTTTAGGACTTACATAAAAGGGTAGTTTGGAATTTATAAAATATTAGTGGGTACGTTGGTTTTGTCATTAACTAAGTTGAGTACATGGTTTACATATGTCAGTAGTGGAAGTGGTGGCATGTTGAGCGGTTGTTGTTGTGCTTCGTAAATGGCCTCGTGGAGAGTGCCGAAACGCGTCAGCGTTTAGTATAGTGGTGGTGGTGATAGTTGGGTCTGTGTGGCATGTGTTGATTCGTGTAGCAGTGGAGGTGGAGGTGTTGCATGGAAACATACATTTGCCGCACAGATATAACTATTTGTCATTAGTGGTCGCGGGTGAGCAAAGTAATTGTTTTTTAGTTCATAAATATGGACCTCCGCAAAGTAACGCCTGATTCAATAAATTAATTTTATTGTTATCGCAAATCATAAAGTATTTATAGAATTCCAATTCCCACGTGTACTGAACTGCGACGTTGTTTGATCACTTAAACCACCTATTGCAGGAGTTGCCCTAAGCTTACCTTTGCACAAAAAAACACTTTTCATAGGGCTTCCCCCTTTCGTGTTCATGTTCAGTCATACTCATCTTTACCTACGAATTAGTCCGCAACATATCGGACTTAACTCAACTTATATACGTGAGTGATCTGTTTTATTTCACTATGATTGAGTCTCACTGTAGTTTCATGTTAAGTTAACAATAATGACTAGATCCATAGGCGTCTACTACTCTACAAGTATTTCAAGTTCGTAACATTTTTTCTCTATGAACTAGAAAACAATTACATTGCGCGCGCGCGCATTTTCACAGGTACGATTTGTAAAATCAATACCCAGGCATAGCATGTGCCTGAGCCCTGAGCAGGAATATTTGAATCCTACGTAACGTAATCGAATAATAACGATATCGAGAAAATTTGTATGACGTTTGAACGAGCGCCCCCGTGAGCGTGTTTGATACAAAAATTTAATAGGGATTTTCTTGCGGGCGATACGATAACGTTACTACTTGATTACGTTACGTAGGACTCGAATATTCGTCCTCGGGCCTCTGGAGAGAAATTTATCCCTTATGATCTTTCACAATAGTAACCTTTTCTTGGGACCATGGGGTCCCGGCGCTTACAAGTTTATTTCAGAGTTGCAAAAGCGCTTAATCGATGCAACTTGTGACCAAAAGGCTGGCAGTTTTCTCTCTCAAAGAATCAGCATCGCTATTCAGCGAGGCAACGCTGCCAGCCTTTTGGGCACCATGCCACGGGGCTTTATGCAAATTTAATTTAGTTTTAAGTTTTAGTTTATTTAGTTTTGGCTTAGATTTAATGTAATTGTAAATTGCTTTTATTATTTAAATAAATTGTGTTTTAATAGTAAATAAATAAACTTTTTCCAAGATCAATGTGATCATGCCTGTCATGTTTTTGGCGTTGTCGGCTCCAGTCGAAAGTGCTTCGTGGCCAACCGCGTTTAGCGGTGGGTGGCGATTAACCGACGGATAAAGGACAGTTAAAGCTGACCGCTGGTTAGTGGGCGGCCGGTGACTTTTGTATTTATTTGATAAAATACTCGCAAAATATAACGGGACAGTTTAGACCATTGTAGTTTATTTATAACCGCGTGCGAAATTTTGTGCAAATAATGTACAAATTGTACTTTCAACGACAGAATAAAATAAGCTTAAGGCGTTATCTCGTTTATCCATGGCTCTTTTAAACCCCCCACGAAAAAGAGGGGGTGTTATAAGTTTGACCTGTGTATCTGTGTATCTGTCTGTGGCATCATAGCTCCCAAACGGACAGACCGATTTCGATGCGGTTTTTTTTTATCGAAAGCTAGTTTAATCCGGATGGTTGTTAGCTAAGTTTCATTATAATCGGTTCACCTGTTTTTGAAATATTGAACTTTGAAATGACAATGTCGGGGTTTTTCAACTTTTCTAAGATGGTAAGGTTATAAATCTTTTCTTAAGCGAAATAAGAACAAAGACCTGTTAGCGGATAAAGTGGTTGTATTTATAATTCTCGATTAAAGCATTAGAATTGGTAATTATTTTTATTTATGATCACGAGAGGTCATCTCAAGGCTCCGTTTTATTGTCAATATTGTAGTTAATTGTAATAATTTATCTCATAAATGTGCTACAATTACGAGATAACTACCTATTTCTTAATAATTGCATTCCTTGTCTCTCTTTTTTGTTTTGATAAAACTGTTTCTTTCTTTTATGTCACGTCAACATTTTCCCACGAGATAGGTATCCATACAAACATTTTCCTAATAAATAATAAATAAAAATCCTTTATTTCAGGCCAGATGACCCATATAATTGTTAGTAGGTACAATTACACTCACTTGACTATGTTAGTATACATTAATTACATTTTGGGCTTACAAAAAAGAAGGGAACATACATACATACATCATCAGAATGCTGTTGCTGCTGCCGCGCACAAGTTCCGTCTTACTATACCACTATACACTATACTATACTAATAAGTATAAACATTTGTTTATATTTTACATATAACAAACTATAAACCTCACTCAATTTGGTTATCTTACAACATCGGACAATTAACGGGAAAAATCTTCGAGACTCGATTCCCCCGATAGACAAACTATTTGTGTACCTACAAATTTGTACGGAACCCTCGGTGCGCGAGTCTGACTCGCACTTTGCTGGTTTTTTTTAACTGTCTAAACTAAGTATTTTCGCTGTAACAGGGAACATAGAGCTGAATAACTATAATAGTTTTATAATTATGATATTAAGATATTATGCAAACATAACCCGTCCTTTGGGTTCCAACACAGTTGGATAAATAGGCTGGATTATTTTATACTCAACATTGCAAAAGTAAAGTTGAAGGTTACCCCAACAATTAACACTATTTAATGGGTACTTAACTTAATCTATGGAATTTCACCGGAGTCGTGTAACGGTCTTTAAAAGCTTGCTTTAAAAGCTCGATGAGCCTACAAGTTAAAATAGTGGGTAAAAAGTTTCACGTATCTTTAAATTTTTGTAATAGTTGTGTCTCAAACAATGTCTGGGTATTGTTCCACTCATATTGCATTTTTTCTAATGATTTAGTGAGTTTTCTTTAAATAATTCATCTGTGGTTACGCACCTATTGTAAGAGCTATTGTAACTTGTTTTTAGAAAAAAAAATTGTGTCAAGTATTAAGAAAAACTCCAGTTGTTACTATTTCCTTTTATCATTTTATTTATTCTTGTCTTGCTCCTGTCAATCGTCCGATACAACATGGATACAACCTCAGGATACAACAAAATTAATTATTTTGCTTGCCCCAGGAGACAGTACTGCCTTCATCAAAGTTCCTTTTTTTTAAATTCTTTTTTTTAGTTTCTTGCGGCGCATTCCGCTTGGCAATCGTGGTATTTACGAAAGCGCTGGTAGACTCAAACAAATGACGTTCATAAGAGTTTTTAGCCTGCTACTTACTGAATAAAATTTTGATTAAGTGTATCTTTCGTAATTAAAAACATTTTATCAAAAATAATATGGCATGTCGTTCAGTACTCAAATGACTGCTCTACGTTTTGACAAAAATTATTTGACACTCATCGTATTTTGATAGCGGGATCGCGATGGATGCGGAAAGCACAAGACCGGTCTGAGTGGAGAGCCGCGGGGGAGGGCGCCGGCCAGCAGTGGACGTCTTTCGGCTGACATGATGATGATGACGTATTCTGACTGTCATCACGGTTTTGCTTATTTTTATTTATGTTTGTTCAATAAGTAGGTACTAGTAACTTTAACTACTAAAATCACTATTCAAAAGTCGTGGATAACTTTAGAGAATATTACCATAGTATTTATTAAGGTTTAGTAGATTATGTTAATTACGTTTTTATTTAGATTTGGTTATATATCTTGTATGGCAGCCTGCGCATTAATTTCACTATTTTACATAATTATAAATACTTATTTCAGATTACCTTCAAAGCCGGCAATTAATTATATTTTTTATTCGTACTTGTCGTGCGTTGCCTATTTCAGTGGCCGTTTATTTTACCTCATCACGAGAAACCTACGCATTTTTAATGGTTTTCATAATAGCACCTAAGTATTTAGAAAGGTTATGTGTATTATTATTATTTCTACTATTCGTGAAACTTAATACCATAGCGTCTAGTGTAATCATCGACCTAAAAAACGTCTCGATCGCGTTCGCGTTTACGTCGGAATTAGTATATGGTCAAATTAGCAGCGCCACTAGTAGCACAGAGGGTCGAGCACGACTTTACGAATGCTGCGTAGCGTTACGGTTATCTTATCGGGTTTATGATTATCGAGAAGCCTCGTACTAAATTTTAGTTCCAAATACGCTCACGGGCGGGCGCTGTTCCAAACGTCATACAAACTCGACAACGTTTAGTATTCGATTTTACGTTACGCAGCATTCGTAAAGTCGTACTCGACCCTCAGTATCGACAACAAACAATTCTCGTACTATTTGACACTTTAACTCAAATGCCCACATCATGGCATGCATGGCTAGTCCTACCGCTAAGCAGCAGTGCTTGCGCTGTTATGTTCCGGTGTGGTGAGTAAGACAGCCGGTGTAATTACGGGCTCAAGAAGCATTTCATCTTAGCTCTCTAGGTTGGCAATGTATCTGCAAACCCCCCGGGGGCTGCAGGTATCTATGGGCAGTGGTGATCACTTACCATCAAGTGACCCACTTGCTCGTTTGCCTTCCTTGTGGTAAAAAAATAAATGCTTTCGAGACGTATTTTTGGCCGTCGATAACACTAAAGGTCGAGCACGACTTTACGAATGCTGCGTAACGTTACGGTTATCGTATCCAGATCGAGAAACCTCATACTAAATTTTAGTTCCATATGCGCTCACGGGCGGGTGCTGTTCCAAACGTCATACAAACTCGACAACGTTTACTATTCGATTTTACGTTACGCAGCATTCGTAAAGTCGTGCTCGACCCTCGGAACTTTTCATAGCTGGTCATGTATGAAGACAAAAATATGCTAGTGGTTTGACGACCCTCTGCTTGAAAGGACATAAGTAGGGTTCAAACCCCGGCTCGCACCTCTGAGTTTTCGGAATTTATGTGTGTGACAAAGTTCCACGTTCCGTCAGAACCACATTTGTAATTCATCATGAGCTTTTCGATGAAGGAAAACATCGCGAGAAAACCTGCTCACTCCTGCGAAGAACTCCAATGATGTGTGTGAAGTTCCCAATCCGCACCGGATCCGCGTGGGAACTATAGCCCAAGCCCTCTCATTCTGACACGATGCCTGCCTATCATGTGCCCAGCAGTGGGACGTAAGGCTGGTGATGATGAAATACTAGGAAACCTCTTAATGGTAAATTATCATAGCTCACAGAATGTAAGGCCGTCTGTGTACCGTCGCGTGTGATGGTGGACAGTGCGCCTTAGTGAAGCAATGTTGTGAGTGCGCGCGCAACCCACTCGCGAGCAACTGGTTTTTGGACAAAGAGCAACATTTAATAGCGATGTAGAGGCGACGACACGTACTTTTGAGCATGTTTTCCTTGGAATAGATCATTTTTAGGGTTCCGTACCTCAAAAGGAAAAAACGGAACCCTTATAGGATCACTTTGTTGTCCGTCTGTCTGTCTGTCTGTCTGTCTGTCAAGACCCTTTTTCGCGTGGAGGTAGCATGCTGAAATTAATATCAAATACTCAAGCCTGTGGTCCCTTAAAGCTCTGAAAAAATCAGCTTTTTACGTCAACGCAATCAAAAGATACGGTTACCAAAAGGGCTATTTCCATACAAATTGTCGAAATCCAAAACTTAAAAGGTACTTCCAGTTGTCCTAGAAACTTGTAATTTGGTTGAAGGTAGCTCTTATAGCACAACCACCCCAAAAAGTCTCAAAATCTTAAATTTTTATGTCTGTCTGTAGATTTCGCAGATCAATATAAGTTGACCCCACAGTGCGTACATTTTGCTTAAGAGCAGTGTTCGGCTTACACTGGACTTCTTAAAACACTGGGGAAAAGCGTTAAAATCTTTCTACGGAACCCTCGTGCGCGACTCCGACTCGCACTTGACCGGTTTTTTTTTAGGACAAATGACATTTTAACATAAAACTATCGTGAGTCTCAATCATATCGAAATAAAACGGACCACTCACGTATATAAGCTGAGCTTAGCCCGACTTGTTTCGGACTAACATAATCATGTCGGGCTAACTCGATTTATGTACGTGAATGATCCGTTTTATTTGACTATGACAAATGAGATGTTGTCATAAATCGAAATTTGTGTAGTGTTTATTTTCTATGTTAAAATCCAAGCATCTAAGAAAGATTTTATTATTATTATTCTATCAAAATACAAAACAATATAAAAGGAAACGCTTATTGTTTTTCCTTGTTTAATGGATGAATGAATTCGCGTATTTTCCTTATAAGTACATAATAATTGAACCACAGGACCACTTACTTTAAACGATTCATTTTATGAAGTTAGTCTTAATACAACTTGCCACATCTAACTCTATACCTTTTAATTGTTTTGAAAGTTTTAATTTTGATAACTTTTGACGTTGAAAAAAATGTACCTATTTATATAGAGCGACGAAGATTTTTTTTTTAGTTTAATATTACCCATGACAGTAAAAGATACTAAGGCGCTTATGAATTGTGCAATAAGAACGTACACATGACCAAATCTTATAGCCCTATTCCTATATGAGACATATAGGACAATACTTGGCTAAGAACAGTCTTGATCAAACTAGCTTTCATTAAAAAAAATTGCTCCCAAATCCCTCTACCCGTTCACACACTGATACAAGGATACATTCATCAAACTTAAAACACCCGTCTTTTGAGACGGGGTTAATGAAACCAGAGGGTCGAGCACGACTTTACGAATGCTGCGTAACATTACGGTTATCATATCGAAGGTATCGGAGGTATTTAAATTCAAATTTAAATATAAAAGTTTTTTACGCGATTAAGTCCCGAGTATCATGATAATGTGTAATAATATCATATCGAAATCGAGAAACCTCGAAAATTTTAATTCCAAATACGCTCACGGGCGGGCGCTGTTCCAAACGTCATACAACTACTAATGTAATCACGCAGTAACAGTTTTAAATGTTTTAAATGATTCGCGGTTAATTGCATTAGACATAATGAAAACAACTGCAACTGCATCGAAATGTCGGGAGCTCATCATACCTATAAGGTAATCGCGGTCAATATCCCGTTTTCATTATGTATAATACGTTACGCAAGCTTAGAATATTCGTACTCGGGCCTCAGAGAGCATCACTGAGGCACACACGACCGCACAATTTTCTACACGTCCCGCTACCACAGCGTCGCGTCTACAGCCTGCGCTGGCACTCTCTGGGCCACAGCCGAATGGCGCGCTGAGCACCGCGCACGTGTTTAAGTTTTTATTTTTCTTTTTACGTAGTTGCCACCGTTCGTACCGTTTTTTTTTAAATTTACTTTGACACAAACTGCAGGCATAGACTAAGGTGTAGTTGACAAGTGTTTTTTTTTTGTGTGTGTTGTGTGTGCTAAAGATGAATGGAGTTCTGGACGAGAGAGAGCCGATCATTGACAGGTTTGTTTTTTTTTTGTCGGCGCAAAAAGTTTGGTTGTTATGGCGGTGAGTGTGTTACGGAGTTGGAAGCTTTTAACGTGCTCAGCTATGAAGTTTCTAAAAGTTTTGGCGTGAATAAAAAAATTAGAGATGAGATGTCTAATGAAAATATTAGCATGCACTATTACGAAACAAAAACGCCTCGTGTTTTTTTAATACTCGTCTTTTAAAAAACTATGTAAACGGAATACTAACTGTTATCCAATGTACACAATCATAATACTGTTTACTAACAGGTGAAGCTACAAAAATGATGATGTATGAATCTAAAACCAGTTTCCGCAGACAAAAATAAATATAGTTAATGGAAATAATTTCCTATGTAAAAGGTCATATCTTTGGGTTTTTTTTATAATTTAACGGAAGTTTGTTTTATATTTGTTTAATGGACTATAAAAAACAACGTAAGTACAGTCAAGTGTAATACGTTACGTTATTACAACTTGCCATAAAAATCCAGTGTTCTGCGTACAGTAATAAAATTGACAGCAATCTTCAAACAAACTAATTACTGTATTTTTCCTTGAACTTTTAAGTAACATATTCGTCTCGTAATGTATTTAATGAATCGACCATTGATTCGTGTTTATTACCTTACTTTAAATAAGTATAAATCACATTTAATTTTAGCTTCCTATCTCATAAACACACAGAAACCATGTTTGAATAATAATGTATATTAAAATTCATTATTGCGTCAATATTTTGCTTAAAATATTCATACATGCGAGTATTATAACATGTAGAGATTGATCTTCCTTACAATATGAATAAGTATCATAAAGAACAAGATATATATTATGTTTACTACAAACGAAAATGTGTTCTTACAAGCGTTTATTATTATCCCAGTGTAAGTCTGTCTGTAATTAAATCTTGCAAGTGGAATTTAACCCACTTCCCAGATTCTGATTGAGTTGAATATTTGCATGCATATGTAAATCGGATGAATTATCAAGTCAAGCCAACAAAGAGTACTTAGATACAGTCACCATAAAGCTAGTTACATTTTTCTGATATTCTGTCTTCTTGTTTTAGTAAGTAGGTATATAAAGAAATATTAATAGTCGTTTCGTCAGTTTGCCCGTGATCATGATGCATATAACTGCGTCGAAATATCGGGAGCTCATCAAACCTATAAGGTGATCGTGACCAATATCCCGTTTTCATTATGACTAATGCAATTAACCGCGAATCATTTGAAACTGTTATTATAATTGATTCTGTTTTTTTAGTTAACCTTCTTAGGTTAAATAGTTATTCATAATCTCGCAGCTATAATAAATAATCTAAGTAGCTACATAAACAACTCGAATACATTTTTAAACAGATGCAAACCCGAAGCCGCGGCAACTTAGCAAACAGAGAAAATAAATTAGCAATTTTCTTCTTCAAATATATATTATACAGGGCATTGTTAGACGTTGCTCCGTAGTATATATAACCTTTTGAATATTACAATACACCTTAGCTGTATTTTCCATTCAAAGAGGCACCTTTTAACCCCTGACGCAAAAAAGCCCTGTTGTATTGACCTGTGTATGGGTGTCTGTATGTGGCATTATAACTCCCAAACGGATGAATCTAATTTGATGCGGTTTTTTGTTTGAAAGCAAGTTTATTTAACCGAAATGGTTCTTAGTTAAGTTTTATCAAAATGTGTGGCATCCATGTGGCATCTGTGACACCGAAGCTCATAAAATAAGATACCAATTTGGACGTGAGTTTTTAAATCGAAAACTAGTTCATTCGAGATAGTTCTTTGATGGAGCTAAGTTTCATCAAGCCGTTTTTGAGATATTAACTGTTAAATGTCAATGTAGGGGGTTTTCGACTTTTCTAAGTCGGTTAGATTATCTTTCCGGTATTCAACTTTTCTAAGTCTGTCAGGTTATCCTTCCGGTATTCAACTTTTCTAAGTCTGTCAGGTTATCCTTCCGGTATTCAACTTTACTAAGTCGGTTAGGTTATCCTTCCGGTATTCAACTTTTCTAAGTCCGTTAGGTTATCCTTTGGTATTAATTTTTTCTAAGTCGGTCAGGTTATCATTCCGGTATTCAACTTTTTTAAGTCGATCAAGTTATCCTTCCGGTATTCAACTTTCCTAAGTCGGTTCGGTTATCCTTCCGGTATTCAACTTTTCTACGTCGGTCAGATTATCCTTCCAGTATTCAACTTTTCTAAGTCGGTCAAGTTATCCTTCCGATTTCAACTTTCCTAGGTCGGTTCGGTTATCCTTCCGGTATTCAACTTTTCTAACGGCCGTTCCCAATATTCAATCCACCGAGGGTTTTCCTTACCAATAGTTACACATTTTCTATGGGTAATCTGTCAAAATGTAACTGTTGGTAAGGAAAACTATCCGTGGATTGAATATTGGGAACGGCCGTTAGTTGGTTCGGTTATTCTTCCGGTATTCAACTTTTCTAAGTTGGTCCAGTTATCCTTCCGGTTTCAACTTTCCTAAGTCGGTTCGGTTATCCTTCCAGTATTCAACTTTTCTAAGTCGGTCCAGTTATCCTTCCGGTTTCAACTTTCCTAAGTCGGTTCGGTTATCCTTCCGGTATTCAACTTTTGTAACGGCCGTTCCCAATATTCAATCCACCGAGGGTTTTCCTTACCAATAGTTACATTTTGACACATTTTCAATGGGTAATCTGTCAAAATGTAACTGTTGGTAAGGAAAACTATCCGTGGATTGAATATTGGGAACGGCCGTTAGTTGGTTCGGTTATTCTTCCGGTATTCAACTTTTCTAAGTCGGTCAGGTTATCTTTCCGGTATTCCCAGTGTCCGTGTTGGAACCTTGGCGCATTAAATCGGGTACTCGCGAGTTGTAAACCCGCTTTGCATAGAGAAGGCGTAATAATGTAGGTTCCGCTCCAGAGACGTAGGGTTGGAGGAGTTTGGGAAGGACTTTTCAGGAATGTCGATGGATTGGTGCCAAGCGTAACTATATTTTTGATGAACTCATTTTATTATCACGATAAAACATATATTTAAATTTAAATACCTCGACGTTTTGGACGCGACGTTGCGTCCATGGTCTCGAAGGGGTCCCTTCCCCGTCCCTTCTAGACCATGGACGCAACGTCAGGTCCGAAACGTCAAGGTGTTTAAATTTGATTACATATTTTACGCGATTAAATCCCGAGTATCGTGATAATCAAAATCAAAATCAAAATCAAAATTTTATTCAGCAAATAGGCAGTTGAATGCTCTTTTACACGTCATTTTTTTGAGTCTACCAGCGCTTTCGGAAAGACCATGATTGCCAAGAAGAATGCGCCGCAAGAAACTTGGCACAAAGTCATTTTTTCTAAAAAGAAGTTACATTAGCTCTTACAATACGCAACCATGTCATTCCCACAACTGAACCCAATGACACCTGAAACGGTTTAGGCTGTAGAGCGTGCTAAAGAATTGAACATACATACATACTTAGATACATACATACGCTCTAAAAACATAACCCTCCTTTGGCAGTCGGGCGGGTAAATACACTATCGGAACGGAAACGACGAGCGATCGATGATCGGGGTGTATTACCCGACTCAGAATACAGAGGGTCTAGTGTAATCAACGACCAAAGAAAACGTATCGATCGCGTTCGCGTTTACGTCTGAATTACTATGGGCACATTAGCAGAACCACTAGTGGCACATATCACATATCACATAGCACATATCATATACACAAGTAATTTTTTCTAAAAACAAGTTACATTAGCTCTTACAATACGTAACCACAGACAAATTACACAAAGAAACCTCACTCTGTCATTAAAAGATTAAGAGAGAAAAAAAAAATACGTGATAATACGTGAAAATCGCCAAAGTCTAAATCAATACGAAATAATTTTACCTAATCAACTTAGAAAAGTTAAAAAAAACCCCGACATTTTCCCTTAGGAGTTGAATATCTCAAAAACGGCTTAGTGAAACTTAGCTTCATCAAAGAACCATCTCGAACAAACTAGCTTTCGATTAAAAAAGGTCACGTCCAAATCGGTCTCTTCGTTTATGAGCTACGATGCCACAGACAGCTACACAGATGCACCTGTAACCACTTTTTGCGTCGGGGATAAAACAATTAATTTGCTCAACCGCGACCATACGTGACATGTGTAAGATAGCTCTATGTCTATGCAACAAATGTACGTTTCCATGCAACACCTCCGCCTCCACTGCTACATGAATCCACACATGACACATAGACCCACTATCACCACCACCACAACATAATAAAGACGATGAAATACATGATTATAAAATAAATATGATCTAAGGCATTGTGACTCAAACCACCACGGACTTCGGGTTAGCGCTTGAAAACGTCCGAAACAAAAGATCGCTAATTAGCAAAAATTACAATTTGCAAAGAAATCTAGCGTCAGTCAGTCTTAGTTTGATCGAACGACAGCGCAATGACGTATGGCTGTCATCGAAAAATGCCGTGTTGCACTGGGACACATTTTTCGCGAATTTTGTACTTACCCCAAAGTCAATAATTTAAGGTATAGGTAATAATACATTTTGACATTATTTATGTATTTAATCTTAAATAATAATTATATTGATTACAACGCAAGGCATCATGGAATAACAAGTACCATATTTATATTACTTTGAGTAATCGTGAAGTGGAATAAATAAATAAGTGATTAATCGAATGATCTCACGAAAACATCGATACATTGGGCCTTCAATTCAACGTTCACGTCCCTACCAACTCATGCATTATAAGATAGTTTCTAGTATAATTGAAAACACAGTTTGAATAAGAGAATTCTAATTATTATCCCCTTCGTAAAAGGGATTTGCAATATTTAACAGCATTTGAATAGTAGTGAAATAAACGGATCACTCCCGTGTAGAGCTGACCCGTTTCGGGTTAATACATAGTCCTTCCTCTGGGAGCACACGCTTCGCCGGCAGCGAAACGTAAACGCTTGCTTACTTGCTTGGACTAGATAGTAACCAAATCTTTTACATCCATCTAATAAACATGAAACATACATTTCACAATAATACAAAATTATAGCAGTATATCCTTTTGAAATCGACAGCTCCTGAGGAGAAGCAGGATTCCTGAAATTTAGGCACAAAGTCAAGGAAATACACAAATTTCCTGCTTTGAACGTAACAACGAAAATGATCTTAGAGTCAAAGGATTTAGTGTCATATTTGTATAGCTAAGTGTGGATTTATATGCCCTTATAATGTTTGGTCGAAAATGCTAAAGGAAGTTGGTTTGTTTGTTCCCATTATACACCGTAACGCCTAATCCCAACCTACATGAATTTGATTCACAGAAAGCGTTAATATCGACATAAAAATACAGAATTTTTTATTCATTTGAAAATTCGTATTTGTAAAAATAAATGCAACTCGCGGTTAATAAGATAAAAAACAATACACTCTTTTTTTCTTTGGGCAGTCGTGTAAAAACATATCGTTTTTAACTTCGTAATATTGGAAATGAAAGTCAAAGGACAAAAACCACGTAAGGCAATTGAAGGTTTAAAAACAATACTTTAATATGAGTTTATACAATTCCGACATTGATATTAGTAGTATATTATTGGGCATTCTGGACCACCATTCATTCGATCGGGCGAAAAATTTCGCCCTCACTCATTCGTGGTGATCCAGAAGCCCAATAATACAATGAATTGCACACAACCTACAATCAACCCAAACCCAACGGTAACCAACCTAACAGTAACCTATCAGCATTTGCGTTCAACATAACGCTCAACCTACACCTGAAATCGCATTGGGCATTCTGTTTCACCTCTCGATCAACGCAACGAATACATCAGCCCAACAGCAACTCAAACCCAACGGAACCCAACCTAACAGAATTTGCTCACACTCGAGGTTTAACGTTAACCATCTGCTCTTCTGCTCATTTTGAATAAGCATTCCATGCTTGCAACACGCGCGCATTGGTTGAATTGATCTTGAACAGATATGAAGTTTGTAAAACAAGCTCAGAGCTTGCAGTTGGAGGTTGTTTGTTCAGATCGCAACAATCGTAGTTTTCGTCACGGTGAACTTTTACCCGACACAATTCGCTGTATAATTTGCGGTCCTTCTAATTGCGGTAAAACTAATTTAATTGTCTCTCTTCTACTACATGAACAAGGACTACGCTTTCAAAATATTTACGTATATTCAAAAACACTTTTCCAACCGATGTACCAGTTTTTAGAAAAAATATTGATGTTGGTTCCATCAGTTAAATTTCAAAAATATCGCGAAAATGATGAAATACTAAGCCCGCATGAAGCTGAGAACAATTCAATTATCATATTTGATGATGTTGCATGCGAAAATCAAAATAATATAAGGGATTACTTTGCAATGGGAAGGCATAAAAATATTGACAGCTTCTACTTAAATCAAACTTACAGTAAAATACCTAAACAATTAATAAGGGACAATGCTAACTTAATCATCCTTTTTAAACAAGATGAAGTTAATTTACGTCATGTTTATGACGAGCACGTTGGAACTGATATGTCTTGGTCACAGTTTCGGGAAATGTGTGCAAAAATATGGAGCGTACCTTTTAGCTACTTGGTTGTAAACAAGGACTGTGCTAGAAATTCAGGATGTTATAGAATGGGATTTGATACATTTATCGTTTTGGATTAACCGTGTTACTTAACCAGTTTCATTTTCAAGAAACTTTTATTGCATCATGGGAATCCATCGAGATCAGACATGAATCATAAAATAAACACCGAGAAAACTTTAAAAGAAAAAGTACTTCAGTCTGCCGATGCTGTCAAAAAGAAGGTTAAACTACTTCGTGATATGAAAAATAACAACAATATGATTTTGGAATCAGTCTTTAAACCAATAACAGACCCGCTTAATGAAATGGTTAAAAGTAACGACAATAAATACTATAACACTAATGAAACCGATTTTGATGAAGACATATTTAAGTGGCAAAAGGCGCCAAAAACATTAAAATTTAGTCCTAATGAAGGGAAGAGAAGTAGTATTAATAATCAAACAATCGTACGAAATTTTTCCGAAACGACTTCAAATAATGATGATGAGGTATCAAATAGAGACGAAAACAGACAAGATGGTGATGATGACATGTTATGTGAAAGTGACAACAATGATGTCTTGGAATCAACAAATGATACTTCATTTAAGACTACCGGTTCATATGCATCTCCTCGCGAAGACCCTGCATGGCAAAAACAATACAACACCGACTTGGACATTCCTTTTGGCATACGAACAGAACGCGATAAGCTTATGTTAGGATCTTGTTTAGTTTCCGTTAGTGGCGAAAAACTCAAAGTAAATGGACGTACTTACAATTTAACACCAGGTTTATATGATTTGTTATTTAAGAAGTTGCCTGATTTAGGTATCATAACTGAAGACGATAAACGTTATTATAAAATGTTGCTACTAGAAACGAATGTCCATAGACGAGATTTTGATCCCAATAAACCAATAAAAAGTAACAAAGGTCAGAAATATTTATACATTATAAAACCGCTTTTCAAATTATCGAAACAACGTTCAATAAGCGAAGATTTATGTACTTACGGCAAAGGACTACCAACAATGAAAAAAGTTAAAAGAGATGTTTCATATGTCTATTGGGATAATCCAAACGAATTAGTTGAAAGATTGAAATTACTCATTGCTTCCCGTGATGCCGGTAACACAGGATTAGACAATGAAATAATATCAATTGTAGAAGAACTTCGTGAAGCGGGCTTGGTTAATCAATGATATATAAAACTGGTATTTTACTTTTACCATCAGTCGAAGCCGGAAATTTGATGATACATAAGTGCATAAAAATAAGAAGTGAAAATGAACATAGACAAATTCGGTCATCATGTTCATAAACGTTTGCGTGTATGTGAAGTTTTTGAACTTAACAATAAAACTTTGCTGCGTTCTGATGATGGCGATTTCGATCTACAATCATCGCGATTAAAGGGGGTAGCGGATCCTTTGACACCCAATGATGCAGCTAATAAGCAATATGTCGATCAGCTCGTCCAGGACACTTACGAGAAGAAGCATCTAGATTCTTTATTTAAAACTATAAATTCTCAAATTCATCAGCTTGCAAATCAGTTGAAAATAAACTTTTATACAAAAAGGGACATAGACAATATTTTAAGTAATTTCAAAGATGACAAAAGAACAAGTCGTGAATGAAATCCATAGATCGGCCCGAAAAAATTTCAAGCGTCGCGCAGTTATATTAAAAGGAATTGATGATTTGTGGCAAGCAGATTTAATTGACTTACAGAATTTACATACTGTAAATAAGGGATATAAATACATTTTAGTTGTTATTGATACATTTTCAAAGTACACGTGGTGTATTCCTACGAAATCTAAAACTAAAACAGAAGTAAAAAATGCATTTGAACTAATTATCAAGTCGACCAAACGAATACCTAGAAACTTACAGACAGACTTTGGAAAAGAATTTTACAATGATCAATTCGATTGTTATGTGAAATCCTTAAAAATAAATCATTATTCCACGTATTCAGTTAAAAAGGCGTCTATTGTTGAAAGGGTAATAAAAACGCTCAAGAACAAACTTTACAAATATTTCAGTTTCATCGGGAACTACAAATGGCTTGGAAAACCTTTAGATGAGATAGTTCAATCTTATAATCAAACTGTGCATAGCACAACAAAATTTAGCCCAAATGAGGTGAATTTTAATAATGAAGCCGAAGTAAAGAAAAACATAGATAAATCACAATCCAATCGGCGTTTTAAATTAAATATTTTTAATGTAGGAGATCATGTGCGTATAAGCAAGTACAAAAGCGTCTTTCATAAAGGTTATACGCCTAATTGGTCAACTGAGCTATTTACTATTAAAAAGGTGAATCACACTCGTCCTGTTACTTACCATATTGAAGACCAACGAAAAAACTCAATACTCGGTACATTTTATGAACAAGAACTGCAAAAAACTAAGTATCCAGACGTTTACCTCATCGAAAAGGTAATCAAAAAAAGAGGGAAAAAATTGTATGTTAAGTGGTTAGGACTTAACGATAGCGAAAACAGCTGGATCGACAGAAATGCCATTGTATAAATATATTTAAAAACTTTCTCGCGCTAAGTCATTAACTTTTGGGATATGAAAGGAAGAGGACTTCTAAACAGTATTATTAATCACTTACCGTTTGAACTGCACTTACCTGGCTACAATTATTGCGGACCAGGCACAAAATTGCATAAGCGATTGCAAAGAGGTGATAAAGGAGTTAATGAATTGGACAACGCGTGTATGCAACACGATATAGCATACGATAAATATTCTGACCTAACAGACCGACATCGTGCAGATTTTGAACTCTATAAAATGGCTAAACAAAGATTGAAGTCAAAAGGTGTTGGAAAAGGAGAAAAACTTGCGTCTTGGATAGTTAGCAAAGTGATGAAATCTAAAATGAAAGCTGGTGCAGGGATAAAATCATTTAAGCATTTTGTTTCTAAGATACGTACCGAATTGAAAAAAAACAAATCTAAAAAAGAAGGCACTGCAGTCAGTCGAGCTTTTGCTGCAGCGAGTAAAGTATTTCTTAATAACAATACGAGTAAAATGAGAGTTCCTCGATTAATACCGATTCCTAAAACTGGAGGTATATTGCCACTAATACCTATTTTCGCGGGACTTTCTGCGTTAGGGTCATTGGCAGGAGGAGCTGCTGGGATCGCTAAAGCTGTTGGTGACTACAAAGCTGCAAAAAAGAGCTTATCCGAATCAGAACGTCATAATAAAATAATGGAATCTATTGCATTAGGTAAAGGGTTGTACATTAAACAGTATAGAAATGGAAAGGGTTTGTGTTTAAAACGATTAAAAAACTAAATAAAAGGCTACCCAGACGTGCTCTTACAAATGTTGATATTTTAAAACATTCAACAGATATTCCTTATTTTCGTGGTGTTTACATGAGAGACAAATTGCCAAACCGTCCAAAAAGAGTAGAATGTGCAATCGTAAATTTAGATAGTTCTAAAAACCAAGGGACTCACTGGGTAGCCTATGTCAAAGATAATAATCATTGTGAATATTTTAATAGTTATGGTGATCTTCAACCGCCGCTAGAATTAATAAAATATTTGAAAAATTATAATATTTCATACAATTATAATATTTATCAAAAATTCGATACTGTTAATTGCGGACATTTATGTTTAAAATATTTAAAAAAATATTGGAATAACCGTTTAAATATCTCTGAACAATAAATAGCTTCTCATTCTCACGATGTCTTTCACTTTGTCCATAACGGGATCCTCCTCTACCCTGATTACGAATCACTCGCCAGCTCTTCAACTAGATGGTGAATATGAATGCGGGTTGCTATACTTGTCGACATTTAACTCGATACCTAATATTGACAACCGAAATAATAAGTTTTATTATGGTGATAACGAAGTAGTAGAAATTCCTGAAGGGTCATATGAACTTCAAGATCTTGATGATTATCTTAAAAGACATCTCCAAGGTTGCACCTTTACACTGACATGCAATAATAATACGCTAAAAACATCTATATTGTGTTCCAAAAACGTCTATTTTAAAAAACCAAATTCGATTGGTAAGTTACTTGGTTTTGGAGAAGAAACAGTTCAGGCGAATATATTAACTGAGTCCCCTTTTCCCGTGTCCATTCTGTCTACAACTATAGTACGAGTTGAATGTGACATCGTGAGCGGGTCATTTATAAACGGAAAACCTAGTCATATAATTCATGAATTTGTGCCAAATGTACCGCCTGGTTACCGGATTATAGAAACACCTAAAAATGTTATATATTTTCCTGTTACTCAAAACAGCTTAAACGCTCTTATAATAAGAATACTGGATATAAACGATAATTTAGTGAATTTACGTGGCGAAGAGATTCAGATATATTTACATCTCAGAAAAAAATGATAGACTTTAATAAATGTACGGTCTCAAACAGCAAAGCCGTTAGTGCTCATTGTGCTATCAAGAAAAGAAGACCTAAAGGACAACTAACGAAGGAAAACAAACAGTTTTTAAAAAACATAGGATTATTAAAATGAGTATACTAAACTTATCAGACTCCTTTAGCTTTGATAGCACGATTGAAAGTTTCGAATATCATTCGTATAAACCGTACGTAACAAGTTTCAATTTAAATGATGAAATCCGTATACCTATCAACCAGCAAGATCTATACGTATTACCATCAGCGAGTACTTTATACATAGAGGGTACTATAGAAGTATTCAACAGAGAAACAAAAGCGAAGGTGTCCAGTGTTCATTTTACAAATAACCCTATACTTCATTTATTTCAAGATATTCGATATGAGCTGAATGGGATTGAAATAGATAAAATTAAAAACGCTGGGGTCACAACAACAATAAAATCTCTTGTGTCGATGAATGAACTTGAATCATCGATGTCAAAGTTATGGGGCTGGGATGTTGATGGCACAAAAATTACGCATGGATCATTTTCTGTGTCAATTCCTTTAAATAAGATTCTTGGCTTCGCAGAGGATTATAACAAAATTATTATTAACTGTAAGCATGAACTTATTCTTTTACGATCCAATACTAATTTAAATAGCGTAAAACTGAACACAAATGAGTATATAGGTAACATAACTATATCTAAAATAGTATGGCGCATGCCGCACATTAAGGTTTCTGATCGTGAAAGATTAAGTTTGCTTAAATATTTGGAAAGAGATCGAGCTATTCAGGTAGCATTTAGGAACTGGGATCTGTACGAATACCCGCTTTTACCTAAAACATCAAAACATTCTTGGGCCGTCAAAACTTCGTCTCAAGTTGAAAAACCTCGATATGTTATAATTGGATTAAAAACAAACAGGAAAAATGTTGCTGATAAAGATATATCGCGTTTTGATCATTGTAATTTGCGTGACGTTAAAGTTTTTTTAAATTCAAATTATTTTCCTTATGAAAACTTGAATGTCAGTTTCTCGGCTCAAAAATTTGCTATATTATATGAACAGTACGCTAAATTCCAACAGTCTTATTATAACCGCAGCCAAGCACCGTTGTTGAATCCACAAGACTTTATAAATAAAGCACCTCTGTTTGTTATCGACTGTTCTCGTCAAAATGAAACCTTAAAAACGGGTTCAGTCGATGTGCGGATTGAATTAGAGTGTGACACAGATATCCCTGACAATACCGCGGCTTATTGTCTTATTTTGAATGATAGTATTATAGAATATAAGCCGTTGACCAATATAACAAAGAAGATATCATGAAACTAGACCATCTATTCGTAGATGTTCAGGGGTTTAAATCATCTAAAAATGAATTTATTATTAAAGAATTTGCATACAGTACCTATGAACACACGCAGGCGTATTTAATAAAACCTCCATATTCATTTTCTACGTTATCAGAAAACGAAAAAAGGCATGTGAAATGGATAGAGAGAAACCTTGGCATTATGTGGCGTGAGGGGTATATCAACCACAGAGAATTTAAGAGAATGATTCATAATTTCTTGGAAGGCAAAAAAATATATGTAAAAGGTTTTGAAAAAATTAAGTGGATTAATGATTTATGTGCTGATTGTACTGTAATAGACTTGGGAGAGAAAGGTTGTTCTAATTTTCAATTAATGTATAAAAAGTATTGTATCGACAACAGCTCTTATAATTGTCTACATCATAAAAAAGCTTGTGCCTTAAAAAACGTTATATGTCTTAAAAAATATTATTTCGATATTATGCATATTTAACATTGTAATAAATTATACCTAATTTTCAAAAATAAATATTTACGTTTAATCATTTTTTTATTTTTTAACCCAGTCAAAATTAGTTATCATTTATTTTGAACGAAGACTTTTTATATTAACCCATTTTTAAATAATTGAATTTGTTTGTTTAAAAATATGAAATAAATGATAACGATTCATACCTGTGGCTAATAATAGTGTTAATCTATTTAAGCGATATTTACTGAAAAGATTTTTCTTGTGCATTTAATCATGATAATTTTATTTTCGTTTGAATTATTGCTTTATTGACATACTTACAAAAAAAATCTTTCCTGTTGACGTATCGCTTAATCAAAGGAATAAAACAAGAAAATTGTTGACCATATTTATTTTCAAAATTATATACAAAAACAGTAAAAACATTAATAACTAACACTATATCCGCACAACTTCTTGGATATCTTATTTATTACACTTTCTGTACTGTCTATTATCTCATCGTATCCGTCACTTGCCACATACTGCGCACTGAGCATAACGTTTTCACCGGTTTCGTCGTTTTGATCCGGCGCGGAGTCACTTATGTTAATTATTTGGATTTTGACAAGTCTGTTCCCCTTAGTTGCTTCATTGTTTATAACGAACGACGGCGGGTGACCTCGTACACTTCTCTTTACCACTTTGTTTAGCCTTAGTTTTGGTTTACTAGACTTGGTTTTCGTTTTGGCACTTGCAATTTTTTTTACAAATTCACTGACTTCTTCTTCTTCTTCATCTTCTCGGAATCCTAATGGACCCTGTGCATATTGCGAAAACATGATTTGAGTGTCTTGCGTTCCTTCCATATTCTGAAACAAAAGAAATCAAATAAATAAACGCATCTGGCAACACATATGAGCATTTTCATACGCTTACAAAACAATAATAGCAACAAAATAATACGAATAAATATTAAATAATGCCAATTTTACTTACCGAATCGGGAATGGATCAGCTCGTCTTAATTTTCAAAACTTTGGAACGACTTTACTCAGTTATGAATGTAGAGTGCAGAATGATAACTTACTATAACAGCCGCTATTTATAATTACAGTAATTTCATGCGTCAGCAAATTAAATTAACACGCGCTTCGGAGCATGCGGTGCATACCGCCGCGCTGCTTAATGCCGATCAAATTACAACGACACGTAAGGACTTGTTATAATTGGTACCAAATGCAATAAATGTGAATAGGTATATTTCACGTGTCAGCAAATTACCTTAGCACGGGCTGCATGCCGCCGCGCTGCTTAAGACACGTAAGGACATGTTTTAATTGATACCCAATGCAATAAACGAGGATAGGTATTATTTGCCTGTTCAACAGAACATGATTTTACTTACCATTATCAAAATATTACATTTAAAATTAAGCCTGAGCCCTGAGCTTTTTGATGACGGAAAACATCGTCAGGAAACCTCCGAAGCGAGAAAACTCAATTTCAACTCAAGTAAAATGTGTTTTCAGTCGGTATCCTCGCAGTCTATATATACTTAGGTGGGTGAAAGAAAAAAAGAAAACAAATGTTAATAACACTTCATATTTATTTATTAAAAAAAAAGAACAAACCATACAATTTACAAATCAATGTGTAATTATAAAAAATAAAGTACTTAATGATAATCTACTTATTTGGTATAGTCAGCGTCAAAAGTCGCTCATCTGGTCGTAGAGCGAAAAGGTACAAAAGTGATGAGCGGCTTTTGACGCTGACCCTACAACATACATAATTATAATTTTACAATAACGTAAGTACTCAACGTATTTTATTTTATTAAACACATTCTAATTTTTTATTACCCATTGGGTGCCTACGAAATAAAATTACAGCTCGAGGAAAGGTCGCTTAGATAACTACTGTACTAGAAAATAGACTCATGTCCCCAAGATTTGGTTGAAATTTTGTCTGATAATATATGTCGTTTATCGTCTTTGTTAGATAAAGCAACTTTATTGACAGATTGAGTGAAGATCTCGTGCCTAATCGATTTAAATAATATGTGTTTTTTCCGAACTATTTTATCATTGAATAACACATCCCGATAATCATTTAATGTTAACTCTTGAACTGCTGGTTTTTTTATTCCTTTAGCCTTTTTGATAAGAGATTTATCACTTTTGATACAGTATAGTTTAGAACGTAACCCTATAAACTCGGTAATAAGTTCTCCTCCTAACTCATCTTTGAATAACCCAGGAATCTTCTTGTTACGTAAAGGTATTTGCAAATCATTTACAGGGTTATAATTGCTTGTGTCAAAAAAGTTTAAAAAAATATTTTTTAAATCGCTGTAAAAGTCTGCAGTTTCGATTTTGTAAATAAAACTGTCGGTATCAGTGTAGCACAGAGTAACTTGATCTTGGTAGTGTTTTTTTATTACCGTGTAGTGAAATTGGTACATATGACTTTTAGAAAGTTCTAATACAGAGAATCCTACGTAGATTGGTTTATCTAAAATTACTTTTTCAGGCTTCATTTGTACGACAACCAAATTTTCAGACAACACTGTTGCACTATGGAAATTCGGTTTGGCAATTAATTTGTTAGCACAAGTAAACTTTTTTGTTTTGTTTTGACGGTCGTGCCACTTATTTACTAATTTGACGTCAACTCGCCGCTCACTGTCTTCAAGAGTTTTCCCAAAAACTGAGTTATTCATTAATTTAAAAAGGTCTTGTTGGAAAGGAGTAGTAGCTTTTTTTCTCAGTTCTGTATTTAAATGAATATACTGTTTTAAGAATGGACTTTGACGAAACCTTATAACGCGATGGATTTTATCAAGAGTTAAGCCGTTGCGTAAACATGTTTTCAGATGGACGTAATGAATGACGTATTCGTATTTGTTATATAAATTTGGGATCAATTTGGTCGTTTTTCCTCCTGGAGGAATAAATTTTTGTGCGCAAAATGGATAGTCGTTATGGTTATGGTGTAAATTTTCCGGATATAGCAAGTCAACTTCCAGAATAAATCCAAATGGAGCATCATCTTCGACAGACAAAATATCTAGTTGGGCAATTTCATGATGATCTAGAAAACTAAAATTAGACATGGGCAACGATTGACACATACTGTAACCATATAAGTTATTGCAATCGATATATACTAAAAACGAGTCTGGTTTATTCATGTCATAAGTTTCCATGTACTTATTATTAGCCTGAGCATATCTGGTCGAACACATGCAAATACCACCTCTTATTCCTTTTTGTATGAGTCGAATTATTTCTAATTCGGATATCAATTCAAGCTTAACTCCGGTTTTTAATAACATAGCATCAAACGATAAGCTTGGAGCAGTTAAATAGAATGCCGGATCTAAATGATAATTTAACTTGCAAATGAACCGAAAGTTCTCAAAAATATCTGATAAAAGCAACACATCAGTTTTTAGGTAAAGATCAGTATATTCTCCCATATCTTTGATTTTAAATTCGGACCATACAGATTGCGCATGTGCGTAATCTGAATCGCTTATTTGTTCGTTGGAAAGAGAATCAAAAAACAAGTTCTGTGATGGAAGCTCGGTCTCTGTAAACTTATCCCAGCTCGACATATAATCGTAAGGATAAATACCTTTGCGAGTTAATAATTTATTTTTTTTAGTTTCAGGATAAAACTTGTTCAAGTGAATAAAATCATCTTTATGTAAACCATTCGCTAATTTTTCCAAGCTTGTTCCTAAAAATTTAAAAGAGTCTACAAATCGAATTTGTGCATACTTTTGATCTGAAATCCACAAAAACTTAGTGAACGAAATATAATTTTCTTTATTTTTTGGGATTACTTTCACAGGCCCTGAACATTTACTAAGTTCCTGTATAAACAAATGACAATCGTAACCTGCTAAGTTATGAAAGAAAACAGGGACCAATTTAGGAACGCGAAAGCGCAGATTGCAGTACTGGTGCGCGGCACCGCGATAACGGCCCGTTAGATGACAGTGATCTCTTACTTTGTCTGCAAACAATAAACCTTTACACATATGACAATTTTTGGCACGTTCATGAGCTAAAGAATCTTCTACAGTAAATATCATGGGAATTTCTTTTTCTAAAACGTTATGGATGTCTTTAATATGTCTATATAAATAATCTACGAATTTCTGAGCACAATCTGGCCCTCGGTATTGAACAAAACGATTAAGTTGCTCATCATAAGAGCAAATTATATGGTACGCGAAAGCGGCTGGTAAATGTATTTGTTTATTTGTAGTAAAACTACTGTCAGTGTTAGGTTCACAGTTCTGATAGGGTTTAAGGATTGTCTCAAAGTCAGCATACACGACAAATGGAACGTCTTGTTTTCGTTCAAAATGCTTAAATTCGAGATAGGTGCCTTTCTCCGGAAGTACCGTAGCAACCCCACTACAAACGTGACTATTGAAACCGTGTTCAGTTTGAAAAAATATCAGACAGTCTTCGCAGAAATAAAGCTTAGCATGATGTTTGGTAATCTGACCGCGAGCAAGACGCGGTAAATTAGTAATCAAAACATAATGCGACTTATTACCGCGTTCGATTAAAAGTAAATTGATTCGATGTTTCCTTTTATATTGCGATCTGTATAGAGGTCCTACAAGAGTTCGGTTGTTTTTTAAAGAATATACGTTAATACTGATATCAATATTGTGATGCTCAAACGTAATGATATCGGCTAAAGTGACAGGGAAACACATATTATCAAGTTTTAATACGTCTTTAAAATGAGGATAAGATGATAGACGCTCGCGATGGTTTTGACATGGGTAAAGAGCAGCAACAACACACCAGAGAAAACAATAATTATCATGATTTTGAATATTAATGCAAGCTTTTTTATTTTTTATTATCTTAGGTAAGTCTATGTAAGATGACGCTTTCAATGGTTCATACTTATTTATGTTAACTTCTAAATACAAATTAGATAAGAAAGTCCAACCAGAATCGCGCTCCTGAAATTCTTCGATTTTTTTCTGTATACTAATAATTATTGTGTTTAAAAGCTCTTCGAATTGATAATTTTGATGTATAGGAAAATTTTTCGTTGCAAAAGATTTCATTTCCTGCTTGTCATCTTTAAACAAAAGAAAATCGCCAAAATATTCGAAATTTACTTTGAGGGACACATGTTTTTTAAGCGAATTTTCCAAAATTTTTTGCATTTTAGGTTTTACTGTAATCAAAAATGATTCAGGTAAACAAGACTTCAGCTCATCAGTTGCCATTATTCTATAAGATGCTATGCGACCTTTAAAAGCAGACGAAATTTCAACAACCTCATCGTTTAAATTTACACCCGAATTTTTTCTATGCTTATTACTTCTAAGGTGCCCTACCCACTTCCTGCTTTCTACTGTAATTGAACACTGAGTGCAAAAGGGCATGTTTTATGTAGCGACTTTGCTTAAGCTGTAATCCTGGTTTTATATGTTAAATACACAATTTGATAGTTTCAATTTTAATCAAATAATAAAAAGAGACAACCTGCAGTATCCGTTAAAAGCAAAAATAAAAAGTACTAAATTAGTACTTACTTAGTATCGTTACAATAAATTTGACGTTAGCGTCCTTGAAAAGTACATTTATCTTTTTAACAAATTTTTGCTATGCCCTCCATTCAACAGTTTTATCATCGATTTGCGCCCTTAAAGTAATATCGTTAAAAGCGTTTAAATTATGGTTTCATAATAAATCGTTAACATTTATTAAAAACATTTATTAAAAATTACTTGATACACAATTTGATGTAGTTTAAATTTTATTCAAATAAGTAATAAAAAGAGACAACCTGCAGTATCTGTTAAAATCAAAAAAGTACCTACTAAATTAGTACTTAGTATCGTTAGAATAAAATTTGACGTTAGCGTCCTTGAAAAGTACATTTATCTTTTTAATAAATTTTTGCAATGCCTCCCATTCAACAGTTTCATCATCGATTTGCGCCTTTAGAGTAACGAGAGCCTTTTTCCAACGCTCCTGACGTAACTCACCGCGAATATCAGCAGTGTTGTACACCCGCAGCTCCAAGAAAAAGTCTCCGTTGAGGGTGCAAGCTCGTTTTGTTGACCCGTTCGGTACCCGGCTTATAATGGATGAATCAAGCGGATCAGTCTCAGCAGGCTTATGGTTAACAGCAACGTCTTCAGGAAATATTCCGAACACGTCAAACGGGTTTTTAGTTTCTTTTTTCTTGGGTGCAGCAGATCTGAAACATAACAGACATTAAACAATGAATAAGACAGTTGTACTTAGTTCGTCGAAATTCATTAAACAAATTACAAGAAAAATACCTTGGGGTTGACGGCTTTCTTTTTTGAGCAGGTTTTTTTATTTTTGGGATACTGACATCTGCAGCGGCAACGCTCTCCTCTGAATCAGATCTGAAATAAAAAATATGTTTTTATTACTCGACATTTAAAATAACCATATACATCGATAAAAAAAGAAAAAAAAATACCTTTTTTAAATGAAAAAAGTAGACAAACAATATTTAAGTAAATATGTACCCAGCTGACAAAATAAAAAACATGAAATATGAAAATAAATATAAAATGGCTACCTGTTTGGAGCTGAAGCTTTTCGTTTTTCAGCCGACCTTCCCACTTTTGACCGAACGGTTCCGCTGTTTGCAACAGTGATGGGTTCAAACTCGGAATCAGACCTGAAAGGAAATTAAAAATATTAATGCCTGTTGGAACCCTACAAACAATATGAACCAAATGTTTTAATTTCGTTAGGAAAGTAAAGCGTTAGGTACGTTGAAATACATACTTACATTTTAATCGATGTATAAAGCAAATAAACTTTACTAACGTAGAAACTCTGCACAGCTTAACCTCTGAGCTGAAGATGTAGAAGACTTGATGCACTGTGCACGTCACGTTCGAAATTGGAAAGGAACAAATTAGCCCCGCGCAAAAGTTTTAAACGAAATTATTTGCTGATTTTACTAAATGAACTAGGGCTGTCGCATTCCAAATCACAATTGTGTATTATGCTTATGTGCACATAACAGTTCTTTATTTTACATTATTTAATTCTCGACGCGATGGAAAGAGGAACGTTATGAATTTGTCTATCTGTCTGTTGGTAAATCTGCCTACTTCGTATTCCACATATGCATGTATTCAAGATACCAAAAAACTAATCGAGAGTGAGTTGTAAGCTTTTTTTAATTTACTTTTTTAATTTTTAATTTACTTATTTATTTTTTATTTATTTATTTCTCACCAGCTAAATTAAGGAATTACCTAAATATTAGTATTTCAGTAATTGTAGTAATCATTATTTCTTTTAAGAACATTTATATTCGCATTTAATAGAGGTACCCATTAATTGTAAATTTATCCATTGATCATTGTCAACCCTACACCTTTATAATATGAATATTATTTCGCAACCACGCTTCATACATGCACCGCATTTGTATGTCAGCAAAAAGACGCCGATCGCACTGTGTGTCACATTACAACTTGATAACGTTGCGCAATAAAATTGGCTAATACCTAATTGGTAACATTTTCATGCTCAGTTCTGTACGTTAAAATTATAACGGAAACTGGAAAAAAACCTCCTCAGATCGTTCAAATAGCCTCAGTATTAACCGACTTAATTACTAAGTTAATGGGTAAGGTTAGTAATTGGTTAGCTCACACAACCAAATATCATCTTACCTCACCTACTAAGACGAAGATTTAAACTTAGGTAAAAACGTGTTCTAACTGTAATGTTTGCTACTTTACATCGTAATTATAAATACACATACAATTGTTATTTCCTAATACGAAAACAAACATTGTCTTGTTACAGGTACAAACAGGTATAAACCTTTTTCAATTTGAACACAAAAATAAACAATTCCTATATTATTAACATTTATGATAAGATAACCTAACCAACTTAGAAAAGTCGAAAAACAATAGACATTTTCGCTTCAAAGGTCAATATCTTAAAAACGGTTGAACCGATTTTGATAAAACAAGTCTAAGAACCATTGTTAGAAAACCTGTTAAATGAAAAACCGCATTTAAATCGGCTCATTCATTTAGGAGCTATGGTACCACAGACAGACACACAAAAATCTAGGTACAAATTCTAGCGCACGATGTCAAAGTTTAACATAAGCGCTGTCTGTGGGTTAAGCACTGAACTAAGTAGGTGTAAGTAATGATTTAAGTAAGTACCTTTGATGTACTGGTTTCGTATAGAATACAAATGGTTTCGAATAATTTCGATAGATGTCATCACCGCCTACTCGTATGTCCATTTGCATGTTAAGAACAATAAACCTTAGCGAGCGCGCTCGCTACGTAATTTGATCGAGTACCTAACTTACACTACAATGTCTTCGAGTTGAAATGACTTAAGTACATAATCATGTATATCACTTTACAACTCGTTTCTGATCAAACTTTATATTCTAGTCAGCAAGACAATTTTTACGTCAACATGATAAAGTGATATAAGTTATTTAGAAAGTGTGATAAAGTATCGCGGTCTCACAGATGGAGTTGTTCTACATTAACATCAATTAAATCACACTATTTGACTTAGTTTTAGCGATACCAATTTAAAATCATATTTCGGTTTTCACTAGTGTAGTGAGTTACACATTTTTATGTTTTCGTAATTTAAATAATGTTTACTTAGTGCTTTATTCCAGCGTAAATTAGTTTAAACCTAACTCGCGCTAACGATGGTTTTGAGATTCGTTGATATAAATAAATCCGACATACAATTTGCCGTGTACGTAAAACGCGGTCATAGCGATACATCCGAAAACGGATGCCGGGAACTAACGCGTCCTGGGTGACCCGACCTTGTCTGTGGAGTCTGATCAGCTTTGCGGATGAGTTGTATACAAGCCTCGGTGGGAGGCATCCAAAACCACCACGCACACAAAAAGCGGTCATAGCGATACATCCGTAGGTGGATGCCGGGAACTAGACGCGTCCTGGGTGACCCGATCTTGTCTGTGGAGTCTGATCAGCTTCGCAGACAAGTTGTGCAAACACCTGAGTTAACCTGAGTCAAAGGCTGCGGCTTGAGACCGAGGAGCGCTCAGTGGCTTCGGCCTCGTGCATATCGGACTTGATCAACCCGGTGTGCATGGTGTACTTTTGCTTTTACTTTATCTAAGCTCAAACATTATTAAACATATCTATGTTAGGTTGTCAATTAGTTGAGACTTGAGTTGGACTGAAATTTAAATACATTGAATAAATTCCCGTCGGGTTGGCTTGTCGTTGAACCTCGAGTCAAAACTTCGCTCATTCGAACGAGAGGTGGATGCCCAATGCGATTTCAGGTGTAGGTTGAGCGTTATGATGAACGTGAATTCTGATAGGTTACTGTTAGGTTGGGTTCCGTTAGGTTTGAGTTGCTGTTGGGCTGATGTATTCGTTGCGTTGAACGAGAGGTGAAACAGAATGCCCAATGCGATTTCAGGTGTAGGTTGAGCGTTATGTTGAACGCAAATGCTGATAGGTCACTGTTAGGTTGGGTTCCGTTGGGTTTGAGTTGCTGTTGCGTTGAACGCGAGGTGAAACAGAATGTCCAATGCGATTTCAGGTGTAGGTTGAGCGTTATGTTGAACGCAAATGCTGATAGGTTACTGTTAGGTTGGTTACCGTTGGGTTTGGGTTGATTGTAGGTTGTGTGCAATTCATTGTATTATTGGGCTTCTGGATCACCACGAATGAGTGAGGGCGAAATTTTTCGCCCGATCGAATGAATGGTGGTCCAGAATGCCCAATAATATACTACTTACAATTTGGTACAATCATGAAATTAGGCAAAAAGCAAGGAAAAAACAATCCGAAATATGTTGGGTATGGAGCCCTCAGTGCGCGAGTAAACTTTACCAATTGTTTTTGAGTTACTGATGACTCTTGACTCTTTTTTATTGTCACCACATTTTTAATTGAAATGAATATGTTTATGAAGCAAAATAAAAAGTTATCGTTTACTTTCAAAAGTTGTTTATTCAGAAAACATAGTCTCAAACTCAAACTCTTTGTTGCATATAAAATGTTATGTATAAGATCTTAAAACATATTGGTAAAGCTTCACGTGTAATTGCACAGCAACATACTTAATCTTCCGTAATCTCGTCACATTGTATCATGTACTTATATGTCACCATGTCGTATCCTATAAATTTCATTGACTTACACCTGAGGCTATATTTATTACTCACCAAACAACATGTGGCTCAACGAGCTGTCGCAAACAAAGTAAAAAGGATCCATAATCTATAATCAGGATACGGGTTATTTAACACCATATTTCGTCGTAATTATTGTATTTCAGGTACATCATAGTTTGTGTATACCTCTACATACGTATTATAGTGTTAGGGCACAGCTAAAAAGTAACAGTCCATTCGATGCGGCCACAGTTCAATAAGAACATTTGGTTTAATTTATAAACCCCCGTATCATAAAAGCTCTTACTGCTACACTTAGAATTTCAAAGCATTGTGGAGCTTCACGCCTTGACAAAACACTAACCTAACCGGAAAATTAAATGTTTCTTTCAGAGGTTTGTTTCGTTATATTACCTATTCAGGCATTGTTCTTGTTGAATGTTAAATCCAATGAAATAATATTAAATTACATATAAACAAGAAGTAGAGTTCACTTGAAATAATTCTACGAAAGTGACGTGATGATCGACTATGTGGCCATTTATTAGGAACATAACGTAGTACCTATCTTTACTCTGTAATATCATAGGTTAAATCTGATACTTTTTCAATGAGTATATTAGGCATATATGTCTATTTTTCGGTAACATTTTTTAAAGCAACTTAATTTGTTTTGTATTACGTTACATTTAGCCACAATCCACAGCAATTTCCTTTGTTTTTCGGAACCTTTATTATCCTTGTGAATAGGGTTCCACCCACAGTGGGCGGCGAACTGCGTTGAGTGTACAAAAGTGAGCAACTACTTTCGACGTTGGCTCGTCGTGGAAGCACTGCCGTTAATTGATCTGCGGCTACATCCACTTTCGATGGGTGCATTAAACCAAAGCCGAGATAGACCCTTTTTATCTTAGTGAGTGGCGTCACTGAAGCGTTGCAACGATCCCCAGGGCTTGAGATAACAACTTGATAGTTGCATGGGGTAATAAAAAGGTTCAAAAATTGGTCACAATTACTCTGGTTACTGCCTCGTAACATTTTAATAGCGAGTTGCCTTTTAGTGTGGGAAACGGTCGAGATTGACGGGAGATGGACAGCGGCAATCTCGCGCCAGTGTTTTATTTGAGATTAAAACTGTTAGCTTACTCCGTTGTTTATTGACTAATATTGTGGTTTGTTTGGCGAATAAAAAGTATATTTTGGTTGGGACAAACTGGCTGTAAACGCAAGATTTTTCGATAGGGTAAACGTAAACGTCCCAATAATTGACACGTTAATTCCAATAGTTGACTCACTGCTTGTCATCCTTATTGCTACGTATTAAGATTGAAGGTGCCATCTATTGAGAGAGACAGTGTCGGCCGAGCGATATTTACGTTATACCTATACAATTAAATAAATAAATAAATTCAAAACTTTTTGAGTTTTAGTCGTCGTTTTGTTTTTTAACGGATGCTATTATGCCTGGTGCTAAATAAAGATTATGGAAACCGCTTCCACATTGAAATCGCAAGGCAATTCAGGATCAAATACAAATTCCATGCCATGGTTATCGTTAAAATTTAAGTACTTTACTTTGTAATTAATACACCGTTCCATAACTCAATAGAAAGGAAGAAGGAAAATACGTTTTTGTCTTAAAATGCGATAATGCTACTCGCGATGATGTACCTATCAGGCTCGTAGAAAGCGGGAAGTACGTTACGCAACGCCCGTTGTAGGAACCTTACCTACGCGGTTTACTATAGCCGATATATTCTTGGCGGATTACATTTTACCTATAAATTTCTGTCAGTCATTAACGTACTGATTAAATTAATATAAATTAAGTCTATTAAATCTCAAACCAAATCTAAAAGTAAACTACTAGTACGTTAATCATAAATACTCTAAGCTAAGGCTGGAATTGCTCGTTTCCCACTTGCTCGTTTTCCTTCCTTGTTGTATAAAAAAAACTTAAAATACTTATATAAATATCATGGACACGAACGGCACGATAAGACAAGTCAGTGGCAATCGAATAAAGAATACGGCTTGTATTTCATCGTCACCATCCTTGTCGTATCTACAATATTCGTGTTCATGAAAGGTGTCCGCTCTGCAACCAAAGCCAGCGAAATATGTGTTTAGACCTGATTAATATTAATAAACTGTTTGTTGTTACAACTAAATTAGCCTTTGAAATTTATGATAACTAAAAACAAAAGTAGCAAGACTCTAATATCAAACTGTTAGTAAATTCATCTTTAGCAAGTTATTGTGTTTAATTATAGTAATTTTAAACATTAACAAAAAGGAACGTAAATTAACTTGTATGTACTTGTGTATTTAATGAATATAATGAATATGTATAGCAATGTGATTATCTTAGTCTAAATCGGTATAGTAATCACGTTGAACCAAATAATACTAAGTATAACCATTTACGAACTTTTAATTTTAACCCAGTTTACAAATGAATGGTTCCTCCAGCAGCTTCTTCAAGATTATTTATTTCTCTTAATAGAGCTCTTGAAATATTCTCACGCGCCGATTGAATGGTGTTTTTAAATCAAGTGAATTTTTAAATAAGACAATCGTAACACAAAGGCAAATATGTGCCGGTCAATAACATTATTATAGCATAACATTCTGTTCTCGCTCCATCGGTCCGTGACATGATATAACTTGTCGCATGTCAAGACTCGATTCGCTATGTAAAGACTTACAACGGATGTCCACTTACAAATTTCTTTTGCGTGCAAAATGCACTCTTGATGCGCGATAGAGTCGCCAGTTGCATGGAATGGATGAAGAAAATAACTTTGTCTTGGTTAAAGTGAGTATCTATGGGCTGACATTTATTACTGTATCATTTAGCGTAATTTGTCCCTCACGTGTAATTTTATGCCGCGTGAATAAAGGTCTGGTGATACGCCGTTGGTGAACATATTGAACTCTAGTGAAATAAACGCATCACTTACGCAGATCTTTGGCACACAGTGTGCGTCTCGCTGGTCGAAGTACCTACTACGAATTAGATCCGAAACGCGACTTACATGTATACGCGAGTGGTTCGTTTATTTCACTGTGATCGAGTCTCGCGGTAGTTTCGTGTTAAAAATACTTATTGAACTTTGTTAAGTATAGACAGAAAATGTCGTAGTTAAGTAGGTACTTACTTATGTTTTGGTTGTTTAGTGTACAAGTGCGAAGGGAGGCGGGCTCCTGTACGTACGAGTAATAGCGGAATCATTAAAAATATCAAATTATACCGGACTGGATAAGGGTTATATAAAAAATACCTTACAATAATTGGGTTATCTTGGTCTTGACTTGGTATTTCAATTTCCAACCCTAAGGTAAGAGTAATTCTTCTGGAATATTCACCTAAATAATCGGAACGTCAGTTTATTCATATTCTCCTCTTGGGCTGTGACCACTCAGCGTTGTAAGGTTCAAAGCAATAAGGTTGTCATTTATTTTGTAAATAAAATCAATTTACAGTCTTTAACACCCGTAGCACGTTGTTATATGGTTGATTTTGATTCGAGACACAGGTAGTTGCGTGACCGGCGCACGCGGCGATGCGTAGCGCAAGTGCAAGGCTCCTCAGCCACGGTCATGGGTAGTTGGGTATAGTTAACTAATGCATCGTAATGACTACCCATTTCTATTGGAGCACTTAAGGAAAAACAATTTTACTTTCATTTTTTTAATGGATATGTGTAATTTAGAATTCCTTCGTCATTACACTAATGCGATTCTGGAATCGGGACCCTGTCGCGTCGTTGATATCGCTAAGAGTATAGAGACCGACAGGATAGAAAATTGTTGATATAAAACTACAATACTTGTTCAATATTGTCTTTTTGGTTGTGTGTGTGTGTGTGGGTGTGACGTGTGTGTTCATGTGTCATGCTTATTTTTAAACCAATCTTTTATACAAAATTTTATGTTGAAGTTGAAATAAAGGATTGAAATTTAAAACTGCATAAATTATTTAAAGATGTTTTTTAATGTTTATTATAGCTTAACTCGTATTGTGAGTAGGAACAGTACCCACAGACAACATAAGTACTTGGCGAGCTATTCGACATCAGTGTTAGTCGAAGACATTAATTCTTGACCTAACCCAACATAGAACCGAACGTCGAAAAGCAATGCGATGACTGTGAAAAGGTGGGTCAGGTATTACGAGCATAAATATTTTTCGACTGTACTTCAAGTAGGTAGGTATCCTGTCAGTCCTCTTGCCATGGGCAATTGGGCAAACACGGAATTATGTCACTGTAATTAAGTACAAATTTGTGAAAAAAAATTGTATCATTCACAATTAACATTTAGGATGGATTTCCTCGAAAACAAAACGTTTCTTGTTGTTGTTACGTGAGCATCCCAATGCGGATGCGTTGCGTGCGCACCGTCACGCGATCTATTTAATTGTTGTCCGAGGAGATCTACTGACTCCAATGTGTGACAGCTTTGCTCCATTTGACTATTGAGCATGGACACGCTATGTTGTTACGAGTATTTGTGACGCTAGTCCGATCCTTACTTAGATACTATGAGCGTCTAGTGTAGTAGTGTAGTCTAGTATAATAGTGTAATAGTAGCGTTTTTTTTATTATTGAAAGAGTGAGGCAAACGAACAAACGGGTCACCTGATGTTTAGCGATCGCCGCCACCCATGAGAACCAGCAACCCCTACAAGGTTGACGTCTGGGTTGTTATTCTGTCAGGAATAAATTCACAGCTGTGCTTGACGGCGAGCGCAGCGTTGGAACAGCTTTGCAGCTTACTCGTTAGATCGGTACGGCCGATGCTAAATGTTAGTAACTCTCTGTAATAATGAATCTCACCTACGGACATATAGATAGTAATGAATAAAATACATAATGCAATTAAAGTTTTTCTCAAACATGCTCGGAAATTCTCGCTTTCCATTAAATTTGAAAATAGAACCCGGGAAGCATCTAATTTTTTCATTAAAAATTTTAAATGAAGAAGTCACTAAAAATGGTCATGGGTGTTGATTTCATGTAATTTGGGTGCGGTGAGCTCGAATTTGACATTATTTTTTGGATCCAAGATGGCGGATGACAGTTTGTCATTTTTGTCACTAAAAATGGTCATGGGTGTCGATTTCATGTAATTTGGGTGCGGTGAGCTCGAATTTGACATTATTTTTTGAATCCAAGATGGCGGATGACCATTTGTCATTTTTGTCACTAAAAATCGTTATGGGTGTTGATTTCATGTAATTTGGGTGCGGTGAGCTCGAATTTGACATTATTTTTTTAATCCAAGATGGCAGATGACAGTTTGTCATTTTTGTCGCTAAAATGGTCATGGGTGTCGATTTCATGTTATTTGGGTGCGGTGAGCTCGAATTTGACATTATTTTTTGAATCCAAGATGGCGGATGACAGTTTGTCAAGCAACTTTGTTTTGATTGGACCTTGAATTGGACACCATCTTAGGTCGAAGTGCTCGTCAAAACAAACCTAACGAGCCCAAGCTCGATGGTATTACATGAATGAACTATCGAATTCCTATGGCCACCTTCCCGCTCCATCATCAGACCTTGGACACCATCTACAGTCGAAGTGCTCGTCAAAACAAATCCAAAGAGCCCAAGCTCGACGGTATTAAATTAGTAAACTATCGAGTTTCTATGGCCACCTTCCTGCTCCATCATCAGACCTTGGACACCACCTATGGTTGAAGTGCTCGTCAAAACAAACATAACGAGCCCAAGCTCGATGGTATTACATTAGTAAACTATCGAGTTCAATGGCCACCTTCCTGCTCCATCACCAGACCTTGAACACCATCTACGGTCGAAGTGCTCGTTAAAACAAACCTAACGAGCCCAAACTCGATGGTATTACATTAGTAAACTATCGAGTTCCTATGGCCACCTTCCTGCTCCATCATCAGACCTTGAACACCATCTACGGTCGAAGTGCTCGTCAAAACAAACCTAACGAGCCCAAACTCGATGGTATTACATTAATAAACTATCGAGTTCCTATGGCCACCGTCCTGCCCCATCATCAGACCTTGGACACCATCCACGGTCGAAGTGCTCGTCAAAACAAACCTAACGAGCCCAAGCTCGATGGTATTACATTAGTAAACTATCGAGTTCCTATGGCCACCGTCCTGCTCCATCATCAGACCTTGAACATCATCTACGGTTTTAGTGTTAATGACACCATCTCATCTGTCTTCAACTCATAAGCAAAATATTGAAAACCGGATTTAGTAAATAAAAAAGTAACAAAAAAATACTTACTCTGTTTTGCTGCGTGTAACACAGAATATGTACACAATGGATATCGAAGTATTTTCAAGGCTCAAGGCTGGGCTGTACGGCGGGTGTTCCAGATTTTCGACGTTTTGCTCTTTTAAAAACGTAATAGTTTGCCGGGCGGTGTACGAGCTCGCATTATCGTGGTGTAGTACTATACGACGTCTTGGGTTATTTTATAACTCGCCGATAACTGCAGGTAAACAAACAGTGGTATACCAGTCAGCATTAACTGTTTTACGGTCTTCGAGCACGATGGTGGCAACGTGGCCATTTTTCGCTACAAACGTGGCGACCATTTTTTTCGAAGTGCTCCGTGAGCGTATTACTTTGGTCGGTTTTGCCTCATCTTGGAACACCCAAACAGTCGACTGCTGTTTAGAATCTGGATCGTAGGCATTTATCCAAGATTCGTCACCACTGATAATGTCATAAACGTGTTTAGAGTCTCCTCGGTTGAATTGCCGCAGAGTTTTGCGACGCCATCTAACGCGAGCCATTTTTTGGTCTTCACTAAGTAAATGTGGTATCCAGCGCGAGATCAATTTTTTTACGCCTAAGTGATCATGCAAAATATTTTGAACACTGGTCCCTGAAATGCTTAATGAAGCTTCTATCTCACGGCATGGCGATCTTCGACGATCAGTTGCCGTACAGCTTACAAAGTTCTTTGGAATTTTGAAGAATAACCTTCAAAAACAATGTTTCCGTTAAAATAATCAGGTATACTTATAATGTATTAGTTACTTAAAAAAGAAAGTGTCGGTACTCTTCTCGAAACTATTTTTGAGCAATATAGGGTAGTCCTCAATCCGTTCACTTGTATCACAGTTCTCAACATAATCCACTTTGTTGTCACTTATGTCACTTTCCACTATTTAAATAAAAAAACACTAAAATACCGACCAATTTCCACCAATCCATTGTCGCTCTGCTGTTGCGATGGAGGAAGAATATTTTTTATTAACTTTTTCTAATTTATTCATGAAAATAGAGCAGTGGTCGAAACCGCACTGGCCTTCAGCCTCATATGATAATGCTTCTTTTGGGAAGATGCTGCGTGGGAGCTGTTTTTAAATTTATTTTGCTTATTAAGTTATTGCTTATCTTTCTAAATCACATAATAAGTAATATAAACCACTTAAATAAAATAATGCTAATATTAAAACTAAAAAAATAAACTAAAACTATAATGCACAAACTAAAAATTAACTAACTTATTTTTAATATCCATATTTATTTAGTTTAAGATTTTATTTTTATTTAACTAGCTATTGTCATTTTCTTTTGTAGATAATAATAATAAAATAAGTTGATGCAAACAACAATAAAAAAAATTAAATTCGGTTGTGTTTTAGAAAACTTGCTTTTTAACTGACTTCAAATAAAGGAGGAGGTTCTTATTCGTCAGATTTTTTTTTTTACTTAGGTTCTTCACTTATTAATTAGGTAATTTAGTTTAATCCATGTTCATAATTGTATGTCATTACCCTAGCTACGAGTAAAACATATTTTTGTATTTGTCTCTCACTTGGTATTTCTCACTTGGTCTTTGCCAGATACAGACCAACTATAATTCAGTACCTAGCTTTTTATGAAAAAAGGGGGTTACACATTAACCCTTTGAACGTCGTGTGCTGTCATTCCTACTGCGTCACTAAAGTTGTAAAGTACAACAGCTACCTACCTATAGTAGTGAGAAAAGCTTTCCCCTGTCAAAATATTTTACAAATACATAATCTTCATAGCTGTTTATCGACTAACTAACTCAATCACTGCTGAAATTTTGTTACTTATACGTTTTGTGACACCGCGCACCGTGTTTAGTTACACAGTTAGTTTAGCTTACGAGGTATCGATTCTGTTTTATTTAATTATTTTAACCGCATTTCCTTTTTTGGTATATAGAGGTATACTGTGTATTTGGTGGGTATATGTTCCGCAGTTGAAAAGGGAACACTGGAACTTTTAGCACGCACCTTGTCTGTCTTACATGGCTGTGACATATAGGAATAAAAATTGATAAATTGAAACAAAGAGTCAATGCGCAGGCGGCGGTTGCACCGCGGCTGCACTCTTGCGCACTACGCACACATGCGCTCGCGGCACTCTTTCAGGCGTGAAAATGAATGTTATAAATAATCAGTGCACCGCGCGTAATTATCATATGAGGCTGAAGGCCAGTGCGGTTTCGACCACTGCTCTATTTTCATGAAAAAATTAGAAAAAAGTTAATAAAAAATATTCTTCCTCCATCGCAACAGCAGAGCGACAATGGATTGGTGGAAATTGGTCGGTATTTTAGTGTTTTTTTATTTAAATAGTGGAAAGTGACATAAGTGACAACAAAGTGGATTATGTTGAGAACTGTGATACAAGTGAACGGATTGAGGACTACCCTATATTGCTCAAAAATAGTTTCGAGAAGAGTACCGACACTTTCTTTTTTAAGTAACTAATACATTATAAGTATACTTGATTATTTTAACGGAAACATTGTTTTTGAAGGTTATTCGTCAAAATTCCAAAGAACTTTGTAACCTTATCATAAAAAAAACATCTAACGGTTTTGTTGAGTCTATCTCTTAATTGCATTATTATAGTTATATTTTATAGCTAAATCATGTGATTTATTATTACTTACTTATTTTTTGCTAGCTATTCATGAAATTTTGAAATATCTACCTACTTAAAATTGTTATATTCCAATATTCGTCATGATTGATTAATTATTATTATTTGTTACAGTAGGCCACTTTTCTTTAAATTAATTAATAATCCGCAAACATAAACCCCACCCCAATACCAATGTTTGTTTAAAAGTAATATAAATCAAGTATGCAAAAAACATTTTTTATCATTTTCTATTTTTTAGCCTACTAGGTAGTTTTTTTACATATTGACATATTTTTTACTATGTTTTGTAACAACCCGTTTCATTGAACTAAAAAAAATAGACTAATTCTGGTTACATTGTGAAGTGAAAGTAATATTATGAATTCATTACAAAAAAAAACTTTTTGAATGTTGTCCAAATTATTTAAACCGAATAAATAAATGCAATTCTACGAAGTTAATTTTGAACCATTTTACCCTGTATTGATTTAAGTAGGTACTTATTATAAAAAAAAATTACGCAGGTTGTGCGGGGTGAAGCTTGGTGAAATGTGTCACCAAAAGCGTTTGAAATATAAAACATGAATTATAGTTAGGTACCTTAGAAACATTCGATAATTGCAGGGTATAGGTTACAATTATTGTTCAAGTTTTCGGTGTGTTCTTGTTTCAGTGAGTAGCTATTTAAAGTCTAAAATATTTTATGGCTATAAATAAACGACAAGATATTAACTAGTCACTATTCTCAATAAATTTTCTTTTGTTACAGTTCGCTCTTCTGGTAGCTGTTGCTTCCATTCAAGTGTCGGCAGAAGGACCTAAGTAAGTACTAAATCCTAAAAATATTCAGAAAATGTAAGTTATCAATGTCTTAGAATCGAGCAGTCCTACAAACTTATCTGAACCAGCGGTTAATACTGAATCTAACACCGAAACCATACCAGTCTCAAAAACACAAAATTTGCCAAGAGCGACGACGTCACCTGGTCAGATAAGTTTATGGTATTGTCTACTGTCACTTACCAAACATTATTGTTTAACCAAATTCGATAATTGGGCTGACGTGACAAAATTTTCCAAGGTGCAATGCGAATTTGAGTACATCTTAACATTACAAATTCAACCTTGCCTTAACGTTTACTTTCTCTAGAAACAATTGTGAACACACATCTGTAACGATGAATTATTGTATGTCACTGAATATTAACATTTAAATCGGATAAATAAGGTTGAGTAACAGGTGTTATGTTAACATTAAATAATAGTTTAACAGGGCTACAGCAGGCATTATTCGATTTGCCTATACCTACTCTATCTTATTTCTTTGACCAACGCGTGAATGCAAAAATACTTTTCCCTTCTCCCTAAGCTGAGCGCTGTAAATACTGCCAATGTCAATGTGCCGGCGATTGCGACTTCAATTTGTAATGTTTCTCCGCTAAGCGTTAATTACTCGCACTGAGTCAGCCAACCGGGTGCGTAATAAGTGCATGGTCTTGGTCTACCTGCTCAATAGAAAGTGCAAGTCGTTCTCGATCATTACGTACTAAGAACATGGGGTAAAATAATACACAAATAGGAACGTACTGTCAATCCAAAATGTGTGTTGCACACGAAGTGTGACGGCAGCGACGTCGCCTCGGCGCCGAGGGAAAGCCGCTGCCGCATCACGCGCGAGACATTGACACTAAGCGGAACCGCTACTGACTAAACACATGCATGCGATCGATCACTTACAATGATATACCGACACTAATTTTGTTTTGTTACAGAAAAAAGATCCGCATACATCTACCACAAAAGGTGAAGCATATACACCATCATAAGAAGATATATATAACGAACCATCCTGCGCAGTCCCAGTATGCTCCGGCGTTCCTGCCTAACGCTGAAGGGGCGGTGGCCGTGCCGACCAACGTGGCGTTGCCGGCCGTGGCCAGCATAGTTCCCCTTAGTTCGGTTGAGCTATATGAGGAATCCCAAAAACGACTGCCTGGAGTAACGCCCGCAGCTTCGAAGCTGTTGCCACTGTACAGAGCGCGCGGCTATTATGGCCCCAATCACTCCGAGTTGGACGAGCAAGAGTACGACCTCGCTCCTCCGCCGGAGCCAGCAGACTCCTACGGCCCGACGGCCTTCTCGTCGCCGGCCGTCACCGGCGCTGCCTCTTCAAACTATCCGCCGAAAAGGGTAAAGATTGTAAAAGTAAATGAAATACCACCACGAAAGAAGGTGGTTCGTAAAGTTAAACCAAAACGAGTGGTAGTACGAGGCCGACCTCAACCTGAAGAAGAACATCCGGTATCCCCCTTCCACGAACAATTCTACTCAGATTTGGAGGGATCCGGAACAATCAGAAAAATAAAGAGACCGCAACGAGTTGAAAAAATTATCGACGGTGATACCGAGCACATTCACACGTACAGCGAAGAGCACATACACAAGGTAGTATTCGGCGACGGACCCAAGCTTACTGGTCTTGTCGGTGCCCATGGGGTTCACGGGATCCCTGGCTTGCGCGCGGTGCACGGCGGCGACCACGTCGGCAGCATGTCTGCGCTCGCCGCGGCACACCCGCTCATTCCAATCAAAAATTCTCAGACCCTACTGGCTTTTCCTCAAGACCACTTCACGGGATTAACAGCTGTCGGGTCGATGGGAACGCCATCACATTTAGAATACGCTGCTTACAATCCTCGCGATGTCACCCATGATCACATATTTCACGATCATGGCGAGATTACATCAGACATAGACATTACTAAAGCAGGTTTAGGTTATCCACCGAAAGTTTCGTACAATAGCCAAGGCTTGCGAATCAGCGGCAGTGGAACTAAGCGACCAAAACCAAAAGCACCTAAACGTCCCAAAACGAAGAAGCCATCGGCATCCAACGATTTTTCATATTACGAAAGTATCTATTCGCCACATGGCAAATCTAAAAAAATGTACAAGTCTACAACCCCAATCCCCCATTACGAAACCTCGTCAGAGGAAAAAATTCACGACTACGAACCAATTCCGTCTTTTAAGTTGAAAGACAAATCTAAGCTTAAAAGCCGTTACATAACACCTGCGCCGTTTTACGCCAGCGAGGATAAAAGATTGCCTGACTATCGCCTGCAAGAAGCCAGCGTGCCAGCGCCGTTCTCGCTGTCTAGCACCGTAGTCCACGACTACAAGCCGAAAAACTTGGCTGGATCCACTCATGGGGCAGGATTCAATAATTTTAAGGATCCTTTTGATGATTTCAAAGATAGTTACACAAATAACTTCGAATATGACACATATGCCTCGTCATCTAATGTTCACGCATCTCAGAATAATAATAACGAACAAAATCGAGAAAAAAAAGGCAAAAACAAGTCAGTTTCGACCCAAAATATTAGTTTTGGAGGACTGGAGCTCGCGACCGCGGTAGATCACCAGGAAGTACCGAGCGGAACTGGTTTATCTCTCGAAGATGAGACACCGACGTCTGCAGAAATCAACGAAGGATTTGAAGAATTCAAAACGACAGATTCAGCAACATCCACACCATATACTATAAAGGAAACTTCTCCGGCGCATCAGTATTACACGAATATGGCTATGAAAGCTATGCATGGCGACTTTGGCGATCAAATGTCTGCCCCAGAAGCTTCCAATGATAACTTTCAGTATGTCGAAGCTCCAACGTCGCCGACGCCAACTTCTCCGTCAACCTTGGCAACAACGACCAGTTCCCCGCTTCGTTTCTTTAGAATACTAAGCACCGATGCGGTGACTACTCAGCCGATAGATACCGCGTCAGATACTAGGCAGAACAAACGCAATCGAGAAAGAAGCAAACTAGTTATCGCTTCGGCGGGCACAACCGAGTCGAAGCCTAAGTATACAGTAAAGCAATTCCAGGCTGCGACACAGGATTCTGACGGAACTGCTGCGCCTCACGCGCTCAGGCACCTCGGGCACAGATACGCATACAGACACCCGACCGATTCTTCCACAGAGCGGGGAAAACTTAAATATGGTGATAAAATATGAACAAGTCTGAACTTAGTGCTATTTTTAGATAGTGGCGATATTCGTGATCATAGTCTACACAGTGAATGCCGTGAGTGCGTTGTTTAATACACAAGAATCTGTTGCTATGTGAACATTTTTATTTATAACGTGTTGTATAGCTGTAATAATCTGACTTGATTATTGATAAATGTAAATAGATACGATAAAGGCATTCATGCATTTTTACGAATCTTTAGACGTTGTAATATAAAAAGTAGAAGTGTTCTTAATTATAAAATGAAAATCTAGCGACTTATTTTTATTTACGTACCAACTAATCCATTATCACCACCATTTATTTGAACAACTATATTTATGTTGTTTTATTTATGTTTCAGATGATCACTATAAACACCACTTAAATATTGTAAGCCACAATTTCCAGGAGACATTTTTATTGAAGAAACAAAGTCGGTCAATGCATCTAGGTTATGAACTCGAGCGACGCAGCGCAGACAGCGACGAACTTCAGGTCGTGTGATATTATGTTGATATAAAACCGTACCTAGCGTTCCTGCGAGTTTCTGATAGCCTAGTACATTAGTGCACTAGAAACGCAACGTTGCCAAACAGCACCCCGTTGCAACTGCACTTATTTTGCGACGTTGGCGCAAATCAATATGGTGCATCTACTGCCCATTGGTCAATACATTACATAGATTGCATATGCTTAGATTTCATCTTGTTCATCGTGAAGAAAACATTGTAAGATAAACCTACGCTTTTCCGATTTCTCAAAAAAATACAAATTGTTTACAGAATGGTTTTTTCAGCCTGCTAAATAAATTTCAGGTGCTTTCTTTTGGTGATGTACCTATTTTATCTATAAACGCTTGTCACTGTCTTTCATCGGCTTACACACCTTTATTTAATTAACTTCTCTGACTGCGCCGGTCAAATAATAATTAGGTATTTCGCATTCATGCACCTCCATAGGTCGCTTTTACTAGAACAACCCGGCGGTGTGACCAAACCAGAAACGAAATAATTAATTAATACTTATTCGTGTCTCTCTATTTTATGTGAAACCAAATAAATAAACTAGATACCTACACTTCATTGCATAGAATTAAGCTTAGGTACCGATATTAAGCTGGATCTATGCAATTTTCCGGACTAAATGATAGTATAATTGTGTTGACTACAGAATCCTAAAAATGAAAGACAGTCACTAGGTACCATGTGTTCGAAAACCTGGGCTTCAACTAATACGTGTTATTTTCAGAATAGTTTAAATGTTGAAATTGAGCGATTAGTTTGCCCAAATGACCCGTAACACTAGTTTTTGAACGCGCCGGCGGTTCGAACGCGCAATTTAGGCGTGCCAAATGCTGTAGTTTTCGTTTTGAGTGACTAGGAACACACGACATCCCAGAAAGCTGCAATGGATGCAGCTTAGGTCTAAAAGGACCTAACCGATGTGTTAATGTTGATGGAAAATCTACCTTATCTACAAGAATAATAGCACTGATTTAATCATAATGAAATGTTCAAATAAGACTTTTTTTTATGGCTTTCACCCTTGCTCTTTTTGCAAGGAGTATTTTGCCAATATCAATGTTTAGACATTGCACACGTGAGAAGATTGATCAGTTTAGGGATTATAAGCTTTTTGGGGAAGGAACAGACGGGTGACCTAAAACAAATAACATAAAGTTATGGACGGCACAGACAACAAAAGACGATTGTACAAGTAATTATTTTTCTGGAAGTGGAAGGTTCAAAGAAAAGAGAGAAAAAAAAAGGGGAAGGGTAGATGTTAAAGCTAGAAACATGCTAAGTAGTTGCTACAGTTTTGTATTATGTGAGTGTATAAATTTAATAAGAACGTTTACAAGCGGAGTTTCATCAAAGAGAGAAGAGATTGAAAGTTGATAGGGCGTGGGATTTTTCTGGGTAAAACATCATATAGCGAATATCCTGTTTTGGTGCAATTGAAAAATATGTGGTCTAAGGTACCCACGTCGAGACCGCATTCGCACAAAGAATTATCCCGCACCCTAATTTTTGCTAAGAACACCGGATTACAGACTTTTTCAGATACATAATACAAACTGACAAGTGACATTACCATTCAGGCCACGCCCTCACGATCCTATGTAGTAGTGAATGCACTTCCATGTAGACTACTACCCCTTACACCCAATCAGTGACAAACACATGCACATGGAGCGCAATCAAAAGTGTGCATTTTTTTGATCTGTTCTTTTAAAAATCGGCCAAGAGCGTATCACGTTCCTTGGCGTTCCGTGGCCAGATTCCGTGGTGGTTACGAAAAAATAATTAGACATTTATTTTTAATAGGTGGTATTTCCTTACTTTGTAACTAATTTTTATAAGTTGGTGAAATGGTTATTAATAGCCTGTAAAGCCTACTTATGTGTGACAGTTTACTTTTGAAATTCACCATTATTTTCAACATGATCGAATTTACTGTTTTCGAGTTATTTGCAACCCTAATGAGCACTAAATTTTTCGCAAACGGATCCCTAAATCGAAAGACGGTCTTCGCACACCTTAAAAAAATCACCCTCCACTTCCCTTGCACGTTATAATTACCACTTTGTCGGCGTGATTAATGCCTGATTAAGCATGCCAAATTAAAGCTTTTTAGTAACACTCAAGGAATCCCTGGTGCTATGTCGCGGACAAACAGACAGACATAGCGGATCTATGCGCCTTCATTGTCGACTTCGGAACCCTGAAAATTAAACGCAATGCTTTCAGGTTCAGCTGGTTAATAAAATGTGAAAAATCTTTTTCCTCGGCCCAGGTAAAAACCAACCTTATTGCAATGCCATAAAGATTTTATTATGGAAAAACTTTTCTCATCTTGACTATATCAAATTTGATTGATTGTGCTCAAATCGGCCAAACTGAGCGTGCCAAACGCCAGGATTTCAGTTTTTGCTACCAGGAAGACATGAGGTCTTAGGAGGCTTCCAAGAGAGCTGTTTTGACAATAGAAGTCCCTAAGTGAATTCTTGGCTGATGGGAAACCAACATTACCTGTAAGAATAGTAGTTGTGATTCAAATGCATCAAAATATTCGAATAAGACCTTTTGAGATATAATCAAGGAGAGGGTGTTATCATTAAATGACTCGCCCTCAGGTTCGAATGTACTAGTTAGTGCATTTCCATGTAGGTACGCTTTTAACCCCTTACTCATCCCAATCCACAACATGTACTTGTACAATTACATAATACTCTACATAAAAATGTATCCACAACCACAAAGGAATCTACGCTGATATTTCATAAAGGCCTTAAGTATTTATAGATTGAATGCACTCATATTACAAATGTTACCCTTGTAGATAAGGTAGATTTCACAAAAACTTGGAACTAGCTCGGGACCTTTTATGTCTAAGCAGCTAACCTGACAGGCTTCTAGGATTCATGTCGTCCTGGTCATGAAATCGAGAGGTATCAGCAGTTTTTTGAGCGAAACGCTGAAATACCGATTTGCTACAAGGAAGACTGGACGTTCTAAGAGGCTGTTGTGAAAGCTGCATTGACATTAAACATCGTAAGTGATTTCTGTGTCGATGGGAAATCAACTTTACCTGTAAGAGTAATAGTGTTAAATAATCAAATGTTCAAATAAGACTTTTTGAGATAAAATCGACGGATGGGTGTTTCTATCCATGCCACGCCTTCAGGGTTCCTACGGTAGAACTGTGTGCACTTCCGTGTAAATTTGTTAACCCCCTACCCATTCCAATCCGTGACGCACACATAACTTTATGCATGTATGCAGATTTCAGTGGCATATCAAGATATGCTTTACCACTGAAACTATTCGACAGAAACGGTGCTTCAAATACCTAATTAATCTTACAATTTTAACTTATTACACAGTTGTTCTAATTAAAATCGCTCAAGCTTTCTTTTCCTTAATTTATTTTTTCTGTAAGACATGACACCCGATCATTTATTAAAGATACATTTTTATAACTATCAATTTCTATCGGCTATTGTGTGGTTTTCGAAAGTACTGGCGTTTAAAACGCTAAATTTGGGCGGGCAACCCGCTTAAAATCCTCGATGTCGCCACCAGAACAGCATCAAGTGCTAGGAGGGTAATCTATAAACGTTAAGGGATAAAAATGTCGTAAATATTTTCTATGTCGATGAAAAATCAACCTTACCTTAAAGAGAAATCGATGTGATAGTGTTTACATCGGCTTTTCAAATAAGACCTTTATAAATTATACCTGTTGAAGGGGTGTTAGCACCCACCATCCCCTTACACAGACATCTAGACTTCCTATAGGTACAGTATTAGTGAATGCACTAGACATGCGCTTTGAGTACTTGGATTGTATTAAAATGGCCGACGTCGTCAGGCGGAATTAACAGCAGGTAAACGAGACGTGTTATTCTTGGGTTTTGAACCGAACCATTACGAACCATAATTGTAAAAAAGGAACCCTTGTGATGTGACTCCTTCCGTCCGTCTGTCACAGCTAGTTATAAAGTAGCAAAAATAAATATTACTAAGTGTAACTCGGAACCATCAGTGCGAGAGTGCTTCGCTCTGGGGATCGATTTTTGAATCTCACTTGGTGACTAAATGCACTGATTTCTAAAAACTTCGTATTTTTGAATCTCACTGGTGACTAAAATTCTCATGCCCATGATATCAAATGCAAATGCCCTCACCCACTCGTAAACGAGATCACTGAGTGACTTCTTGAGTTCTTGACCACTGGCAGTGACAGCTAACCTCAATCCACTATGTTGACTCGCTTGTCTACGACAGAAATGCAAGTTAGCTGCATGTTAGTAGACGAGTATGACATTCAAAAATACGGCTTTTAGCAAATAGTGATATCAATGTCATGGGTGAGAATTTAGTCATCAAGTGAGATTCAAATATCGATACCCTGGGTTAGACACTAATCTGGGGAATAACTTTATTTTCATTGTCTTTTTTTTTATCGCCAGCTTTGTGTAACGGATCATAAAAAAAATAAGTATAAAATTTACTTATCTTTTAGTAATAAGATGTTTACAAATAGGTAAGTTATATTTTATACTTACCCACTTTTAAGCAGGTAAGCGTGAATAAGTTAAGCAGTGGGAAATTGCCAGTAAATAGTTGACAATGTTGATGTTTAAAGATTCGTTGCTTTTTAAAATTAACAGGCGGTTTACTTACTACTAAATACTACTATTCTATTACACTCCTGAACTAGATATTTTTATGCAAAATAATATAATATAAAAAATCCTACCAGTATTATAAAGGTACAAGTTTGCGAGAAAATTGGGATATTTCGGTGTTAGTTACTCTTTCTCGGAAAAACTACTGAACGGATTTCGATGACACTTCACAGTAATATATTATAGCTTATGCCTCAGAAAACTAGGCTACTTTTTATCCTGGCAAATTGCATATTTTCCGCGTGATAGCGATATACTTATCGAAGAAACTGAATGGGCTCTTGTGAACCTCTGTGGAACCTTTTAGATATTAATTAAAGAGCCCCCACGAGAAACACACAACACACAAATGATACAAACAATTATTTGATGAGTAACAAACCAACTCTCTGCAGCAAGGCTCGGGGGGTGCAGTCCCCTCAATAAAAAGTACATATCAAAAGATACACTAACACCATTATTCCTGATGAGACCATGGCGCGTTGGTAATGAATGTTTGTAACTAAAAACTTCCGCGTGATTAGCGATACCTATACGAATTCTGCGCAGTCGAAGTCGCAGGTAACAGCTAGTAAGTATATTATAAATGGGAAAGTTTATCTGTTCGGTTATTTATTACTTAATCACACAAAACGGCTCGGTGAATTTGAATCAAATTTGGAATTGAAATAGGCTAGAAAAAACGTAATCTATCAAATATAGGCTATCTTTTATCCTGAGCATTTCCAAAGATCCCGCGGGATAGTGATAATCTAATTCTACGCAGATGAAGTCGTTGGCAACACTTACACGCCATTATTTTGTAGCACACGAAGCTTACAAGTCACTGCGAGCTTAAATATAGTCGCGGAAACTTCCGAGTGAAGGGCGCTTGCGTAGACTTTATGCAATCAAGATCCGCCGATACCGATAGTCATGCGCCGCCAGCTTAATGTACTTTTACGAACATTTCTCTGCCCAAGCATTCGTGTAATGAAATGTAAAGTTGAAGTGTAAGTTAATCGCCACGTTTAATTTATCCAAATTGCGATTTGTATCTGGTTAAACTGTGGCTTTCATTATGTACTTAAATTAATTGCTCAGAATAATTATATTTTGGTTCTGTAAAGTTCAGTAAAATTAAATTCTGCTGCAGTGTAAAATATGTTTTCGAATGATAAGAAATTTAGGGTTCAGAAATAAAATGCACACCTACGCATTTAAATTTACTTTGGTTGACTTATCTAGAGGAAGATAACAAAACAAGAAAAAACAATTAAATACTTTTTTATTTTTAACTTTAAAATAACAACAATAACTTAAAACTAAGAGCTATTTACAAAGACAGTTATGCTTGTACTGTAACACAAGGTCCTCAGAGACCCGCAGACTATGACTTAGTTGACTTTTCAAATAAATATTGGCTGTCTTATTTTTTGTGGTAGGGGCCACCGCCGTGGCCGGCAGAAATGGCGCTCGTGTAGCTGTCACCTCCGAAACCTCCGTGGCCTCCGTGGCCGCCGCCTCCACCAAAGTCAGACAAGCTGATACTATGGCCACCTCCGTGTCCACCTCCGTGGCCGCCTCCGTGTCCACCTCCGTGGCCGCCTCCGTGGCCACCTCCGCCACCACCACCGTGAACGGTTCCAAAGCCTACACTGTAGCTGTCAGCGCCATGGCCCCCCGAACTGCCATGTCCGCCTCCTAAACTATAACTATCTCCGCCGTGCCCACCGCCACTGTGGCTATCGTAACTGCTCAATCCGGAGAAGCTATCATGGCCTTCTCCACCTCCTATGCTGTAGCTGTCGTGTCCTCCGCCATGGCCTCCAAAGCTTCCTAACCCGCCTGATCCGTGACCTCCTGAACTGTGGCCACCGCTGTAACTGTCATGGCCTCCACCACCCCCATGGCCTCCAGTAAAGCCACCGCCTCCTCCTCCGTGATGGTCATCGTGGCCTCCGCCAAATCCTCCGCCTAAACTTCCACCGAAATCATGGCCGCCGCTGTCACCGTGCCCACCTCCGTGACCACCGCCAAAACCGCCGCCGAGGTCGTAACCGCCTCCGTGGTCATGGCCACCACCAATCCCGCCTCCATGACCGCCACCGATATCATTGCCACCGCCGTGACCGTGGCCACCACCGAAGCTGCTACCCAGATCGCCGCCGAATGATCCTCCAAAGTCGTGTCCACCGCCATGATCATGACCGCCGCCGTGATCGTGGCCGCCTCCAAAACCACCGCCATGGCCACCTCCAAATCCACCCCCGTGATCGTGACCGCCGCCAAATCCACCGTCGTGGCCACCTCCTAAGCCACCACCGTGGTCGCCGCCAAAGTCTCCGCCGTGGCTGCTTCCGTGACCTCCGCCGAAGCCACCGCCGTATCCGCCGCCGATGTCACCACCATGACCGCCACCGAAACCGCCTCCGTGACCGCCTCCGTGACCGCCTCCGTGACCTCCTAAATCGAAGCCTCCGTGTCCACCTCCGAAGTCATGGCCGCCTCCGAATCCGCCACCACCGTGGCCGCCTCCTCCATAGCCTCCGCCGTGGCCTCCACCGTGACCTCCACCACCGCCTCCGTGACCTTTTAGGTGGTCAATAAATCCTCCGTGCAGGTGATGGATAAAGCTGTCGTCACCGTGTCCGCCGCCGTGACCACCGCCGCCGCCGCCGTGGCCTCCGCCGCCGCCGCCGTGGCCACCGCCGCCGCCGCCATGTCCGTGGTCGTCGTGATGTTCGTGAACAATAATTTCTTTCACTTCTTTTGATTCGTGGTGGGGTTCAGGTATGTGGACGCGAATGTGAACGCTGCAACGAAAGTAAGCTTTGATTAACCAATTAAGATACAAGAAATGCACACATAAGGAAACAATAGGTTGATAATGGTCGTGTAAAAAAGGTCGCATTGCGTCTCATTAAAGATTATAAACAATAACAATGAAAATAGAGTTTACGCTAAGATGAAATCAAAGAGTAAAAGGGTAAATAGTAGCTAAATCGTTAACACACAATAGGTAAGTTTTCACTGCTAACCGCAGTGAAGAGAGCCGTGAGAATCACTAATAGAAATCTCAACCAAATTGCTACATCCACTGTTGTTTTTGCGGTTCCGCCAGCAACTCTAGTAGTTGTCTCTAATCGGTATTTAAACGCGCGAACACCGCTACGACATAAGCGTTAAAAACAATGTGTCAGGGATGGAGAAACTGGCTGAGAGTCCGTGGGAACATGAAGATAGGTACTAACTGTTCATGTCCAAAAGTCGCGAAGCAGACGCCAAAGCTAGCCAGTAGAAAGCCGCACAGCTGAAATTATAACAGAACAAGAACTTTACATTGAATAGCTTAGTGACTAAGTCTATGTTCTAGTCCAGTTTATGTCACACGTTCACTGAGTGCATGGAATCGAAAGTCACTTCGTCTTGCACTGCGAACCACTGGTCAGGCCGTCCTGGATGACGTAACTCGCAATAACAACTTTGCGTGACTATGTAATGGAATAATCGGAACTTTGACTGAAGACGAGAGCTTACGTTGTAACCTCACGATGATGTAAGCAACTAGAACTATCTTCGTCTTAATTACAAGTCTGACTAAAATACATGCGCTGGTGTAATGACGGGTTAACGTTCCTAACATTTCACTGTTCTTATTACGATTATGTAAGAGGCTTTTAAATAATCTAAAATTAAATGAAACTTCCAAACTTTGTTATAATTACATAACACGCACCTAAATTGATGTATTGTCTTCTCGAGACACCTGCAATTAGCCTAGATATGGATTCGTGTTATGTTTAAAAGAAATTGAAATAGGAAATTGAAAAAAAAAAACGATTTTTAAACACCTCGAGGTTTAGTAATGGATTAAATGAGGTGGGGTGTGAATTAAATTAAATGGTGATATTGATAATAGAATTTGGTTTTGGATGGTGTACTCACGCCAAGGCGGGGAGCCATGGTGCGTGGGGTGTAAGTGGATGGGTCGTTAGGTCACCCCCTCCTCAGAATCGCTACAGACTGTTTCTGATGAACGCAAGATCTCTAGTAACACTCCTTGCGTTGCGTACGCCTTTTATATGACAGTGAACGTACAACCCTACTCCACGCGCTAAAACTTATATTGATAAGCAATGTAAATTTGAGTAATTAAACGAAATTGACTGAGAATTTTCAAAAGAATCTGAATCACTTGCGTCGCTTCCGTATGTTAGTTAGGTGTTTTGAAAGTTCTGTGGCTTGATTTAGATTCTGAGGCGCCATTTCAGTTTCTAAGTAAAGGTTTGTTCCCTGTTTAAATTGATGTTATGATAAAAGAAGTTGGAGGTACTCGTATTGTGTTGATGGAGCAATGAGGATGCCGCCATTATTTTTCTTACATTTTACCTTTAACAATAGTGGGGACCGTTGTGGTCTTACTTTGCAGAGTATCTGTTACATATACAGGATAGTACGTAACGAGGGACCCTACCGAAAATGTAAGATTCTATAGCCTTTTTTTGAAAAAAATCTCTTAGAAACCATGTTTATATTATTATCCGTTTTCAAGTTAGAGATCTTTAAACTGATGAAATAAACTAATTAATTCAACCCTAAATGTTGTTCTGAATTGACGTAATCAACGTCAACTTTACTGGAGTTAGTAATAATATTTGCCTATTGTCTGCTATACCTGTTTTCTTGTAATCTCCTTGTACTGTTTTGTGGTTTTGAATAAAGAATATTTGTATTGTTGTATTGCATATTTATGGTAGGTAGGTAATTATTGTTGTAACCATCCATAGTAAAAAAATATTAATTCTAAGTTTTTATTTTCTTTTAATTTACGCTTCTAATTATTATAAAGCGATTGGACATCACTCATTAACGGACTTCAAAAAAGAAGAAGGAACCTAGAACCTATAATGTTCCACTGTATGTATTTTTTAAATGTACGTACAGCGATTACTCGATCAATTGTTTACCGATTTTCAAAATTCTTTTTTTATTCGAAAGAGTATACTCCTGAGGTGGTCCCATTTGTCATCACGTCAGGATCTGATGATGGGATCCCATTAAGTACTAGTAATAGTAGGTACATTAATTATGTACCACCTACGTAAAGGTCATTTGTCACGTATAGAGCAGAAAAATTGTCTATTAGTCCCATATCCATGTGCATACAATAGGCCAAAAAATTTAACGAGCCGTGGGAAACCAGAAATGATGAAGGATTCCGAAATCACACGCTTCTGTACTAATGGTGTTTAGCTGGTTTTTATAATTCTGATTCTCGTATTAATAAACAGATTGTCTGATTAGACATACCTGCTATACTGCTATGAGTCATAAACGAACGTCGAAATCTCCTTATAGGGTACATAATTATTGTGTTGTTTTCGGCATATAATTTTCCTAATGTAATAAAACTAACTGACTCATCATAGTTTGCGAAATTCCTACGGTATAGGGAATTCTGCAACGGGAGCAAAGCCACCGACTCAAACCGTCTTAATTCTAAAAATATTATGACATAACTAGCTTATGCCCCGCGGCTTTGCCCCCGTGAAATATTAAAAAATGGGCTAGTTCCCTATCCCGTGGGAATTTCGAAAAATTCCGTCTTAGTGCACCTCTAAGGATACTCAAGGTATATGTTTGTAAAATTTCAAGTCTCTAGGTCCAGTGCTTTATGCTGTGCGTTGTCTGTCAGTCAGTCAGTCACGGTACTGTTTTATGGGTATTCGATTTTTCCTATAATTCGCTAATATTTATTGAAATCTTTTGGACCTGGTGCTACGTATACTCCCGACAGACAATTAAAAAAGAAATACAAATAAAAACGTTTTTAACGATACGCTACTGCAAAGTGAATTACATCGAAATTCAACGCCCCCTGGTTTCATTACCTGTACCAACCCCTACTGATGTACGTAATAGTAAAATATTTTGATAATGGCCGCCACCGTATAATGGAAAGTAACGCCGTAAGTAAGTACCTACTATTTATGCCAGGAATTGTATCCGGAACAGAATTCTCGGTAAACACAGCTATTGAAAAGTGCTCGTGGAGTACAAGTAAACATGTCTAAAGCGCATATGTAGATAAGCAGACGCTTGCTGTACTGACTTAGGGGTTGTCTGTCACTTACAGGCATGACATGTTTAAGGGAGAACGAGGTCGTGCCAAGTCCCACTTAATTTCACTTTGAAGAGAGAGCAAACACCAAGTTTATTTTACAGCAAGAAACTGTAAAATTGCTGGCAAACTTGGTAACACAGTAAAATGTGATTCTTATAAAGCATAGGACTACAGAAGCAGTGATAGCCTAGTGGTTTGACCTATGGCCTCTCAAGCAGAGGGTCTTGGGTTCAAACCCAGGCTGGCACTTACGAGTTTTACCTGTGCGAGTACGAGTACCTGTAAAATTTGAGGGATGCCCTCGATTTCCCTAGGACCCCATCATCAGATCATGACTTGGTGACAATGGAGTAAACCCTTTCGAATAAAAAAAGAATTTTAAAATCGGCCTACAATTGACGGAGTAATCGATGAACATACATAAAAAAAAGTACATACAGTGGAACGTAGAACCTCCTCCTTTTTAGAAGTCGGTTAAAAATTAGTGAACAAAATGGTGGTCGAAACACCGAACTGCTTTCCAGAACTCAAATTGTCGATGTAGGGTCAACGACCGCAAATGAAGCGAGACCGGGCGGCACATGTCTGCGGAATGCATCCGAATCGCTGGACCAAAGGTACTACCGATTGGGTTCCATGCAACGAGCAGAGACAGACCAAGAAGGATGGCAGGACGATTGTGAGCATTTTTGGTCGTACTGGCGATAATTTTTGGCCAAAGCCACCCTTATGGTATGACTCTGTCTGTCTGTCTGTCAATAAGCCTTCAACAATATCGTAAAACCTTTATTAATCGCATCTTCGTTTCCTAGTATAAAGCATTAGAAAAACTCTTACTTTCATAAACTTTATTTTCGATTACATGACTTAATGTATTCGAAGACCAACAAATTTTATATAATTAAGAATTTATTAAAAAAATTACCGAAGTACCTATGCAAGTTCATTTTGCTATGCGCGATGGTCTTGTCATCTTGGGTCCAAACAACAAACACTTCATTTAGCCAATAATAGTCAAGTTATTCGGATGTTAACCGCCGTGAGTCCAAAACATACACCCCCCCCCCCCCCCCCCCGCGCCTACTATTAACTAGGTATAGGGTAGGGACTCATCACTTACCATCGTTTTAACGTTAGCCTAAAATTGGTTTTTGTCATGTTTTTGCATCATCAGTGTTGTTTATTAATAAATTTAATACTGACTGGTTACACAACATGTTCAGACTCATCTGGAGTCCTTGATAATGAAGTTGAAGTCGATAAATGCAAATCTTTTTTTTTGTGTTTTCTAATAGAAGTAGGTATGAGTTCCTAATCACTGTGTTTCCGTATTACAAAGTGACAAGTAAGTAGGAAATTAAAGTGGATAAGGGAGCTGCTTTCAAAGCAATTCATAAAATTAACTTATGTGAATTGGTAGAGCACTTCCATGCCAAAAGAAACAATTGTATAATCGGTAAACATGTTACGCTATCGTTAATACCACGAAAAGTGCATATGTTCGTACTAATTTATGCTGAAGTTTGTTTATCTTGATTAGATGCCCGACTTACACCACAGTACAAAACCAGTATATAATCCGCAAACTTCGCAACGAATTTGTATTCGCTTAAGCGCGCGCTGTCCGTACGCAGTGACTGTAAATTTTATTATCGCTCAATGACACTAACTTTACACTCTTTACAGTGACATCAGAGGCAAATGAGCGGCATATCGGCGTGTTGTTTGTAAATTGTATAACGGATTATACTGTGCTTACACGGAAATTACGTATGGAAGTACTATTGATTTAATTAGAGCATTAATAGGTACAGGCTTTATCAAAGTTGCCGCGGCATTGTTATTTTTGACAGGTAAGGAAACCAAAAGATACGCAGGCACGAAAAAAATCGTTCTATGTAACATCGGCAATCAGTCAAATATCTGAGTCAGTGGAAAAATAAAAATACAATTAGGCATTACTTTTCGCGAAACTTCGGCGCGAGAGCTTAACCCGCAAACACAATTACAAATCGGTTTTGACTATCACACATACACGTTTATATAGGTAGTTACGTTTGATAATTATTTTAAACGGCTGAAAAAATTGTCAGGTGGTCTTGTCTTTTGGGTTTGGAACTCAAAAACCGATTTTCTATGTTAACCAAATGATTCGTAAACATATACCTATTAGCGCTAACATAAAAAATAACCAGTAATCAATCTTACATCTGTTCAGAGCCTTTCGTATAATTTAAAGTAGTAACAGTTCGTGTGAATTTTATTCTATAGTGCAGATTTATATGAGGTAATGATGGCGGGCTTTATAAATTCTATTACAGATAGCAATATTTTGCGGGTTGCGTTACATTGACGTTGTCGGCGGATCACATGCAAATCTATAGCCCCGCGGCCCCGCATTGAAACGCCACTGCCTGCATTTTCTCGCATCGTGTACGTAAAAAAATACCAAAATCTTTAGTGTTATGCCACAATGTAGAGTTAGCACAGCTTACAACTTACTATAATTATTGTGTTCTATTCAGAATGCGATTATCTAGAGCCATTGTCTAACTGTTTTCGGAACAAACTGCCATTTGTTATAATGACCAAGACATCTATGCTGTAAGTGGGCCCTTGTTTGTTTCGAGACACAGTTGGATTTGCTTGGGGCATTAGGTGTCTTGAAATTGGCATTTTATTTTTCTTTACAACATGGAAGCGTAAATCGAGGAAGGTAGTCACCTGACAGATAACGCTAGAGAAATTGCAGATGTGTTGGCAACACAGGCGGTATTATTAAATTTCTCTTGTGCCCCTATTTTTCCCGGTCGTTTTACAATACCTATAATACCTACAAAAGTCCAACCAGTGCTGCTCAGAGGCAGTATAAGCGAGTAAGAGAGTGGTAATGGTAATGGTAATAAATCGTCCCATTTTAGGGTTCCGTAGCCAAAATGGCAAAAAATGGAACCCTTATAGTTTTTAAAGTTATGTGTCAATTAATGTCTCCGAGTAGGTACCTACTGCAGCTTAAGTAGCGCATTGGTTTACTTAATATTCTTCCTTAATTTAAATTCAAATTGCTACATAGTGCGAGTAACCTTTATATAAGGATTAGTCTTCTGCACACATTCTAGCTATTATGCATTTATCTGCCACGGAAAGTAAACAGACCCGATAATCATGTAATGCCTGACCTGACATCTAGCTATGGATTCAAATATTGGCTCATAGTAGGTAAGTATGTTTACCTACCTACTAATTGACTGACAATATTAAAAGAAAAGACTTTTGCCCAGCCATATGGGACGCTAAGCAGTTAGGATTTAGGTTTAAGGAGAGATTAAATTTTTTGACAAAACATGTCTATGGTAATAGTTGACAGAATTAGAACACCCGACTGACCCAAAGGACCCGATCACCACTTTTTAGGGTTTCGTACCTCAAAAGAAAAAAACGGAACCCTTATAGGATCACTTTCTTATCCGTCTGTCTGTCTGTCTGTCTGTCTGTCTATGAAGACCCTTTTTCTCTGGAACGCGTGGACGTAGCAGGCTGAAATTAATATCAAATATTTAAGCTTGCAGCCCCTTGAAGTTGTGAACTGTGAAGTTGGAAACTTCTTCGCCACGCAATCAAAAGATACGGTCTTTAAAAAGGTTGTTTCCATACAAATTGCCGTACTCTGAAAACCTAAAGGGTACTTCCACTTGTCCTAAAAACTTGAAATTTGATATGAAGGTAGCTCTTATAGCAAAACCACTCAGAAAATTCTCAAAATCATGTCTGTCTGTATATATCAGTGACCAAAATAAAATGACCCCACACTGCATACATTTTGTATTTTTTATAAACTCACTGAAACATGAATACACAGAAAAAAACCAGAAAAATGCCAACCCCGGGAATCGAACCCGGATCCTCGACACTCCGGGTCGTGTGCTTTTCCCCTACACCACGATTGGACATAGAGGAAAGGCCGATTTTTTCTATGTATTCAAATCTTAGCTTGTTTTTATCACTTTTTGCAGTGACTAGCGCCATCTTTGCGATTACTTCGTAAACCGAAAACAACGCACCCTTTCGAAACTTATCAGTTTACCCAGGCTCAACGAGAAACGAGGTTTTGCTTAGAAACAGGGCTCTGCTAATACTGGACAACTTAAAACACGGAAAAAGCAGGGAAATGATGGGAAATCATTATACGGAACCCTCGTGTGCGAGTTCGACTCGCACTTGTCCGGTTTTTTATGTCAAGTCAACTAACCAATTCAACAATCCTGTGTAATTTTATGATCGTCCGAGGAACTGACAACTTGTCCGGGGTTTTGCATACATATCATATACATCATGTTTATAATTTCACGCCTACAATGCGTAGATACACGTTACGTACCTATCTGAAATTTTCCACCTTTTTTTCTTTGAGCAGTCGTGTAAAGAGAGTCAAAGTTCTCGGTCAAGAGCGCTAATTTCATTGAACTCTGCCAGCAAAACGTTTCCATTAGGTACGAGTACTATGAGTAACTATGTATTACTGTTACTCTCCGTACACCCGACTGCCTATACGCTGTATCGTTTATACCTAAAGGAGCGATTGAATTTACTAAGCCAACTTACTAATTTGCGAGGTAGGTTGCACTTGATTTTCCCGCTTTTCTCCAGTGTTGTAAGTTGTCCGTGTTAGCAGAGCCCTGCTCTTGAGCAAAATGTACGCAGTGTGGGGTCATTTTATATTGGTCTGCGAAATCTACAGACAGACATAAAAAAATAAGATTTTGAGACGTTTCGGAGTGGTTGTGCTATAAGAGCTACCTTCGTACTAAATTTCAAGTTTCTAGGACAACTGGAAGTATCCTTTAATTTTTCAGAGTACGGCCATTAGTACGGAAACAACCTTTTTAGTTACTGTATCTTTTGATTGCGTTGACTTAGAAGTTGGATCTTTTCACAACTTTAAGGGACTGCAGAAATAGTTTTTGACATTAATTTCAGCCTGCTACCTAGACGTGTTCCAGAGAAAAAGGGTCTTGACAGACAGACAGACAGATGGACAACAAAGTCATCCTATAAGAGTTCCGTTTTTCCTTTTGAGGTGCGGAACCCAAAAAATTACAGTCTTTTACGAGTACATTCAAACAAAAACCTTAAGGCGAATTTTGTTTATATTCGATGATTATTTTGTGTTTTTGTGACACACTGAAATATAATCAGTCATAAGTGTAATACGGTCGCAGTATCAGACAGCCGGAACTATTGCATCATAGAAAAATACGACTTTCATAATATGAAATAACCCCTTATCACGCATTAGAATAGATATAGAGGATAATGAATTAATGAAATAAATAAACAAAAACACTTTCGCATTTATATAACTCATTAATGTATGTATTGCTGAATTGGTGTGTTACTATTTGATTGATAACTCTTTACTACGGTTTTCACTTAAGTACCCTTGAGCTGAATGAACGAAGTATGTAACATGTAACCAATGTAAAATATATTGTTGCCATTATCTTATAGGTGAATAAAAAATAAGTTAATACTATTAGGTACCTGGGAATTTAATGGGTCTTTGTGGTGAATAGGTACCTATATATCATTATCGATTTCGTTGAGATATTAACCATCGCAATAATTGAGTCGTATCTAAGCTTCTCTTGACACAAAGTTTGCTAGAAAACTTTCTTATACTCGTTATTTTAACTGACATTTAATATTTATAAATAACTCTTTATTTGAATGAATTTTACACAAACTGTCTATACTTAAATGAATTTAAAATAGTCGGGTACTCCGCACGGCTGCGACCGCAATGGAGCCGCAAAGATCACTGCCACGACATTAATAAAGGTCTGGCATTTGAACATGTACCTATAATAGAAGGAAATAAAATTATGTCTAGGGTCACAAGTCACAACATGCTTGATCCCTTTTTATTATCCTGAGTTCCTTTAAGTGTCATTAACTTCATAAGCTCATAAGTAGGCATCTATCGCACCACCCTCTTCTCAGAATCAGCCTGAATTACTAATACAAGAACTCTTAAAACACCACAATAACAAAAAACAGGAAAAAGTACAAAGAAAATACAAGGTAGCAATTGGCGTCCTTATCGCTACAGAGCGATCTCTACCATGCAACCATAGTGGAATAAAGGTTAAGAACAGATTCATCATCATATCTGCATTGTTTGGTACTTCGTCATATCTGTCTCTTTAGTACGACTTTCACTACCCTTGCGCTGAATGAATGTACCTATGTAGTATGCAGGTAGGTACTTAACCAATTAACCATAGTAAAATATTTGTTGCCGTTATTCACTGGAACTTGCGAATTTAATCTTTGTGGTGAAGTACTAATCGGAAACCGCTTATATATCATTATGTATGATTTTAACTTGGTGACTGAGTAGTATTCTAGGTTAATTGGCTGTGGTATACACTAAACCACACAAATGACAATAAAATACTTGAAAAAGGGGCCAACAGCCAGGCTAGAAAAAAACAAATATATTGCCAACGAAACCACAGACTTAAACAGACGTGAATTAGAATCACTGTCCAATTTTTGTTTGTGAAGACATCAAATTATTCGATAAAAGTCACGTAACCAGTCATCATCAGGTCCCAGTATAAGGTATTCAGTTAAAAAGGCGGTCAAGCATTGCAAGCTCTTGCGAAGCAAAACGAACGTGTAATGTATATTACGGCGATAAACTCTGACTAAAGTTTTCTGGCTAACGACCCCATGACCCAAGCGGCACAATGACAACAGCTGATAGTTCCACTACAAAAGTATTATTTTATTTACAAGACTAACTAGTAAGAGCCGTTACAGACGGGCTGCATTCCGACTGCATTACAACTATAAATGCCGACTGCCCGTACGTTTTTCGTTGCTGGTGGCAAAACTGTATGCTAGCTGCAATTCAAATGTAAGGGCAGTCGGAAGTTTGCAGTTACAATGCAGTCGGAATGCAACCCATCTGCAATGGTCCTAAATTGCCATGATCCAAAAGTACCTATTCGATTTTTTTACATGGTGCAAAAATGTCTAGCGGATTCAATGCGTATCTATGAAAATCCACCCGTATCCAATTCAGCGTAAGTAAGTAGTTCCCGCAAACTTTTAGTGGAATATTCTACGTCTTACGCGTTCGCTAAAAATTTAGAGCAACTAAGGTGATATTCAACATGAAGTGAAATAATCTGAGGCAGATAACATCAAAGTGATGTAATTCAAGGAAAAGGCTATCGTCTGTCGTCATAAAACACTGCCAGCACATTAACTCGTACGACGACATCGTTACAGAGTGCACTATCACTTGTGAGTGTTATCCTACGTAACATGGTGTAGGAATTACATGGTATAAGAGATAAGAAAATAAATATCGCAAATCAAACATATTAGTTCTTTCACATTCTTCAAGACTTCAAACTCAACACTCCCTTCAAACTCCCACAAAACAAAAGCAACTCAACGTCATCACGACCTGAAGTTTTAGAATACCTAACTGCAAGTATAGTTTTATTTTAAGCACCTGGGTCCGTGAACTAATGCATAATCTGCGGTTCATTGTCAATGTGCTATCATTAAGCTGCAAAAAGAGTAACAATCGGGGTACATGACCCGTGGCCGCACGCGAATTTCACTCTTAGAGCCGACACTACCGTCTGATATAATGGGTATCAGACACATCACCTCGAAGTATCAAAGGGGATTTTGGCTTGCAGTGTGTTTATAGCACAAATAATTATATGAAGTTACGATTACGTGAGTACGTTCACTTTTTTTTGTGAGGATGTTTCCGGCGTTTCGTTGCATAACGTGCCCTGCGCCTACGTCGGCGGTCTCGTGTGACCTCATTATGGCCACGAGAGGTCGCCCTCGGACCAAGTCTAACATGAACTAGGCTAGTTTCAATCAGTCAATCAGTTCCACATTTTCGTTGGTCCATGTTTTCGTGGTCCCAGAGTGAATAAGTATAAATATAACAAGATTTTCTTGAAAGTAATCTTTATCAATTAAGATTTATTTTGCAAAGTTTATTTTTGCTGCTAAATTTCAAGCACAATATTGATTACTGGTATTTAGTCAAAATATGCAGTTACAAGCCAATAAATAAACAATCTAAGTCAGTAAACTAAAGAAGCTTGTGCCAACAATAAGAATAAATTTACCAAAAAAAGTGGAATAAAACAACTTACCTACTCTACTTATTTAGAGAAGGAAGACGGACATAATACTTAAACCAGTGCATGAAACAAAGAAGCTCAGATATACAGTGTATGTCATAACACACATTATTGTGTTGTTGAGATGACGATGTGGAGAGCATTTGTTTTTTGCAAACAAGTTCTCAATGCGAGTACTAGACGTGCAGATGTGAATAGAAAGTGTTTAGTCTCGGGGCAGTGCACTTGTTTCGAGTCAGGAAGTAAGGAAACGCTGGTAAACACGGCTTTGACTCACGCGGCTCAGTCTCAAGCGGTCCCGCTATCACCTCTACATTCGTCTTCGGAAAATTCCAATACTGAAAAATGTGTTATGCCATATAAGGATCTCGCTCCACGCGACCGGTGGTTCCGGACTTTTCGAAGTCCGCGATTGATTGCAGAGCCACGTAATTGGTGCATTACCTTTTACGAGTGATGGGTATGAGACTAATCATGGGCCTTCTACGTAGGTGTTGATGACTACCTAAACAGGGTCACCGGTGCACCGGCCATTCACGACGGATTGCGAAACCGGAATATGACGCGAGCGGAATGTTTGTTACTTATTACTCTTTTATTTTACTGCATATCTTGCTCTCGAAGCTCAGCGTGCCGTAATACTTTGAACAACTTTTTTTAGGATAACAAGATACTTACATGTGTCGTTACATTTAGAGGTCTAAGTCTACATTACACGAAAGACGAAACAGTTTATTTATAATTAAGTAACTCGTTTAACTTGCCGTCAAAAAATTATTACTTAACATAGAAATTTAGGCAACATGATTTTATTACCTATAGCACAGCCTATAGGTAATTATGGCACTTAACGAGTAACAAATGCTAACACGCGAAAATAATGAACCAGTTAGCGCGTCCGAAGGGATACGGGCTTTTAATGTTAGGTAAAAGCTTTGTGCACTTAGGGCATCTGTTCTTTAGAAGTGTCAAAGCTGTTTGTTTATTAGGTATGACAAAGGGTATAAGTATATGTTACGTTATTTGCTTGCAGCCTCGAGCACTTAATGTCACTTTTCGGTTACTATTAATGACAAGCTATTTGACACTTCATCGCCAAAACAGTGAATAACCTCAGAGAATAACGGCATATAGGTACTTAGGTAACCTACCTAAGTAAAGTTTGTCTGGCCATGCTTAAGCTTCATCCGTAATAATAATAATAATGTATGGTTCATGAGATCACGAGTGCGCAATACTCGGAACGGAGAATTGAAATCGAAGAAACGAATCGAAGAATACAATAGAACTAGGTAGGGTATATTAAAAAAAATTGCTTACGAATTAGAATAGAACAATTATCTACCCACGGTAGGTACGTCGTTCAAAAATATTAAAGATTGAATAGGTAAGTATACCTATAGGTGTATATAAATCAATGGATGCATGCAACGTATGAAGCCACACTATTCTTTGAGGTCTTTGATTGTTGATAAAGTATTACTTTGAACAGTTAAGTAGGTATAGCTACCCATCATTGATTACTAAAGTGCGTTATGTTAGTCACGTAACTTTCCACACTTAGTGCTGTGATTGCCGTGGTCTATACCTTCATGTTTTGGTTTACAGTAGTTAAGTAAGTAAGAATCTACATATCCTAATGACTCGTAAGTAACATGGGGTACAGTCGAACCCTTTGATTCCTGATTTTTCTTGTCAGGCAATACGACGTTACCACACCATGGCATTTTCTAAGAAAAGGTTCCACAATGGGTCACGATTCAGTAGGTTCGATAGTACCTACTTACCGATTCTAGTTAGTAAGAAACAAGGTATCAAATTTAGGTTAGTAGGTAGCTATGAGTATGAGTAGAAAAAAGTCAAAACGCCCTGACTTTTATTTTAAAAGGGCTTATGATTTTAATGAAATCTACAAAATCTCAGCCATTTTAATAATAATTACAGTGAACTTTGCTGTTACAAGTCGATATTGCACCAAAAGCGGCTTACGCAGTTGCTGCGGTCAATCTCTTGCACATCACCGTAAAACGTTTGCAATACGTCTATTTTCTTGATTCATTAAATGAAGTTAAACTTGATGGTGCAACATCTTGTATTCGACGTACGCGTAGTTACAAATTATAGAGTAACATGGGGACTTAAAGTATTTTAATTGTAGTATCACGGTGTCACTAACTACTATTTTAGACCATTTAGACAAATTCAGGGCGCGGTGTAAAATAATTTTAGCCATTTAAGTACCTAATAGGCAGCTAGTAGACTTTTACCGTAGTAAAACTTAAGATTACATGCACCTGCAGACTGACGGTTAATACAGTCACTTTGTAAATTAAGTAAACTACTTATCAAAGGTGATATAACTCGCGATATAAAAAGTGTACCGACCACTGGAAGTGAATGGTATCTTTCGGAGAATCTGCATTACATACCTACCTGTTTTTGGACTGGTGAGGAGTGGAAAGCTTACCTAGTCATTACATACCTTTGCAATCAGTAGCCATTCTTTAAAATTTCTAGTAATGTGGGGCGAAATATGTATTTTTAACCTTAACCCTCGAACCAAAAAGAAGCGTGTTATAATTATGTTTGACATATGACATATGTGTATCTGTGTATCTGTCTGTGGCATCATAGCTCCCAAACGGATTTACCGATTTCGATGCGGTTTTGTTTTAATCGAAAGCTAGTTTAATTAAAATCGGTTTACCCATTTTTTAAATATTGTACTTTGAAATGACAATGTTGGGAGTTTTTCAACTTTTCTAAGTTGGTTAGGTTATTTTAAGGCATGGATTTTGATACAGTTCCTTGTTCCTTGCAAATCCCCACTTACTCTCAGATACTCATTTACCAGTGGCGTGTTGGTGGTTTAAAATGCTATGAACTATCAGTGTTATCACTAGAACCATTTTCCTTTTTTTTTCAAATTGGCATTCCCTGATCACCATGATAATCAATTTTAAACGCTCCCTCACTCGTAACGTAAATGCTTCCGGTGGAGTAGCTTCATAATTAGTTCTTGAGCTTCTGCTTGCAACTACCGTACCTATCTACTATCTAGTACTTATGTAACTTAAGAAGTTTATGTCACACAGACACAGCTTACCTAAGTAAGTAGTAAGTACATTAGGTGAACAGTTCAACCACGCTAATATGGCGAGTCCGATAGACAGACTTGTACCTTGCCTTACGTCAACATACGGCTTCACTTTTTGTAACCTAAGTGCCTTAAAGTACATATTTTGTTCCCAAGTACCTTTGCTTGTGTTCTCACTGCTCTTGCTTGTGAAAACTTTAACCGCCGTTCGAACCTTTACCAACTGACCGCAAAATTGCGAGCGTCTTAGATATAAGTATACTAACTTATCCACACACTGCACACTGCGGAAAACAGCACATTAGGTTTTCGGTAGTAAGTAAGTTCTTCTGTTTCTGAAATCTGTTTTTTAAAATACTTAATTTTTACTTTGAGTACTTTAGAAATAGTTTCAGGTTTCGTTTCCTTTAACTTTTATATGTATGTGTCTAAGAACTCTTTTTTTCTGGTGTCCTGTCAATCGCCCGAAGGTTAAAGCGGCAATTACACTAAGACTCACTAAGTCGTTCGCCGCATGCTGCACGCGGCGAACGCAAAAGTGCTAAGAACACGGCAGTATAAATAAGATAGTACTTACCTATAAGTTCGGCGACCGCGTTAGGTGAACGACTCTAAAGGCAGCTTTACTAATAAAGATCACTTCAAGGGATAAGTTCGCCTTTGTACATTTGCTTTTGTTCTGTTTTCTGTTATTTCATGTTTTATGTGCAATAGAGATATACACACATAGTTTTACACCTGCACCGTATCTTTTGCCTGCAATCATTCTACAAAAGCATAATGTCATCTAACAGCTTGTCAAAACTATCTGTCAATCAGTTTCAATTGACAACTAAGTAGCGGGGGCCTTATTTAGATTTAATTTAGTTTTAAGTTGTAGTTTATTTAGTTTAAGCTTAGATTTAATGTCATTGTAAATTGCTTTTATTATGTAAATAAAGTAGTATAGTAGCAATAACTTACAAGATGACGGCATAACAAAAAATAAATAATAACACACACCATTGTGGACCCATGGCGCACTTAAAACAGCTGGCGTTATGTGGCCATATGCAGCAAATCCAAGGCAACATAATATAACACACCTACTGGGAGAGATATTGGTGAGAGTGGTTCTTGTGGTGGTGGTGTGCGCCATGGCCTTCACGGTCCACCCTCGCGTCCGGCACATCACACAAGACCAGCTGTTGACCGACTACAAGCGGCCCCGGCGACAGTCCTACATTCCCATCTGGGCTATGGTTTGCCTAATCATATTCGTACCACTGATATTCTTCGCTCTTCCTTGGCTGCTTACAAAAAACTACATGGACACAACACAAGCGATCCTGGCGTGGACCCTGGCCTTGTCGATTACAGCAATGATCACAGAAATCATCAAGCTATCAGTTGGAAGGCCACGGCCCGACTTCTTCTACCGATGCTTCCCGGACGGTAAAATGACCAAGGATCTGCATTACGTAGGGAATGTAAGAGAGGTCATGGAAGGCAGGAAATCTTTCCCGAGCGGACACAGCAGTTTTGCTTTCGCCTCCCTTAATTTTCTCAGCCTATGGATTTACGGGAAACTAAGGTTAAACTGGCGAACAAATGCCGTGAGGGTCTTTTGCTGCGTAATGCCTTTGATAACAGCTACAGTGATAGCCGTCAGTCGCATCTACGATAATCACCATCACTGGGAGGACGTAGCTGTCGGATCTGTCATCGGTGGTGCGTCATCTTACTTCTGCTATTCTTATTACTACAATGCGTTAGACTCCGCGCTCGCCGGCACTCCGTACGCTCTGGCAGTGTCGGAATCGGACGCAAGTGAGATATTCACGAGTCATTTTAGTTGCACCGTCAAGCCTGTTGCAGTTTGCAGATCAGCCCCCGACCGTTTAGAGGATAAATCGGAAAACTTAAACAGTTCGGATACAAACGATCTTGTGTAGACAAATCAGAAATTCAAAATCCTAACTTCAGTCGAAATCAGGAGTTTTCCAACTAACAGCAGGTCGCAGCATATCTAGATAATACTTTAGGTACCTACCTAATAAATATTTTCTAATATACAGAAACAAGAAAAAACTATTTTTTTAACTTATGTTTATTTAGTCATCAATTTTAAATTGTTTAACACAATACACCGAGGAACTTTTATATATTAAAATTTATTGTACAATAGTAACCATAAAAAAATTTCATTCCAAAAGATATTAGATCTTTTATGAGAATATTCCACTTTCGTTGCTAAATACTACAGACATGTTGTAATACAAAGATTCAGCCACAATAATTAGCGAATAATATTTATTTTAACATGAACTTAACAGTTTAACATCTAATTCGTAGATAATAACATCTATCTATAACATTTATCTATTACATTTATTTATCTATTGTGGTTCATTTTTTAAATCTTGTCCATAAACGAGTTTACAAAATACCACTTTGGGCTGGTAATTGAAAACTTGGCTGCTCCCGAAATATCTCCAAATGATTTAAAAAAAGCGAAAGTTTCCGTCAGACTACCTACATAATATAAGTCAATAACGTTAGAAAAATTGTTGCCTAATCTAAATTATTGTTAAGTAGTAAAAATAATAAGTAAGTACTTTAATGGAAGCCCATATAGATAGGGAGAAAACCATGAGATGAAAAATTTAATGCAACTTAGATATGGGCTCGCTAGGTATAAAAATAACCTAGCTTGCAATATATTATTTAGGCTAAAGCAGTTCATTATTAATAGAGAAATTTAATATTGTCAATAGAGATTAGAATATTATGATTTTATTACATCTAGTAATGTTTATTTTTTCAAAAGCCTTCAGATTGTAATGATACTAAAGGACTAATAGTTGTTTTGTTGCAGTTTATTGTTGGAGTGTAGAGCCGACAGTTGGTTCCAATAACACTAAAAATCCTTTAGTATTGGCTTTTCATTATGGCCCCGTTTCTTCTATAGAACTGAGAAAAAAGGAGAAACTCGTGAAGAAATAAGGCTCAAAACTGATTCAAATTTATCAGTTCTATGTAACAAAAGGGACCTACCCGGCTTTTCAATGTAGACTACACGACGTCTAACATGTATGCATCTGCTTTTGATTTAAACAAAGAACGTCGATTACTCCAATCGAGTCACACTTTCCTACCACACTGGCCCGTCCTCGTCCATCTTATCATAACCGAACTACCTTTTTAGCTGATTTAATCTCCTTATAGTTAAAGCAATAAGGACAGGTCGGATCGGAACGGAATGCCAAAAATAAAGTGATCCATTATGGGTTCCGTTTTTTCCTTTTGAGGTACGGAACCCTAAAAGCCTATTGGCCTATCTCTCAAATAGGTAAACGCTAATCTCGAAAGATACATTAATATTAATACAGATGATTTATAAAATAAAAATTGTAGAGCATTAGGTACATACATACGTACACAGTGTTGACATACATACGTATTCGATAAACATGGAATACTATAATATGAAAACCTATTCGTACACTGTAATTTATGCGTTTTGTTACGCACGAGACAAGTTTCTAAAGCGATATTCAGAATGGCAAAATAAATCGATAGTTGATGGTCTCTTAACAACAAACTTTTGAGCGTACCCTTACAAAAACGGCAGTGCTTAAGTGGGTATTAAGTATGGTTCAAAACGCAACAATTAATTTAGGATACCTACACGAGTCACTTTAGCGTAGATGGCGAAATTCTTTTATAGACATTTTAAACGCTCACGAACTGTGTATATTTTGTATATCTTATCTTAAGCAACGCTACAAGTCCCAGATCCTGTTTCGGTAAATGTTCAATAAATTCATCATGATTATATTCAAGCCTGCAAATGAAAAGACTCGTTAGAAGAAGCTCGACATTGGATAGAAACACGTTAAGTATATTCCGGCTACTGGCATTCATTTGACACAATTATACAACTATAGACATGGAGTGAATTTGACTATTACACTGAATATTACAATACTGTGATTAATGAATTAATATTGATATATCTACTTACAGCAACAGTGAAAGTACCTTCTTATTTATACTTGAGATGGCTTGCTTTATCAAAAACTAAATCAAATACATAACTTACGAATGCAGCCTGTGCTTACGTATTAATAAAACGCCTACTTGAAACAAAATTTTCAGTACATTTATGACGAATATTATGCAATATCCACTAAATATAAACAGATACTGTAAATATCGATAGATTTAAAACCACCCTGTACACTGGGACCATCTACATAAAACGAAATGCAGCATTGACATTGCTAATACAGCGAGATCTCAAATTACTATGATTCAACTACAATAGTGATATAAATGCATAGTTACACAGACGGGTAACAAGAGTTGTAATCGGTCAACTTGTTTTTAAATAAACCAGAAAGAAAGAGACGTTCTATACGACAAACCAAAAACTACAACGCCTGCTAACCATCTTATAATTACGAATACTTATAATTACACTTCAGAGCTATTCGGTACTTTGCAGATGTTAAGAACTTCATACAACTGACATAACTTAACAGTTTTCAACAATAGCAGTCTTTTAATTATAGTAAAATCCTTTTGACACTCGACTTCCGCAAAGCCCGAACAACTGCGAAGCCACTTAAAACAGAGCACTGAAATTACATATCGTCGTCCATGATCAGCTGTTCATCAAAAATGAATATAATGGTGTTCACCAAAATGATATAAATGTAATAAGTCTGATCCAAATGGTACTGCAAAACGGATTGGATCAAAAAGCGGACATAATATCACGATAATCACAACTCGTCTTTCACCTTCGCATGGCTCTTGCAGAATGCATGCATTTCTTCCACGGTGCGTCCTCCGTCGTAATCAGCCAAGAGTTTGCCGTTAGCGAAGAGTTTGAACGTTGGTAAGGTCTGTATGCCGGCTAAGTCAGCGACTTTGGGGTTGTCTGCCGCCTCGACAGCCACGGCTTTCACTGGGGACTTTTCGTCTTTCAGCGCGGTCGCCAGTTTGCTGAAGGCAGGTTTCGCTTCGACGCAGTGCCCGCACCCTGGAATGTTAATTCATTTTATCAATAAAACTGTACTTGGCAGGAGCTGACGCTTACAGCCTTATCACGAGCGAGTTTTGTATTGAGGCGATCACGCAACGTGTTCGCCGCAAGCGATATTAGTATCAAGCACTCGCTCGCAATGGAAAGAGCTATGCTCGGAGTTTCTCTGAAGGATTCTTAACGAATACATCCGACAGAGAACCAAAGTTATCGACATAGCTCAACGAATTAGCAAGCTGAAGTGGCAGTGGGCCGGCCATATCTCACGAAGAACCGACAACCGTTGGGGTAAACGTGTACTTGAGTGGAGACCGCGACTCGGCAAACGTAGTATAAGACGCCCTCCGGCCAGGTGGGATGACGATCTGTGAAAGACTGCAGGCAGATGCTGGATACTGCAAGTAGGAGACAGGGCGCTATAGCGCTCATTAGGGGAGGCCTATGTCCAGCAGTGGACTAGAATAGGCTGATAAGGCTGTTAGAATCAAAGATTAGTTACCCGCTACTACATACAAAGTTTACTTACACACAGCATAGAACATAACGAAAGTGGGTGTGCTCGCAGCGATGACTTGTTCAAAGTCTTTGTCCCCGGCGAGCTGGACGTTGACGCCAAAGCCCGCGGCCTGAGGCGAGCTAGCCACCTTCTGGGCTTCAGGACCCATCTGGCTGTGTATGAACGATACGAAGTCTGCTTCCTGTGAAAACGATTACGTTTGTTCAAGGAGGATAATATACGGAGTGTCGAAGCCCATACTTCGAATCGTTCCCCTTCGTATTATTTCTAGATGGCCCCAAGGTCGTAACCAGCGGGTCAAATAATAACAAAACAGCGGTTCTAATGTGCTACTACCTGTCACTCAAGCAAGGTAGATGGCGCTGAATGTAAATAAGAACGATTCAAAGTATGGGCTTTGTCAATCCGTTTATTTTCCATGATCCTTGGTTTGTTAAACAACAACGCGGCATAATAGTGCTTTATCTACACATATATCGTAAGTCCTCTATAATGCGTTCAGAAACCGTATGTAATGACCATCATTAAGGCAATCAATTTTCGTCTTCAAAATCAAAGACAATTTAAAAATATGGTAAGAGGCCCGACGGTCTGACACTGGTTCCTTGGCGGATGGGTCGGCCTTTAGTATGGGACGCCACTTGTGTGGATACCCTTGCACCGACCCATCTTTCAAGGACCCAAAATGTTGCTGGCTCTGCCGCGGCCTCAGCAGAAGACCTAAAACGCCGCAAATATATTTCACTTGGAGCTAGTTACATATTTGAGGCGTTTGGGGTCGAAACTCTGGGGACTTGGGGGCCTAGCGCGCGCCATTTGTATAAAGATCTCTCGGCGCGCCTTATAGAGGCCTCCCGTGACCAGAGGGCTGGCCAATACTTCGCTCAGCGAATCAGCATTGCCATACAACGTGGCAATGCTGCCAGCCTTCTGGGCACCCTTCCCATTGGCGGCGATCTGGGAGAGATTTTTTACCTTTAGTTTAGTTTTAGTTAGTAAGTATTTAGTATTTTAAATTTTAGTTTTAAGTTTTATAATGTACCTACCTCATTATAATTTATTTACTTTTTTTGAATAAATATAAAAGTGTGATTTTAAAGGTGTGAAAATTTAAAAATATTGTGAAATTCACGGATTACTCACGTATGTCAGTCGAGTATAGCCCGACATGTTTACGTTGCGCCACCGGCGTAGCGCATACTCCCAGAGGAAGGACTACGAATTAGTCCAAAACATGTCGGGCTGTTTATTTCACTATGATTGACTCTCACGGTAGTTTTATGTTAAAAAAATTAAAATAGACCTTAAATTTAAAAAGAATAGTCGATATGAGACGTCAGCTCGATATGTTTGATCGTGATTTAAAAAAAACAGCCAAAATCGTGACAGGTTTATTAGCTATGCCTTCGAGTTCTGAATCCATCTTAAAGTATTTATAATTTGTGTGTAGATAAAGTAATGTATGCAATGTATGTTCGGCTCGTTTCATAAAAACACTCGTATTTGAAGGACCCTCAATATGTAACAGTTGCATAAACTACTATTATGCAACTGTTACATAACGAGGGTCCATGACGCGAGTATGGTTTTATGAGACTTCTATACACGGACCAACCAATCTGGACACCAAATATCAGGGCGAGCGTTTCCGAAACGCATATGCTCATTAGCACCTATAAATCTCATTAGACACCAATCGCGGCTCACTTTCGACCAGATGACAAGCGACATGACAAGCTATGAACCAATCACGACGCATTTCCGCGGCCCGCTCACCGCGGCTTTTTTCGTAATGACTTTCCAAGTAAATTATAGAAGATGCGGCGTCCAGAGGGTGGTTGGTTCTTGCTTCCATAAGATTACAAGAGTGTTTTAAGGACCCGAAAAAAAAACAATTGCTAATTTTATAGTAGAAAACACAAATTAAAGGCTTGCTTGAAAGTCCGTCTCTACATGGATCGAAAATTTTATGAACGCCCTCTCGTAAGGCGTAACGAAAACTGCGGATTTCTAGTCATTTTGCCTATCCTAACTAATATTATAAATGCGAAAGTAACTCTGTCTCTCTGTCTTTCTGTCTCTCTGTTTGTTACCCCTTCACGGGAAAACCGCTGCACCCATCTAGATAAAATTTGGTAAGAAGATAGTTTGAATGTTGAGGAATAACATAGGCTACTTTTTATTCGGGAAAATTATAGTTCCCGCGGGATAGCGATAACCGAAATCTACGCGGACGACGTCGCGGGCAACAGCTAGTTATTCATATACCTAATAATAATAATAAAGCCTTTTTATTTCCAATAGACATATGTAATTTTTTTTACAATGATTATTATTCATTATAGACATCGTTAGATTCGATTTTTCAGAATTATTTATTCATAAACGATGACTTGAATACTTAGGTAAGTGCATGCAATATTCTATCAGTTTGATAATCTTCAATATTTGATATTATTAATTTACAAATAATAATTTTATATACATATTTTATTTTCATACACCTAATTTAACTAAAATGCCGTTAAAGTTCGTTTCGTCCTTTTTTGTCACACCAACATTTCCGTTAGTAAGAAGAAGGCAAAAGCATTTAGCTTTAGGAGTCAACTTATTCATACCTTTCTCCCGCCGCTATAATCGCTGACTTGCTTGTCGAAATAGCTGAAGTACTTGATGGTGGGATAGCCCTTCACGTCATAGTTGGCGCAGACGTCTTGCGCCGAGGTACAGTCGACGGCGCCAAACGCCACCATCAGCTCGTCGGCGAAATGCTCTGCCGCCTTCACAAACTCCGGCTTCGTGCTCTTGCAGTGACCGCACCCTGGGAAGTTGAGGAATATTAATTTACCTACTGAGTAAAAACATTACCAAAAATTTCTAAATAGCACCAACTGCTTTAATTTGTTCTTGTCTTTATTACATATTGTGGTTGCCTGGTAGAAAGCGCTCTGTAGCGATAAGGCCGCCCATTGCTACCTTTCAATTTTTTCTTATCTTTTATTCTGTTATGGTTGATTATGTGGTGTTCAATAAAGAGTATTTGTACTGTATTGTATTGTAAAAACTGCAAGGTTTTTTTTTATTTAAGTTTGTTGATCGACTGCTATTACTATTCGTTATAATACGATATCCCGCGGTAACTAAGCAAGATTCCAAAATAAAAAATGTCTTTTAACCTAATTTAATTTAATGTCTCCATTTTAAATTTGACTCAAACCCGTCAAGCCGTTTCGTTATTAATACTATAAGGAAGGCAAACCAACAAGTGTTCACCTTATGTTAAGAGATCACCACTGCCCATAGACCCGCAACCCCTGGGGGTTTTCAGATGCGTTACTAACCTCAGAGGGCTATGATGAAATGCCTCTTGTGCCAGCGATTTCCTCGGCTGTCTTACTCTCCACACCGGAACACAACAGTGCAAGCACCGCTGCTTAGAGGTAGGATTAGCGAGTAAGATGGTGCTTGTGATCAGGACGGACCTCGCTCAAGGTCCTACCACCCGTTTGATCGAGTAATAATCATTCAAACATACAAACTTTCTATAATATCAGACCCTTATTTCACCAACTTTACAATTATCAGTTTACAATGACAATTCGATCTACATATCTTTGCCAATATGAAGCGCTCTAAAACAAAAGCTTTTCCATATGAAGCGCGATAAAACAAAAGCTCTTCAATATGAAACGCGCTAAAACAAAAGCTCTTCAATATGAAACGCGCTAAAACAAAAGCTCTTCAATATGAAACGCGCTAAAACAAAAGCTCTTCAATATGAAACGCGCTAAAACAAAAGCTCTTCAATATGAAACGCGCTAAAACAAAAGCTCTTCAATATGAAGTGCCTTAAAACAAAAGCTCTTCAATACGAAGCGGACTAAAACAAAAGCTCTTCAATATGAAACGCGCTAAAACAAAGGCTCTTCAATAAGAAACGCGCCAAAACAAAAGCTTTTCAATATGAAGCGCGCTAAAACAAAAGCTCTTCAATACGAAAAGCGCTAAAACAAAAGCTCTTCGAGTCAGCAACTGACACCGAATTGTCATTGAAAACTGACACTTGTAATGTTTGGTGAAAAAGGGGTCAGTGAAGTAGGATGGGACTCACAGGGCGCATAGAACATGACGATGGCGTGTTTGACCTTGCGGAGGGCGGCGCGGAAGGTCGCGGCGTCGAGGTGGCGCACGGGCGACTCCTCCTCCGCCCACGGCCGCTCGGGCGCCGGAGGCGGCGGAGGCTCCTTAGGGTCCTGAGGCAACATATAAAATCTATACATGCAATGATGTGATGTGTTTATACAGTTGCTCAAAAGAAAGTTGGACTTTTCGCACTAGCGTTTTTCACTTTTCCAAGGCGCCCGTGGCGCTCTTCCACCTCGGGTGGTGGTGGGGCAGCTCGTGTCAGCCTAGTGCCTCATTGTAATTTTTTCGCACACGTATTAAAAAACATCGTTTGGTACACATGCGGAAGTCTCATTTTCATTCGTCTGGACCCTCCCCTAGGGACTCGTGCAAAATGACACACTTTCCGCACTTACATCAAAAAGTACAATTAAGTAAAAAGACGTCATATGCTCACAAGACAATCGAAAAACGTGTTCCGAAATTGTTGACATTAGCGCGCAAGTTTGGACCTTATTCGAGAGCGACTGAGGCCAAAGAGGCTACAATTGTAGCCTTTTCCGCGCTTCATTTTCGGCGTGCTGATGCCATATCTATCTTTTTTTATATGTAATATCATTGTATACGGGGTGAATTTTAAGGGGATATATTGCAACTCATTTGCAGCTAAAAAGGTAATGTGGTACTTGTCCGAAAATTATTCGTTTCAGAGATATTTTAATCTGAATTCGGAATGCAATGAAAAATGGAATGTTCAATGTTACGAGAAATCCTTAAGTTCATTTATTATTTCAAAAGCTTTTCAGTTCTATTTTACATTATTAAAATCATTATGGACTAAGGCCGTTTTAAACCCATTTTTTGGTCAACTTTTTTTGTAGGTAATTGTAATTACTTACATAAAATTAGTTTCTCCATACTACCTAAAAAGGAAAAACGGAAAACAGCTATGGAGATGGCGACCCACCTTAATGAAGCTAACAATTTGTTCCTCCTGCCGCGCATGCCCAGCATCGTAAAGGAACACTCCTTTGTGGAAATACTTGAGGGTCGGGTAGCCCTTAACACCGTAGTTGGAGGCCAAGTCGGGGTGTTTCGTAGCGTCCACAGCTGCCAATATACCGTTGATCTGTAACAATGGTTGATTTTTAACATTTTGAACGAAAATGACGCTTAAAGGCGTCATGAGCCGAAGTGCCTACGACGCCACCAACGCTTATAGGCGTCCCGCTGCAGTGCAAATGCGACCTACGAACGCATGTTTAAGTCCGCGTTGACATTATGCCAACTTGGCGTGTGGATGACAATTTTTGTATGCGTCGTTAGCGTTCAAAGGGATAACGTATTCGCCAATAAGTGCATGCTTTTTTTTAATAAAAATTGACCAGCGATTGACCTCTATCGCGAATGGTAAGTGCAGATGAGGTCGAAGATGTAGCTCACTAATTCAGTAACAGTGTATTCACTCTGGCCTTAAAAAGCCCTAAAATGTATATATCCGGAAAAGCGAATTACATTCCTCAGCTACCTTATGCTACCTACAGAGCTCCGCGCCTCTTTAATTCTCGCCCGTTAGACGACACGCACAGTCCGAAGAAACCGGATCGCTTTAGATAAACTACGATAACATGGCCCGCGCCTCCGAAATTCAAAACGCTTCAATGTATTTGTGAAAGTATTTATAAAGCACCACCAATACTCCCAAAGCTGCTGCTGTCAATAGTACATACACACTCTTTCGTAAGGATGTGACTAAACACATTGAAATAGTAATTTGGAGGGCTTGCCATGTTATCGTAGTTTATATCTACATACCTCTGTGACCATCAATTATACAAGTATGCGTACTGATTCCACGATATTTACCTTTTGCGCCTTTATCCTACTAGCTGCCTTCTCGAACTCGGGTTTTATCCGTTTGCAGTGCCCACACCAGGGGGCGTAAAACACTACTAGTGCGTGCTCTGCTTTCGACAGTACAGTGTTGAAGTTTGCCGCTAAAAATAAGACTTAATTATGTTAATGATATTACAAGCTGGCAACAGGAAGCCGAGAGGCAGCCGGCCTAATAAGGATATCTCAAAAGCTAGCCGCCTATTGTAGAATCAATTCTCAAGTCGCTACTACAGGCCACTGTTGGCCTGCATCAGGATATTTTGTGTGTGGAAAACTGACAATTATAAATACAAGTCGTCTGCGACTAAGATGTTAGCTTATGAATCTTACGAGTTCAAGTATACTTCGTTTTAGCATTAGAGATAATTAGTAGGTACTGTTAAGTATAAAATTATAACAGTGTAAATAATTACATATAACTGTTATTTAATTGTTACTTGCCGTCACTTGTTTTGTACAAGAAGTTTTCAATAAAAAGACAGGTCAGGGTTGTTTATCTTTTTTCTAATGTACAAAAAACGAAGTTAGCGTCATCATATACTATATTGGTGACAAAAAATTTAGTTTTACGTAGAATTTATAAACACTTATTTACCTTGGCGCCATATACTACTACAAATTTGACGAAACGACATGATTTACATAATATTGAAATACTTGTGCACAAATCATTGAAAATAAATTAAAGCTAAAACACTTGTGTTAATATCAAACATCCAATAATGTGACAGGGAGTTTCAGAGAAGACAGATGACGTTTTTGATACCTACCAGCAGTTTTATAATGCTTAGCAAAGACTAAAGAGTTTCTAATTTCAGTCTATTCTTCACTTCACTCAACTAACGCGTAAAGTACGGGCGGGGTAGAGTTTGGCTCACGATATATTTAGGCACTTTATAAGTACACCTAGGTTTTGCCCCGCGGCTTTGCCCTAGTGAAATATTTCAAAATGGGCTAATTCGCTATCCCATGGGAATTTCAAAAAATTCCTTCTTAGTACACCTTTGGGATACCCAAGGTTATGTTTGCCAAATTTCAAGTCTCTAGGTCCAGAGGTTTAGGCTGTGCGGGTGTCTGTCAGTCAGTCAGTCACGGTACTGTTCTATAGGTATAGATAACTGCATAACTGCCCATTCACCCTAGATTTCAAGATGACCAGATTGTATCATTCTCGGGAACACAGATACAGGCAGAGAATCCCACTCCTAGATTTCATAGTGAGTATTTTTTATCGGGCTTGTGGTCTCGTTAATTAAACTCTAAAATAACAATTTTATGATAAATTGACACCAATTGACCTAGTCCCAAACTAGACAAAGCCTGTAACATGAGTACTAGACAACGGACAAACATACATACCTATTAAACATCCACGACCCGAGAACATTCGTATTCATCATACAAACAGCTGCCCCGACCGGGGATCGAGCCCGGGACCTCAAGCTTCATATTCAGGGTCTCTAACCACTAGCTAGACTATCCGGTTAACTTTGCTTACTTGACAAATGGATCACATCAGAGTCTTGGGACCAGCTTTCGTCGACGCTTTCTTTCTTTTTTTGCTGCAACTGTGAGGTCGGATCTCTCATGAACTCGACAATCGCTTCTCTTTTGTTGTCGCCGTTGTAAGGGAATTTCAACTGCCCTTTCCTATTAAGAAATAAGTAGTTTAAGTATCATTGTGTATTTCTGATACCTACCGATGGCGGCCTCCTGGCAACCTACCACACTGTAAGATTCACCGCGGACTTAGGTGTTGATCACAGATTATTTTGCTTTAATGTCCGGTACAAAGACTAGAGTGGTAGGCCCACCAAAGTACCAGATGTACCAGAGAATACTTACTCGTAATACAATAACGTGGGAAACCCAGTTATATTGTAGATCTGCCTGATTTTAGAATTGCCTGGTTTCGCCACGTCAATAGCTGCCAGTAAAGCTTCACCCTAAAAATGATTAATCCAACAATTAAATACCATGAATCAAATAAATTAAGTTATGGAAAGGTAAATAACCTAGTTAAAGTTAAGTAAATCACTGAATTATACAAAGAAACGACAACACACGTCTTTTTCCAGTCCCATTCGCATACTATAAGACACTTGTTCAAGATCTGTTTGATCGCAAATTAGTCGCAAGTCGCGCGAACTAGCGATGATCGGAAAGTTGCATTCTATTAGGACGACGCCTTACGCTCTTTATTTTTCACCCTTAATTTGGCAGAACTGAAAAGTGAAAACCTGAATTCTAGTCTGTCCTGTTTTTTTACCTACTAAAAATGTGTAATAAAATAAAAATCGTTCAGAATTCGCACCGAATACGTAAATCGGTTATTTAAAATGTTATAAAAAAGGTATGATAATAATGTTAAACGTGAAACTCCTAGCATATTAAATTATCCATACATTAGTGTATGTCACAAGTCAAAGTAAATTATGCTTATGATGTAGTGACAGAAAATAAATTGCGAAATGAATATTTACGACTTACTTGTAATGCAGATTATCATAAGTATTGAATAAGAAAAAAAATTAAACATGGAAAAATAAGTTGAGATGTTGTAGATAATTAATGTATTTTATATTTTGTTTTACCGTTTCAATAATGTACAGTATGGCTCTAAAAAGTTAAAAAGGCAGCCATTTCAGTGTCTGGCTCAGGGAAGTCAAGACTCTAAATATCTTGAACAGCTCTTACCCTCAAGTCGCCTGCCGCCTGAACATAGTCGGGCTTCATGCTCTTGCAATAACCGCACCAAGGGGCGTAAAACATTATCATTGACTTCTTGTAAGCTGCAGCACCTTTTTTCAGGAATTTGGTTAATGCCTGAAACCACAGTAATAATAGCAACTGTCATTCATGATTTTAACAAACCCCAAACAACAGAACTATATCGGGGTAGAAGGAAAGAGTTCATAGATTTGTATGGGAATCGAGCGCGTAACATTTTGCGTAGGTATTTTGCCGGCACGATAATTTATTGAGGATATAGGTACGTCGATTAACAACAGCTTCAACTTTTTTGGTGGCCTGACGTTTGAACAGTCAATTGTTGAACGATAATTTATTGTGTTTTTAAAACCTGACGTCGTACGCGGAAAGCGGTCGGGAGCTGTGGAACGCGTAATTAAATGAGGTTCTCAGACATTATTTTCGGCACGCGAGGTACGTACAGTCTTTCCTTTTATCCCGATATGTTTCTGTGCCCCAATCTGTGCCCTAAGCACGACTTGTCGGATCCTGCGTCACGTAAAATCGAATAGTAAACTATAACGAGTTTGTATGACGTTTGGAACAGCGCCCGCCCGTGAGCGTATTTGGAACTAAAATTTAGTATGAGATTTCTCGATCTCGATACGATAACCGTAACGTAACGCAGGATTCGACAAGTCGTGCTTAGGGCACTGCTTTTGTTAGTGGTCACTAATAATCTCGCTCGCATCTTGTGGCGGCTGTGTGGCAGCCATATAAAGAAGCTGTCATAGAGTTTCCGCATCAGCCCTTATAGTTCTAACAACATAGATATGTAAATATAAACTAACTTTTTGTCTTATTTATTTTTACGGTCATCCCGTTCGAAATTATTTTTCACAAATTTCAAATTTGTTAAAACTGCGACTTTTGCCACGAATACAGGCACGCGTGCATTGCTGCATTTTAATTAGTTTAATATTAAATGCACAGAACAAATGAATCAATCGCCTGGCAGCATCTTTTTGATAGAATTATTTTATTTATATTCGCATCGCTTATTTATGTAAGTATTATGCTCAACTTCAATACGTTATATTATAAATTCATAAAACAAAGTCCCCGCCGCGTCTGTCTGTCTGAACTGAACGCGATATACTCAAAAACTACTAAACGGATTTTGATGCGGTTTTCACCAATGAATGGAGGTTTTGTGTTAGCAAAATTTGCTAAATAAATTGCTTTTCCAAAAGCGAAAAACTTTTTCACTCAGGTGAGTACGGATTTGAAAACTCGCTCATCGCTTAACCCGTTGAAAATCTTCAGACTTCAATTCCATTAACGTGATAGCCTGATCATCATCATCACCAGCCTTTCTCACGTCCCACCGCTGGGCACAGGCCACTTCTCAGAATTAGAGGGCTTGTGCTATAGTTCCCACGCAGGCCCAGTGCGGATTGGGAATTTCACACACCATTGAGTTGCATTAAATAGTCTAATAGGCTGTAAACGAAACGCGCTAAAACAAAAACTCTACAAGTCAGCAATTAACACCGAATCGTCATCGCAAACTGGCGGTGATCACGTTGGCGCATGAAGGACCAGGTGCTGTACACGCACAAGGTAATCTTACACGTGTCGAAAATTGTATGAGTGGCTCTGGGCTAAAATTACATGCAAAAATATGTGCATAAGTAGGTGTTGATGGCAGTAGCGTTCACGAAAAATCAGAGAAAAAAAGTAGCTCATTTCAAAATAAAAAAAATATTTCAATACAATTTTAACAATAACAAAAACTCGAACAGCATCCAGAAGTGAGCAACAACGTGATCGACACTCCATATTTATATCAGTAGGTAGGTACATAGACCTAATCTTATGATTCTTATGAATAACGTTATTCGGATGCGATAAATATCTGTAGAATACGGGGCACTGCCAAGGCCAGCAAATTTATTTCTGAAACAACATTTCAAGCTTTGTTTGTTTGTTATCAGACTGGTTTTACATAATCAGGTTTCAAGCACTTATTATTGTGGCTTGCAACGCGCATGAAATATGCACCACTAATCAAACAAAGGCGTGCAAATAGATTCGTTTCGCTTTAAGTTTTACGTCCTTTCATTTCACACACAATTTGTAACTCGTAACAGTTATTACATTTTTAATTAGATGATAAAAACACAACACAAAAGGTTTGGTGTATACCACTGCTGAAAGCAAATTCAAGATGATTGGCTATAGTGGTTATATATGTGTGATTTACCAATGAAGTCTTTCCATAACATAATTTAGCAAAATATAAGGTGCAAGCTTGCAAGTTCAGTTAGATGAAAATCAGCCAGGAGTACTAAAAATTACGTTAGTTTTTGGTTCGGTGTTTTTCGGTTTGGTTTGGGTTAAAGACTCATGTATTTTTTTTACATTGATTATTCACATGCCCCGTGATATCCATGACATCCACTGGAGTTATAATAAATCAACATTCCGTTTTGTTCTCTTTACATTGCACAATTTATATTGAGTATTTATTTTAGTATGCAGAGGCTAAATTTCGCATTGCAGTTAGTGAATATAAAAAACTTATGTACTGCTAAAATATCAATTAATCAATTTAATACCAAGATCAATAATAAGTAATAAAACTTAATGAAGTCATTAACCTAATGTGTACTAGTTGCCAATATATCTATCCTAACAGGTTGCTATACCACCGTAAGATAAAAACAATAATAGCTTCTTAAGCAACAATAGCTTATCATCTGTATAAAGTAATTGTCTGATCACCAAATCAGTTGTTATAACAACTACAGGAGCACGGACCACAAAGTCATCATTAGTCATGTTTTTAATCGTTAACACAAAAGAGGGGTGTTTATGAGGTAGCTAAGTACAGATAATTGTGAACTGGTGCCCATTTTTCGGCAGACTAATACTAAAATTGTTTGAGAAATGGTCCCAGATTGTTGGTTAATGGTTCCTGGCAAGTTGAAGATATACCTAATCAAATGATCCTGCTTCTCAAAAAGTTTAAGAACCTGTGGTAAAGGTTATGAACATGTTATGAATTCTCTAAATCTAACACATCAAACAGTCTCACCTCTCCATCTGGTAGATGATAAATATCTGTTGCCTCTGGGTCTTCTTCCCATGGCAAGTCTCCTGTTGGATCTCTTAAAAAGTTTGTCATTGCACTGACAGATTCGCTGCGGTCATAATCTTTGTGGAATTCACTGTCCTTATAATGTTTTATATAGTATGGTTTTTCTGTTGATATTTTTAATTTTCTACATAGTTTTTTGCCTTCACTGAAAACAAGTTTTAGTTTTTATAATCTCATAATATTCATGTCTTACATAAAATGTCCTACCTAATTATTACAAAACTACATCACTTCTCAAAAAGGCTAGTATTACACATACATGGAAAGAAAATCAGTACTTGTGAGCAGTGACATAATTGTACAGGGGAATTAAGGGCAAAATGGCACAGGCCCCCTCAATGGTTTGGTTGATGACAGAATGTTTATTTTAAGAAGGAAGCACCCCAGATTCAATGAGTTTGGCTTGGACCCCTGATAGTGGACTTACGCCAGTGCATGTGAGGGAGGTCCCCATGGTAGGATACAAAAAGTAAAGCCTTACTTGCTGGCACAATCCACAATGACTAGAGTAGCTTGCCCCTTCATTATATCTGCAGTCTCCTTGAACACATCCGTTATACTCTGGGACTGTTTTGGCACATTTACAAACAGCATCATTATATTTGTTTTTGTCCGAAGTAGTTTTTTGAACTCCTTTGTGTCATCTATGCCTGTGACTACTGAACTTTTTTGTCTTTTTGCTTGGACTGAAATATGGGCCAATATAAGCAGCAGTGCTAGTAAAACCTGAAAAAAAAAACAAATATCCCAACGAATTGAGAGCCTCCTCTTTTTTTTGAAGTCAGTTAAAAAATGTACAGAATTTGTGAATGCTGCGGTTTTTATCTAATGGTCCATAAAGTTAGTCAAAACCTGCTAAGTGTGTGCCCATAACGTAAATTAATAACACACCAGTTGGTAGTTTCCTGGCTAGATTAATCCTTCGGACACCTGACCAAAAAAATCTGCATTTTAGTCTAGTTATTTTGTGTCATCATCAGCCTATTTACGTCCCACTGCTGGGCAAAGGCCTCCTCTCAGAATGAGAGGGCTTTGTATACAGAAAAGAAATGTACAAAAAGATTAAAATTTGGGACAGATCAGTCGGTGTCCGAAAGGTTATTAATATTTCAAGTTGAGCGGTCAAACCTGATAATTGACTGCTAAAAATGGAACACTATGTAGTATAGTGAATGGATTTGACCACGCAACCCTCGATTTTGTCAAAAGCTCAACTAAACAAAACTCCAAAGACTATTTAAAAATCACTACACTGATGAACTTACAGAATTTTAAATAAGAACATTTCAAAATTCGGAATTTTAATAACAGTCGGCAAAAATCGGCATTTCAAAGCGCGTCCGATAATACCGGAGATAAGGTTAGTCGGTACAAATACGGTACTTACAAACAATTCTTAGAACAGATATTGGAATGTCACATTAAAAGAGAATAAAAATTTGTGTCACTTGGTACACAGACTTGTCGTAGCAAACAAGGCTTAAATTGAACATATATGTAAATATAGTAAAAGCAAATAAAGCCGACAGCGATATAAAATTCTCACGAACCTTCCAAAAAAATTGGCGACCCATGATGCACTTTCTACAGTACCTACGAGAAATCACTAACTTGTTGCTTGTAAAGTTCATTCAACTTCACCGATTTGCGAGATAAATTAGTTAAAAACAAGATATTGTAATTCAGATAAATGCTAAAATCCGGAAAATTTACTAAAACCGTGGGCGCTTAACCTAACACGTCACATAAAAATCAACTCAACAGTAACACTACACTAGTACACTTGCACAACACATACACAGCAGGCCCATAGACCATAGAGTATAATCGCTCTCCTGTCCCCTGTCAAACTAGTCAAACCACAAGAGGCATTTCATCTTGGCTCTCTAGGTTGGCAACGCATCTGCAAACCCGCCGGGGTTGTGGGTGTCTATGGGCGTAGGTGGGCATTGGTGATCACTTACGATCAGAGGATCGAGCACGACTTTTCGAATCCTGAGTCACGTAAAATCGAATAGTAAACGTTGTCGAGTTTATATGACGTTTGGAACAGCGCTCACCCTTGAGCCTATTTGGAACTAAAATTTAGTATGAGGTTTTCTCGATCTCGATACGATAACCGTAACATTACGCAGGACTCGACAAGTCGTGCTCGACCCTCAGGTGACCCACTAGCTCGTTTGCCTTCCTTGTCGTATAAAAAGCATAAAGCAGACAGCCGGGAGGCGCCTTTGGCTTATCTATGCAGTCTATGCACTACAATATTTGAATATTTCTGCCACTTTTTGAGGGGGACGAGGAACACACGTAAATTGCACGTACAGCACACGTCTGCGCTCATGTCATTTGTTACGTTCCTACAAACTTGTACACTAACACAAAACTGTCACACAAATGCTAAAAACACACTTTTTGGTCAGACATAATGTTTTTTTTTTTTTTTTTTACATTTATCCATCTGGACAGGCTAAGGTCAAAGACAGACATAATGTTAAAGTTTTGACAGAGAGGGAATCGCGCGTTAAACATCTCCATTCCTTTCCTCTGGCTACTGGCGACCAAAGAGAATAATAATCACTACGTGCGACTAATACTAGGTACTCCTTGTGGGTCGATTTTACAAATCACATTGTGGAAATAGGTACAGTCAGTGGTATAGTCAGTGGTGACTGTACCATTCGAAAATGGAGAAAGAACGAGTTGAATTTGAAATAGGTACCTAGGTACCACATAGCGTAGTAATAGGTCCAGTAAATTTTCTTAACTAGGTAGTCGAAATTTTAATTTAGGCGGTGAGGTAACATACCTAACTTGCAATAAAGGTTTGTGTATTAAGGCGTCTACCAGTGCGTCTACCCACTACGCTGTATCATACCATCAGGCACGGAACGTAACACGATACGGGCTACTTTGCCCACTAGATCGTGTCCACAGGTTTAGTGACCGTCGCATCCACGTATAATCCCCGTAGCAACCGCGTATCATCCCTGTAGGAACTGCGTATCATCCCCGTAGCAACCGCGTATCATCGCCGCAGTATTCGCGTTTTTTTTGCCCTTCATATCCGCCGATCCCCGTTCGGTGTACCTACGTTTTCATTACCTATATTTTATCTATTATTTTTACTAGCCATTACTTTAGACAAGAGAGAACGGAAAAACCTGACCATCACGACGTTAGGGCTTTGAAAAGAAAAAAGTAGAGGGAGAATACTAGGCATTATTTAGGCATCTGAGCTGGTGATGAAGTTAAAGAAAAAATGTATAATTATGTACCTACTTAAGACGTAATTTCAACCCACAACCGTATGCTCACCGTTTCGCCGCCTGCGCGCACCGGCTTGGCAACGTCGCGTGCCGTGCACGGAGCGTTTCGGCATCGGCAAAATATTCTCGTCGTCAATAATTGTTGACGGTATTGACGATCCATGCATGGCACGCTACGGTGCTGGTCGGTGACGAAACGTGCTAGGTGGGCATAGTCCCACAGTTTTGTTTTCAATACAAAGAATATTTTTCTGCCTGACTCGTTCATAATACGGTCATGGTATGATACGGTGTAGTGGGTAGACACCTTTATGGGGCTTCTAAACGGGCTATATTTTTGTTGCAAAATGTCTCCGGCAACTACTTATAGGAGTCTTTGTCTAGCTTTCATAGGTAGTAACTGTGACAGTCAGACAGCAATTTAATTGCCAAGCACAAGCATTTAATTGCAATTACATATTACAGAAAAACCGGACAAGTTCGAGTCGGATTCGCCCACGAGGGTTCCGTACAAAGATTTCCCTGCTTTTTCCCAGAGTTTTAAGTTGTCCAGTATAAATGTACGCAGTGTGGGATCATTTTATATTGGTTTATTAAACACATAAAAATTTAAGATTTTTCTTAGTTGTGCTATAATAGCTACCTTCGTACCAAATTTCAAGTTTCTAGGACAATTGGCAGTACCCTTTAGGTTTTCATAGTACGGCAATTTGTACGGAAACAACCTTTTTAATGGCTGTATCTTTTAATTGCGTTGACTTAGAAGTATGATTTTTTTCACAGCTTCAAGGGACTGCAGGCTTGATTATTCGATATTAATTTCAGCCTGCTACCTAAACGCGTTCCAGAGAAACAGGGTCTTGACAGACAGGCGGACAACGAAGTGATCCTATAAGAGTACTTATCGTTTTTTCCTTTTGAGGTACGGAACCCTATGTTGCCCGTTTAGATTTTTCAAGGGTTAACTATTAGTGAACTCGAACTGTACTAATAATAAAAATGCTACGCAATGCAAAATACAGGGGGACTAGTACATTAGTAGGTAACTACTTAATACTGACTATCATAAGAATGTGGTTGATGCCTTTATTCAGCAAATGGGTGGTAGGGGTGGGCAGGCCTAATAAATATGTATTCGAATAAGTAAGCTATTACTTTTAAAATCTCAGTCATTTAATCAAACACAGAAATCAAACATAATTATTAGGAATACGAGATGTTATTAGGCAAATTATGTAACATAAAAAATTGTAAAAAGATCACACACTTAACCTACAATCAGTCTTGTTTCTACTGTTCTGCGGAGGAATTAAGGTCTCCAACATCAATGCCAGTGTCATCTGCAGTATTCTGTGCTAACTCCTAAAAGAAAAAATAATATAATATGTCATGGTCCAATTGACACTAATTGATCTAGTCCCAAACTAGGCAAAGCCAGTATGGGTACTAGACAATGGATAAACATACTTATAAATATACCAAACATTCATATTCATCATACTAACATCTGCCCCGACCGGGGATCGAACCCTCCCTCAAGCTTTATAGTTAGGGTCTCTATTAACCAATCTATAACCATTAGGCTATCCGATCGTCAAAAGTGATACAAATACATCAACTAACTTAACAGGTGCCCGATTGATGCCAGCTCCTGTAACTGCACAATAGAAAACTAACTCAGTCTGGTCATTTCTGCACTATCTCCATAGATAATGACTAATCCAGGTGGGTGCAAGTTAGAGAGAAAGTGCCGGTGGTGCCAGCGGCGCCTAGGCATATGACGTCGACCCTGAGGTGGTGCAGAAATTACTATAATATCACAGCCAAGTTTAGGGTTTCTAGGCTTACAAGGGCCCTGGCACACATAAAGTAGCTACCTAGTTGCGGCACTGTAATGTAACGAGCCAATAATTGGACAAAACTTACTTTGAAAACATCTACAAAGCTGTTGGCCTCTTCCAATAAGGCTTCATACTTTTTATTTTCTTCTGTCAAGGAGTCACACAATTTGTGCAGTCTTTCATTTTCGCCTAAAGCATCTTCTAAGGCCACCCTGAAAGAATATTAATGCTGAACATGAGATTTTAATTGCTATACCTATAGATAATAGATATATCATGAACTGGAGACAGAAAGACAGAAGTTCTCGCAAAAAAGCAATAACCAAATTCTGTAAGTGCAAAAAACTAGTATATTTTCACCCTAATCATCTGATAAATAAATAGTAATACATTTAAATCATTGAATTTACCGTCTTTTCTCAGCTATATTCTGCCAAAAATTTTCACTAGGTACGTCACTAGAAATATCTTCTTCAGTTATCCATGTACTGCTTACTTGCGTTGACTTGGACACTTTCTTTCCGTGATCAATGTCACTAAAAATACAGGAAAAAGATGATATATTGCATCCTTAATTGCACAGTTTTCAATGAATAGAACTGTTTTGTTATTGTATCTCATACCAGGGACGAAAGTAGTCTAAAAGACTTTTTTTGGTTTTCCCAGCAACACTACTAGGCTTAATGTTACTTTGAGAGGATTTTAGGCCCTGACTCACTGTCCCCACTTCCTGCAAAATATAAAATAATATTTAAAAGTAGTTCTTGGTGTTTTCATTGCGAATAATATGAATCATAAGTTACCGTCGCATTACCGTAAGTAATTACAGGTAGGCGGGAAATGGTGTTGAATTACTCATAGTAAAAACGACGCAACTTACCTTTGATTTACTCATTTTAACCTCAATAACTCCTGAAAGATACAGTTTAAAATTGTCTCAAATACACTTTTAGCAAAATTCACACGCCTGAAGTTCAAAATTAACTAATTCAAAATTATCTAATCAACTGTTTCAGTATTTAAAATCTGCTGTGCATGGATTTTTGTTTTCGGTTTAGTTTGTTATTTTTTAAATGCACATCTCTTTAATTTTGCAGTGATCGTTGATCATACAGCCAACTATCAGCTGATTTTAAAGTTGGAGTTTTGAAAAAATTTAACAGGATTCTGGTAAGCACATAATTTATTTTTATTTTTAGCTTTTAGAACGTTAAAGAGGAGGAACCAAAGTATTTTGTCATTTATAACTTAAAAAAAAACAATAATTAATGATTTTGGGGTTTGACTTCTGTTCAGAAACACAAAATATTGCGTGAAAATGAATGTGTACGAACGATCTTGCGCTCTTTCCAATGTCACAAAGGTCATAACTGTCATTATACTGTAAGCTTGATTTCTTTGTCTATTATTTTTTGACGTTTTACGGGATTGGTAGAAATCACATGAAGTCAATGAAGGTATTTTTAAGCACCTAATCTCTATCTATGAAAGCCAATCATATTGACGTATGTTCCTCCGTGCTTAATTTCTAGTAAAAGAAAACGGAGTAAAAGGTCATCTCTACATTTTGTGCAACACCTAGCACCTACGTTTGAAGCTGATTTTGATTGCATTATCTTGAGTTCCGAAATGTGAGTATTTTAGTATTTTAAATGTTTTTGTATTCCAAATCACGGTGGTAGGTTAGTCATGGATAGTTTTTAATTATTTACCGTTTAAAAAAAGTTTAAACCCAGTCACAATTTTGGGTGAGTGGGTGTCTTTGGGTTGCCGGGGGTGCAATTGTATTTAATTTCTGTATTTCTAATAATATTATGTATTGGTTTAGATCACAGTCAGGATGGGCCGTAAATTCGTGGTAGGTGGTAACTGGAAAATGAATGGAGACAAGAATCAGATCAACGAGATCGTGAACAACCTCAAGAAAGGACCCCTGGATCCAAATGTGGAGGTATAATTATATTATTCGCATCTGCGCTCGCTCTGCGCAACTCATTTTATACTTATAGTCCATTGCTACGGCTTTAGATACAGAATACTTATTTAAAATAGCAATTAGGTATCAAATAATAATATTAAGATTTACATTTAGATACTTACAGACATGCATAACAGTTCCTTTAGCCTCCTGAAGATAAAAATGCATTTTGCAAGCTTGTTATAAAATTTCTTACATCACTTTGTGTGTCATTTAATTAAATATTATAAAGGTGTCCCAGTAACCGACTATAATCCGTCAACAGCTGATAGGGCTACTAAATACCTCTCAAAATAGGTATCTAATTAGGTTTAGTAAAAATTGCTTAGTTTTTGAGATACCTACTGAAATTTTAAAAATAATGAATTTTCCTCCCTCTGCTTAGAATTTCTAATGTCATGCCCTTAAAAGTAACAATTTTGAAAATCTAATATTTGTCAAATATTCTTGAGGCTTTTACACGGTTAGTATATATTTTAAAGCATAACAACTTAGTTTAATAAGTCTTTGTTGCAAAAAGTCTATACATCTTAACCTGATGTGGCCCGGTCGTTTACAAGAATTTTTTTAATACTATGTACCTATTTTACTTGTTATTATGTATATTTATTTTAACGTCAGGGTAGGTTTTTACAATATTCATATAAAAAGTAATAAAACAATATTAATACAAAATATAAAAACATTATAAAAACCTAACCTAGAGTGCCGCCGGTAGCGAGGTGGGGTCTAAGCTACCGGTGGTCAGGGCGACAGAGAGAGGAACCTCCTGACTATCCGAGCCGTGTCCAGGAGTACCGCCTTCTGTATCTGACCCTTGACCCAACCACCTAGCGAGAGCCTTTTAAGGTGATGGTCAAGGTTCTTCGCTATTAGACCGTTCGCCGAAACGACTATCGGGACAGTGATCGTCGAATCAACAGGCCACATGGCGGTAACTTCGTGAGCCAAGTCAAGGTTTACTTGTTATATTATTATATATATATTTTATTTGAGATCGGAATAAAATAGAAATCCATACATAGCTCAAAATAATGTCTGATTTTTTAAGCATGAAAAAGCAATAAAAAAAAAAACTTTTTTTTACCGAAACAGGGTCAGCAGGAGAGGACAGGTAGTAGAATGACTGGGTAGTTGAATATTGAACCTAGTTCTATAATATTTGTTTTATATAATATGTATGGACCAAATAACAAAATGTCCCAGTATAGCGTGATTTTCTGGGTTGCCAATTAATATCTTATGCAGAGTTATCGTGGGACGATTATACATATCGCGGCTCGGGCCTAGACACCTCAGTACTCGTGTATTGATAATGACGTACTTTCCGCACTTATATCAAAAAGTACTATTTTTCGTAGGTTGTGGTTGGAGTACCCGCCATTTACCTGGCCTATGTGAAGAGCATACTGCCGGACACTATCTCTGCATCTGCTCAAAACTGCTGGAAGTCTGCTAAGGGAGCATTTACTGGTATGCCTTTCATTTAATCTTCTTATCTTTGGTATGACTGACTGACTGACTGAGGGTCGAGCACGTCTTTACGAATGCTGCGTAACGTTACGGTTATCGTATCGAGATCGAGAAACCTCAACGTTTACTATTCGAGTTTACGTTACGCAGCATTCGTAAAGTCGTGCTCGTCCCTCTGACAGACAACGCACAGCCTAAACCACTTTACCTAGAGACTTGAAATTTGGCAAAGATATACCTTGAGTATTATAGAGGTGCACTAAGAAGGGATTTTTCGCAATTCCCACGGGATAGGCAACTAGCCCATTTTGAAATATTTCAAGGGGGCAAAGCCGCGGGGCATAAGCTAGTATAGTATAATTTTTGGGTTGCTTTGATTTTGGTTCATTTTAAATCTCGTCACTGGGAATACTTATCTGACTGTTAATACGAAATGATAATGAAGTTATGGAATATTACAATATCTCCATATCTTACAATACTGAAGGTTATAAAAAGTTGTTATTGTAAACAAAACTCGTGTTTTCCTTTGATGAGATACCTACCTTTGACCTAACTAACGGTAAATATTACGAATGAAAAACAACATTCCAAATTTAGTAATATCTCGGCCGTGTTTATAAAGCTACAAGTTACAATTTACAAGCGGAAGTATCTTTCTAACAAAAGGTGATGGAATAAGACTTCCACTTGTAAATTGTAACTTGTAGCATTATAAAACACGACCCTAACAGAAAAGCTGTCTGTTTCTCTATTTTTAACCAACTTCAAAAAGGAGAAGGTTCCCAATGCGTCGGTTTTTTTTTTAAGTATTTTACATTGATTGTGGTATTTTTTCTTTGTCTTAGGTGAGATTTCACCGGCCATGATCAAGGATGTGGGTGTTGAATGGGTGATCCTTGGCCACTCTGAAAGGAGAACAATCTTTGGCGAAAAAGATGACTTGGTTGCCGAAAAGGTAAATAACACATTGGTGTACCTGCTGAGTCTTACAGCCAATGTCAAATGAGTATGTATGTATATCTTGTTGCACATAAAACATAAAATAGCAGATTAAAAGCAAATGTACAAAGTCGAACTTATCCCTTAAAGTAAAGTAAGCAAGGACGATAAAACCAAAAGAACAAACCATATCGCCTCCTATATTAGTTTTTCTTCTAGTTCATAGATGGAGCTATTGCGTTAGGCAGATGTCTGTGTCATACGAAATTAATGGTATAGAGATTACTTTATAGTGAACTAGGCACAGCAGGCTTACTATTTTAAAGGAATGCAACAGTATAATAGACATTGGCAGTCTGCTTGGTTTTATTGTCGTTGAAAGTATGTAAAAGTCTAACAACAATCAACAACAACAACCAATCAATCAATTGTCGTTGGTATTAATTAACAACAATCTTACAAAGGGAACTGATGTGAACACAAACAGTATAAACAAACTAATACAAGTTTTATCCTATACTGCTCCTTCGCAATAAAACTAGTGATGACATATTATGTTTGGTTTCTCTCATATATGTATCTAAAGCCGAGTGTAGACCTGCAAGTAAAATCGTGCACGTTGCAATACATTGCGGCGTTCGATCGCCCACTCCAAACTCGTTCGCTTTACGGCCTCGCATTGTATTGCAACTTGCATGATTTTTCTTGCAGGTCTGAGCTCGGCTCATCGTAATCCCATTATTTTCGTTATTTCATACCAAACCTTGTTTCCAGGTGGCTCACGCCTTAGAGTCTGGTCTGAAAGTGATCGCCTGCATCGGTGAGACTTTGGAAGAGAGGGAGGCCGGGAAGACTGAAGAGGTCGTGTTCAGGCAGACCAAGGCCCTGATCCCAGCCATTGGCAGCAACTGGGACAAGGTTGTGCTGGCTTACGAGCCTGTTTGGGCCATCGGCACTGGCAAGACTGCATCCCCACAACAGGTAATCTTTTGAATGTAGATGTTAAATCATCGTCATCTCCAGCCTATTTGCATCCCACTGCTGGGAACAAGCCTCCACCCAGAATGAGAGAGCTTGGGCTATAGTTCTCACGCGGGCCCAGTGCGGGTTGGGAGCTTCACACACACCATTGAATTGTTCCGCGGGGGTGTGCAGGTGTTCGAATTTACATTTAAATAATATGCCAATAAAGACGGATCACAGATGCAAAAATACCGGTATTTTGTATTTATGGTCCGTCTTAAATGGCCGTTTCACTGTGTCACGTGGCTTAGTTTATTTACATTTAGTTAATTACCTAAGCCATTTTGAATAGTAACCTATTGAAATGTACATAATACCTACTGATACAGTAAAGTGTAAAAAAATTACATCTGACTTTATTACGCCATTGATAACAGCGTGAGATATGTTTTGTTGTAAACACGTCTTCTTACTCTCGACTGAAGTAAAACGAAACTACCGTGAGACTCAATCATAGTGAAATAAAAACGGATCACTCACGTATATAAGTCGAGTTTAGCCCGACATGTTTCGGACATGAGTGATGTGGTCAGTGTAGTGTGCTACCCTGCATTTGTAAATAATAAAAATAACGATGAAAACGAGGGTAGTTGTGTGCCGCTGTCAGCTGCGTCTAGTAGTCGCGCGAGCAGAGCCGCGGCGCGCAGTGTGCGTCTCGCCGCCGCTGGGTCGTGCGCTCCCAGAGGAAGGACTACGAATTAGTCCGAAACATGTCGGGCTAAACTCGACTTATATACGTGAGTGATCCGTTTTTATTTCACTATGAAGTACAACGATCGTAATTATTATTCTTTCTTTAGTTGGTCTTGCTGATTGTTTCAAAGTTAAACTTTAGTTTTTATACAACTTTATGTTAACACTACTGGTTGCGACAGAAACGTCGCCGAGCTCCCTACACTACTTGATTTTGCTAATTGGGCTTACATTCTTTGAAGCTTTGACTTGCGTGAACCTCAATAAGAGTAACTAAGTAGGTATGAACTTTAAAAGAAAATTAAACATGATAACATAGTATGATTAGCTTCCCGCACATGTCTAGAGTCTAGAATAGATTCAAACCCTGTTTACAGAAACGTGGCTTGACTTTGAAAAGGTTAACGTATGCTGCGAGTTAAGATTTTACAGTAATCGTCCGAGTGAGGACTGCGTCATGCTTTTGAAGTGGGTAGGAAATAACGGAAAAGCTAGAGGTTGATAAATAAATATGTAGAACAAGCGCTTTATTTTTTTTCATACCTACATGACAATGTCTATCAATGACACACTAAATTAACTACAATAGTTTTAACTAAACACTTATGACAACCATTACAATATACATACCGTTTTCGTAAGTGTTTGACCTGTACCTACTTTATGCGACACCAGTTGAATTGCATACTTCAAGCATTTGGGGGTTTTTCGGCATAAGATAAGTAGAGTTTAAGATAACTTCATCATGAGCTCATGCTGAAACGTATAATTCACAATCTATGTTTATTAAAGGCTCAAGACGTTCACGCTTCGCTGCGCAACTGGTTGGCGACCAACGCTTCGGCGGAGGTGGCTGCCGCAGTCCGCATCCAATATGGCGGCTCGGTCACAGCTACCAATGCGAAGGAACTGGCGGCGTGCGCAGACATCGATGGATTCCTAGTCGGCGGAGCCAGTCTTAAGCCTGAATTCGTTGAAATCGTCAATGCTACACAATAAAAATGTGTACATGTAACAAGCGGTGCATAAGTTATATAGTCACTATGCGACTGGTATCTTGCATTCGCGATGTATTTATAGAACGTAGCTATAGATGTCCATGTGTATGCTTCGCTTACGTTATCGTCTTGATAAGTTATACTATAATGAAGTTTTGTTTGTAAGATTTTATATTAAGTCGGCAAATCGTGAAAGGATAATTATACCTACGTGACTATTTAGTGATCATTTTATTGATTATTTTTCAAAAGTACAATCATGTTAATCACATTTTCTGTGCATGGTACTATGTTGTTAATCTGTACCGATTTAAACTTGCTATATTACCGTTTCTTGGTTGTTTCATTGTCCTTCGGAACCACTTACTGTCGCGCTCAGCGACGTCAATTACCAATTACCATCGAAACGTCTTGTATTCGTGTGCGTGTAAGTATCCAGCTCAAAAAAGAGAAAGAAAAAAACAAGACTAAGCGATTTTTTTTAATAACCAAAAAATACCTGTCTACAAAATGGGAATAAAAACTCATACCTATTCCTGGCACTCAAGGCAGGTCATTATCACTAAGTAACCGATAAACCTTTTGTTAGAGCCAATTGAATATAGTATTGTATGTACAGTCGAACCGATTGATTCCTGACCCACTGTAGAACGTTTTCACAGTAAGTGTGCGTTTTCACAACAAATAACGGTGGGCTGAATGAACGCACAGCGCGATCGACAGCCCGCCTGATCCAGCCGGGCGTCCCCACAACATCAACATCAAGTGTCATAATGATTTTCTTTGTCAGGCAATTCGATGTCACAATAACATTTTCTATGTATAGGTTCTACAGTGGGTCACGACCAGGATTTGTTCGATAGTACCTACATGTTTTGTATAAATAGGTAGCATAAAATAAAAATATCATCTAGTTCCTATTACAGAAGTCAAAGTACAAAAAAAATCATAAACAATAGTACAACAGTTTGCCTGATGATTATAACATAAGATAATAACAAAAGCTAAAAAGCTCATAAAGTATTGACTACCCTACAATGAGAACAAATATTGAAATAAACGGACCTCTCACGTACGACCTCCTGCCGCGAGTCGGGCGTTCCCAAGGAAGGACTACGAATTAGTCCGAAACATGTCGACCTAAACCCAACTTATATGAAGGGTACTCTGAAAGAACATGTCTAGTCACCTAAGTAACTTTTTTTTTATATATACAACGAGGAAGGCAAGCGAGCAAGTGAGTCACCTGATGGTAAGTGATCACCACTGCCCATAGACACCTGCAACTCCGAAGGGTTTGCAGATGCGTTGCCAACCTAGAGGGCTAAGATGAAATGCCTCTTGTGCCCGTTATTACACCGGCTGTCTTACTCTCCACACCGGTACACAACAGTGCAAGCACTGCTGCTTAGCGGCAGGATTAACGAGTAAGATGGTGGTAGCGACCCGGAAGGACCTCGCAGAAGGTCCTACCACCCGCAAAAAAACTTTTTGAGTTATCGCCTTATCGCGATTTCAAAGTTTGGAACGATGTAATTTATCCATATAATTTTCGTATACATCTTTTTTAAAGTGATATAAAAGACAAGTTACATAAATATTTGTATGTGTTCTTGACTAGACATGTTCTTTCCGTCTACCCTTAATTAAGTAAGTGATACGATTATTTCACTATGTCTACAGTACAACCTTACTTATCACACATAAGCCTCCCACCAAGATTGTATTTTACTAAGCAAGTATCCCAAACCGCGAAGTAGGTATTTAATAATTTGTCCATATCGGTCAACGACGTTAGAGCCAAGCAGACTGCCAATGTCTATTATAATGTTGCGTTCCTTTAAAATAATACGCCTGCTGTACCTAGTGTCACTATAAGGTGGTCTCTGTACCATTAATTTCGTGGGCCATTTTGTACTTAGAATCACGAGCACTATCGATTTTAATGGGTGAAAGAATGTCCCATAGTTTTAGTACATTTTTCGTACGTCCATTCCACTTCCATTCCGTTACTCTCATATTAAGTGCATTTGAAAAGGGTAACGGAATGGAACACAATATTTTGGGACACTTTTTTTCACGCATTAAAATCAGTGGTACTCGTGATTCTAAGTAGATTTGATATAAAAATTTCAAAATTCCAGAAAAAAAGTGTGTGTACAACTTTCTATAAAATGGCCCTCCGTATGACATTGACATCTGCCTAACACAATAGCGCCACCTATGAACTCTAAAGAAAAACTAATATAAAAGGCGATAGTTAGTCCTCTTGGCTATGTCGTCCTTGCATACTTTACTTATTTGACAGTGGCTGAAAGACACCGAAAGTACACAATATTTCCACTCATTTAGTTCGGCAATGTATTACTTACCTTTTCGGCGATCAATTCATCTTTTTATTTATTTATTTATTTATTTATTTTCGGAGAACCAACAGCTACAAATTACAGAGTAGGTTATTTCTATAGTAACATTGAAGCCAATTACAGGATCTCACAACTTTTTTGCCAAGGATCATCCATTCAACGCAATACTTACCACAGTAGCGCCATCTATATTAGTTTTTTCTTTGAGTTCATGGATGGCGCAATTGTGTTAAGCAGAGGTCGAAGTGCCGTCCGAAATGAATGGTACAGAGACCTCTGTATAATGAAATTAGCTACAGCAGGCTTCTTATTTTAAAGGAACGTGACGTCGTCCAAATATTGGCAGTCCTCTTGGTTTTATCGTCCTTGATATCGTTTCAGTCAAGTGCATTAGCTTAAGCCTAGCTCTACCTATGGCGTACGCGTTCAATATTTCATCATCACCAGCCTTTTTACGTCCCACTGCTGGGCACAGGCGTCCTCTCAGAATGAGAGGGCTTGGGCTATAGATCCCACGCGTGCCCAGTGCGGATTGGGAACTTCACACACGTCATTGAATTGCTTCGCAGGTGTGAGCAGGTTTCCTCACAATGTTTTCCTTCACCGAAACGTTCATGATGAATTACAAATGTAATTCCGCACATAAATTCCGAAAAACTCAGAGGTGCGAGCCGGGGTTTGAACCCACGACACTCTGCTTGAGAGGCCAATAGGTCAAACCACTAGGCTAAAAGTTGTGCTGTGTTCTTACACAATTTGTATTTAGGAGCATTCGTTAAATTTGAAATCGTCATCCTGCCAGTGTACTACTAACTAGGTATAGTTATCTCTAAGCAGTTTTAAACACATCCCTTTAGGTGACATGTTGAGCTGCGCATGATCAGTCGACCTAAAATATGGATGCTGTCCGTCCCTTTTTTACATGCATTGGTTAGAAATGCTAAGTTAAGCCAGCAACAAAAGTTCCAATAGTGAGTACGATAAGAAAGCATACAAGTTAAATAACTTGCTACTTTCTCGCCAACGGTCATACTTGGCGTACAATAATGCTCGAACAAAATTAACATGAATGTGAAATTTCGTTTGTAAATTTTTTATTCCTCTTCCATCCTGTTTCTCCTCTTGTGGTCGTACCTACTCTAATGCTTCCGTCTCGCTCTGAGGTATAAACGCCGGACTCGACTAGCCCACAGACAACCGCAGTACCCGGACTGTTTATGGGCTAAGTATCAAAGTCCTGAGGTATAGGTAGTTGATGTTTGACTAGGGAATGCTTATTCTACCAAGAATGCTGAGGACTGGAGGACTATACCGAGATTCTTGTGTGAGGTAAGGTCGAGTAAAGCTGACGCATCGGAGCAAAGGCTGTCTAAAATACTTATCTGTGTTACAACATCCTTTTCTTAAGTTCATTTTCCGTGTCCGTGAAAGAGAAAAATCTGTATTATTTAGCTAGATGACTCCAGTGCGCCACTTTTACCCTGTCTTAAGTACCTTATTTAAAATTATGCCAGCTAGGCACTTGTGCCACAGCCAGTCAGTAGCGAAAAGTGAATGTTTTACGCATGAAAATTCAGTCGCTTTTGTCGCAAAATGGTCATACCAAAAAACACTCGCTTCTGGTTACTCGCCGGCGGTGGGACAAGTGCCCAAAGGGAGGTAGCAAAGCCGAGAGAATTTCGACTTGCCTTGTCTGCCACTAATGTGTAAATAAAATTTAATACCTGCATATACCATCACTCGTGTGAGTGACATGTGGCAATGACCGCACTTTTCTTATTCGCAAACTTTAAGGTAGGAGATAGCCTATAGTATTTATCCATAACCGGTTTCAAGCGTCAGCACAGGTTTGAAAATAAGGAAATATGCCATTCAAATATTTAGGTGGTGCTAAAGTTGTCGCCGATGTTCTTACAACCAAACAACATCCGGTGGCCACTTTACGCCACCTATGTTCCTGCTTTAAATAAGTAGGTATTTTGAATTAAGCATGAAGTATTCTTTACAGGTATAGGAAGGTACTTGTGGCATCCCCTACCTTCACTTTTATAATGGAACACTAGGCCAATGCTTTCAAATGAGCAGAGCAGCAGGTGGGTTGTTTAAATTTTGAACTATGTGTGCCTATAATCAAAGACAAAAATCTGTATTTCGTTTATGCTATAATCTAGAAAACTAAAATTTTCACTATGGTCCCGTAACAGCTCTTCGTATTGGAGTTGTTTTTTCGGGACATCATTGTAGATAGAGTTTGTAAATCGCTTCTTTACAACTTTTGAAGGCATTGGTCTCGAGTAGCAATATATTTATTTAGCTTCTTTATTGTTCATTAAAAACTGCAGCCCCCAGGAAAGGCAAATGCTTGACGACTGGCTCTCCGTACGCGAAAACGTCTCGCACTGGCCTGAACCACGAGGCCAGGAATGAAAGAATCAGGCACCAGAACAGGATCTTAACTATCCAGTCCAACACAAACAGGCTGGAAAGAAAGATAAAAAAGTTCAAATTAAATATTTAATGCAAGCATCGTTTTGTGGACTGTACTTACATATTCTCAGAAAATGAACATTAATAAATTTCAAGTGAACATACTTATTCAATAGGTTATTCCTAAACGCTGAGACGCGTTTATGTAAATTATTTTTCATACGCCAGCCTAAACACAAAATTTTAAAATTCTAACTTCAAACCAGACGAACTATCATGTAAACTTTCGTGTTTTATTTTATTCTATTGGGGGTGCAATTTCCAAAAAATCCTTCGTTGGATGCCTACGTATACGCTGTATCAGGCATCTATGTGCAAAATTTCAAGTCTCTAGGACCAGCGGTTTGGGCTGTGAGTGATAGATGAGCCAATCATTGCAGTTTACGATTTTATACAATTATTTATACGTAGGTATTTAGGATTTAAGTTTTAACCGAAGTTATTGTCACCCTACTTTTTTTTTCAGGAATGAAGTAGGTACTAATTCAAATTCACCCTATCTCTATGTATAATAAAATCGTAGACACTACTCTATTATCTTTGGTATACTCGGGCGACTCGGCACGTTTGTTAATTTTGTATGTTTGTTTGTGGAGGCATCACGCAAAAACCACTGAACAGATTGGAATGAAATTTGGCATGGTAATAGTTTACAACCTGAAATAATACATAGGATACTTTTTATCCCGTTTTATTTCATGCTTTTTACCTTAATTATTGTTTTAATTTACTTATGTACATATTTTTTTCATAATTGAAACTAACCATAGACATCACAGCTGATTCAGCTGTCATGGCTGTCACACCATTGTTTTTTTTCATAAGGCCAAGCTCACACTAACAGCACACTACCGTCGAACAGTTACGATTCAAGATAGTTGTGGAAAATGGAAATAATGTTTCGCCTTTGCTTTTATTGGCAGTTTGAGATTATCAAACGGTTGTCATTTTGGTTTGTTTCGTACCTTTGGCGGGAAATCGGTGAAAGTGAATCATTGTCAGTCAATTGAATTTTAGTTTCCGTGCTTAATGTTGTTTCGTGGATAGTAAAGATAGTGCATTACACATAAAATTAGCGTGATGGTGCCCAGCAAATGGAGAATACAGTAAAGTGAAAAAGCGTATTCGCTGTTTGTTGCCCCCAAGTACCCGCCGGTCCTAGAGACTAGACTAGAGCTAGAGACTTGAAATTTGACATACATGTACCTAGAGTATTATAGAGGTGCACTAAGGAAGCATTTTTCTAAATTCCCGCGGGATAGGGAATAAATGGGATTTACATTTTCGAATCAAAGTGACTCTATCTCCGTACGTAGGTAACTATAATTATCAGATATTACAAATTTGGCATGCAGTAGGTAACAGTAACAGCCAAAAACGGTTTTCAGGATTTTCAGAAATTTCTACGTGATAAAGACCAAATAGTATTATTTTCATAATAACTGACTAGCGGTTATAGAGTCTTGAAAGTTTACAGATATATTTCTTAAGGATTTTTTGAAATTCCTACGAGATAGGGAAATACCTAAACTCTGTTTCTTTCTTTTTTCACCAATAGAAACTATACTATCCCTGATTGACATAGGCTACTTTTTCTCCGGGAAAATGCAAAATTCCCGCGGAATAGAAATAAGTAAATCAACTTCGGGATAGAAGTAGCCTATGTCAATCAGAAACAGTGTAGCTTTCAATTAGCGAAAAGATTTTTTTGATCGGTCGAAATCCAAAATTCTCTTATTTTTATCCCCAGGGAGTTTTACATTTTCCCTAGGAAAAATAGGTACTTAGCCAATATCAGTCAAGAACTGGTAATTAGCTTTCTATTAAAGAAATTTTTTTATTACTTAAATCGATCTAAAGAGTTAAAATGCAAAATTCCCGCGGGATAGAAATAAGTGAATTCAATTTCGGGACTGATTAAAAAAACACTAATAGGAAGCTACCATAATGTCTCTGATTGATATTTAAGATTTTTTTTAAATATGTAGGTCTATACCGCAGGAACTTTATACACTTTTTAGGGTTCCGTACCTCAAAAGGAAAAAACGGAACCCTTATAGAATCACTTTGTTGTCCGTCTATCTGTCTGTCTGTTTTCGGGATAAAGTAGCCTAATGTCAATCAGAAACAGTGTAGCTTTCTGCAAAGATTTTTTAATGGGTTTAAATGTATACCTAATTTACTTATTTCTGTCCCCCGGCAATTTTTGAAAAAGTAGGTAGTCATGTCAGAAAGGAACTGCAATATGTTTGTAGAATGTTAATGGTGTATACTTAGTAGTTTTCAACATTTAATTAAGTAGGTAGTTTCATCAAAAAAACAGCAACACCACCATCTTCCGTTAAAAACCAGTATTTGTATTAGGTACTTACGTTATCGTCTACGCGTACGAAGTCGCGGGCAAAAGCTAGTATTTAATAAGCATGCTTCACTTGAGACTTTATAAGGCTTTCGTCCCAAGTCTAAATTAAGTTATAAGTTACGCAAATTTATCGAGGGAATTCTCCCTAATTGTTGATACGAACTTTGCGAAAATAAAGTTTGATAGGTATTGTACCTACGAGTATACACATGTAAGTTTGTGCCTATTTGCTAAATAAATAGTTTTATGGCCAGAATACAAAATATAGATACTTACAAGTTGTGATAGGACCTATTGAGGGTCATTTTCGTAGGGTCTTCTTTAAGGCAATATAACCGACCACCTTCAACAGCAGTCATCATGTACTCGACCTTATCAAATTGCGCCACCTGGGTTATGTAGAGATCTTGCTCCTCCTTATTCAGGTAGTTATGTATAGCGTTATAGTTCGGGCACGGGAATGACCATTCGCGCATAGTGAAGTATTGCAGCACTTCAAGTCCCTGGCTGATTCTTTCCTGTATCCTCAACATGCTGTAAACAAAAAACAGTTAAGTATAGTCGCTGCACTGCACACAGAAAGAGGTGCTTGTTGTTTTTATGTTAACATTATAATCTTTGTAAAAACCGTACTAGGCAAGTGTCGGTGAATATGTTAGCGAAATTTTACTTCACTTAACCCATTAACGCCCAAAATAAAAGTGGCTGTATTTTATTGGTGTTTATGTTATTTATTAAACCAAAACTAACAAAATTAAACATTTATGAAAAAAGATAATGATAAAAAATTTGGAATTTGGATTTTTAGGGGAGTACCCACACGAGTACAATGGGCGGATTAGGAGTGAAATTGTGCAAGGCATGGTCCTTCGACACACAACGTTTCTAAGCACATTTCACATCGCCAACGAACGCGGTTGTGACAAATATTGCAAAGCAACGGTTTTTCGATGTGTTCCGGGTTGTGACTATTATTTATTGCATCTAATTCAACTACTGTCGAGGACGCAGGGCTAGTTTTAGGCTTTGTTGGTCCTAGGTACGCGCCGGAGATCATTCGCCTGAATGATAACTGATCCATATATATGTAAGCCACATGTTCTTCAGCCTTCGTCAGCAAAACGTGTAGTCGCCCAGCGTTGGATATATCCATATCAAGCACGTACCTAAGTAAATATCACCCACCACCATTTCGTCCCTTTTATCGACACCCAGCAAAGACTAATCGACTGATGCATTTGATCGACTTCAACCATTCCTCTGTTATGGTTTATACATAAATAAACGTATTCACAATATTGCATCATCTTTCCGTTTCTGTTTTATCCAAATCGAAACTGTCTGTTATTTTGGCCAGCACACAGTTGTACTTACTATTATTTTTAATCAAATACATCACAACCATCGTCAAATATTGTTTTGAAAAGCATCAATGGACTAATGAGCTTTCAAGTTTTCAACTTCGTGCATTTGTCGGTTTCGTATAGCGTCGGTGACATTATGGGTTGCATTACACATAGGTAAAGTTTTTCACCAAACAGATATCTTAGTCTGTGAAGTTCTAGGAGCCTGACGCTGGTCGCGTAAGTAGGTCGGAGTCTAGCGACGTTACAAAGAGGCTCGTCATCACTTTCATTCCGACTTGAAACATCATGAATAGGATGACGTGGAATTAGCACTAAAGTTCTGGGAACATCTCTTGGGAGAGTAGAACAAACCAGGTCATCTTCGTTGCCTTCTTTATCGTCACTTACGACGGCAGGATCGGGTGGTAATAATACCATATCGTACTCCACATCATCACTTTCATCCGCCAAGACAGACTCGAGAGCTACTTTAAGCCTTGCGTAGTTATTTTGCCTTGTAAATACATGGCAGTTCGCCATGACGGGGCTTCGGGAACAGTGGTAAATAAAAAAAAATGTAACACAACCGCCCGTTGTACCTGCTTGAGTACATCGACATAAAATGGTGTATATTGCAAAACATAAACGTAATTTAACTGTTTATATACTATCATTATCATAATTGCTGTCTAATCAAACAATTTAATGCATAATATGTCAATGTTTTGTTAAAATTATATTATTAATCACTTAAAACAACTTACCTTGAACACAATTTATTTTAACGGTACCGCAAAGTGAAAAAAATGACATTTGTTTTCGCGCCACCGCAATTATTGTTATTTTTATAGACCAGTAGAGCCATTTATTACCATTATACGCAATGAAATCAATAAAAATACAGACAAGACTTTTCAAATCTTGCTCCAATTAGCTATACCCGTGCGTGTACAGAGGGCGTTAATGGGTTAATTTCCACTCTTAAGCGTACGCTTTGCGCGTAAGAGAAAGGATAGCATTTCGCTCGCGGCGTGTAAGTGGTTTTATAAATTATCTAACTGATTGACTGGCATATTACAGAACTAGAAACTGGAAATGATTGTTACTATTCGGTCTATCTGTATCGAATTAATGATGCCCAGAGCACCCAGTGTCTAGTGTAATCGACGACCAAAAAATACGTCTCGATCGCGTTTGCGTTAACGTGTCAAATACTAGGTAGTACGTCCAAGTACGTGACCAATACTGTGCTGTTGGAGGCGCTGCCGATTTGCCCATGGTAATTGAGACGTAAACGCGATCGCGATCGCAAAGTTTACACTAGAAGCGCTGATGCAATGTACCTATAATATTGCTGTTAGAAATACTTACATCCGTTTTTGTCCGCAAATCAGCAGCAGAAAATCGATGAAATACGCAGGCACCATGTGAAAAAGCACACGTTTGATTTCGTGGGTCACATAGTTGGTTGTTATGTCCCCATTAGGGTACCACAGGGGCCAGGCGAGCGGGTACTTGCGGCCGTAGTCCTTCGCTATTTCCAGCACCTCGCCCCAAGTAGTCGGATTCTGGTCTCCGGCGTTTATGTTGTATATTGGAATCAATTCCGATCTGAAATCAACGACATAGGTACCGTCAAACGTAGAAACATTACCTGCCTGCCATCTTTAAAATACTTCGTTTCTTGACCACAATTGCTTTATTTAGGGTTTCGAACCAAAACGGTAATATTAAAATATTCCGACGAATTGAGAACCCCTCCTTTCTTTGAAGTCGGTTACAAAGGAACTCTTGTGGTGGTCTGTGTACTAGAAATTTGGAATAGTTCTAGATGATGCAAATATTTTTCAAATATAAAACAATTAAAAATATATTCATTTTTAGGTATTGTAACAGGGTCTGAAATTTCGAAGTAGGCGGGTTACTGGGTGAAGTGGGGTCTTTGCACTTTCTAAAGCATTTCTGCTTTTTGCCCCATAAGTACTTAGGTACCTATATTGTCTTTCGATTATAATAAAAAGCGCAGTTACTGACTTAGTCTTCTTCGTTCCTTCAATCATAGCGAGAGCAATAATAGCGTTGATAGCGACGTCCACAGGGATGACTTGCGCGTGAAGGGTGCCATCGCACAGCATGGTTCGGATGACGCCTTTGCCGGCGCCAAGCATGAGGCCCACTGGGCCGTTGAGGTTGTCCACCCAGCCAGGGACAGGGTCCGCCCAAGACGGGCACACTGGGGATAAAAGACAGTTAGCGTCCTGATTTTGTTTGGCGCAGGGCTCAAAATCGCACCAAAAATGGTTGAGAGTGGTTCCGTGGCGTTACACTCGCAAAAGTAGGTGTACCTACCTAGTTGACGAAATGTGAATTGCACTGATTCGTGCACTTATTTTCAAACATAATTTCGACATAGAATTTTGTCAACTATTTAAACTACTCCAATTACTTTTAAATCGTTTGTACTAGTATATACTATATACCTAGTACCTCTGTACTTAACTCATCCGAATGTTCTTGCGGTGTTTCATATTTACTACAGGAGATCTCTAACTAATGTAATTTTATACTTGTTTCCGACACGGAAAGTTATGATTTATTTACCAAAAGGTGAACGCCCGTCAGTCAAATCGGTGAATCGTGACAAATGCCTTTCGCCTAAAAAACTGTTGGGCAGAGACCGTTGAGTATATTTTGATTGGCGCCAGTGACACAGGCGGCAACACAACAGCATACTGCCTACCTTCCTACCTATTATTTATTACGCAAGTTTCCGGTTTGTTCTTTATAGTTTAGAGAGCTCGAGATGTTTTGTTCTACGTTTCTCGATTCAGATCACTTTGGTGGGTAAACTAGATACTTAAAGTTAGCTTAACTGAAAACTGGTGACGACATTTAGGTAAGGATGTGATTGTTTTGATTTGAAAACTGTTTAACCATTTTCGAGTTATCTACCTATTCAAAAGTCACGGCTGGATAACAAAATGCATGATCAGTTAATGTAGAACAAGCGGGCTTTACTGATTTTCCAAGGAAGTTCACGGTTCTACCGTAAAATTTCAGATACCTATACATATAAGCATCTTTCTGTTTTGCCAAATTCTTACCGATGCTAGGTCTCGCAATGACAGTGGGCATGTGTGCGTAAGCGTCGTTGACCAAGCTTTCGGCGAGCCGTTTTGAGTAGGTATAACAGTTGGGATGCTGGTTCAACAGAGACTTCGTCAGCATAGTCAGCTGTTTGTCGTCCAGCCACTCGCATAGCCGGATAACGTCTTGAGGATCCGCAGGCGGGCAGTGGAACTAAAAGACACATAACAAAGTTTTAATATAGGCAAATAAAAATTCTAGTAGGTATGTTGCCTGTATAATCATCTTTGAATTCAAAATTGCACAGACGCGCACTGACCTTTTCTTCTAAGACTTTGTAGTCAGGGTAGCAAAACGCCGTCGAGAGATGGACAAAGATAGCCAGGTTCTTTAATTTCTTAGCTACATTCAAAGCCCGTTGGGTCCCAGTGGTGTTCATTACGATGCAATCTTTCAGAGGTGCCTCCAACCTTAAGGTGGCTGCGAAGTGGAAAACGACAGACACCTCTTCTGCCAACATATCCATGTCTTTGCTGGATATACCTAGGTCCTCGAAAAGCACGTCTCCTTGAATGACAACGACTTTATTGCAGTCATTAGGACGGCAGCTTTTAAGCCTGTCAAATACCTGTAACAAACATTTTATTTAATATTTCATTTTGTCAAATATTTAAGTAAGTATTTTGGCTATGTCAGTGAATAACTTTAGAACTATCCAACACGCAGGTATTTAAGTACGTAGCATCAAGTTACAGTGCAAAAACAAATAGGTAAATGTTATAGACAGGATGCTTATTTCATCTATTATCGATCGATGTCTTGTCCAATAATAATTTCTTCAACGGAACGCACGAGAAGGGTCACAGTCACTGTACAAGTTGGGTTTTTTTTTTAAAGAGGTCTGAGTTTGACTTATTCTTATAGATATTTTGAATGAAAATGAAAACAAACAAACTTTTGATTCTCAGCACTAAATGAGTCTGCTCGCACCTGGACTAGGTAGGTACATATATGTATGTGTGTCTGTGATTTTAGTCTTACCGGTGACCGTTGAATCTCCTCCAAGCGCTGTTTCACAGATTTACCCTTCTTCGATCTCATGATTACGTAAATCTTTCCAATGTCAGGGTTGCTGTACAGCAATTTTTCAATAAGAACTTTGCCCATGAAGCCCGAGCCACCGGTTACAAGGACGCTCCTGCCCCTGTAGAACTCACGAATTGTGGGTTTAGAGTCCATTTTCTAAAAAAAATAAAAATAAAACAATTAGGCACTTAGTACAAATATTTAGACAACTATGTTACGATGAGCAGCACACTTAGGCTGAGTTGTATCAACATGGGTTTTACAGTTAACTCACTAACTCGGCGTTAAGTAGACGTACTTATTCGTATCGTTTGACGTAAGTTAACTTCGAGGTAGTGAGTTGCCTGTAAAATCCAGTTTGACGCAAGTCGGTCTTAAGTAGGTAACGACTATTCGTGAACCTCAGTGCATTGTCCTTGTGAAAATGATTAGTTTTGACATTTTTGTTACTTGTAGGTATTTCCTTGTGAACTCGTACGGACCTATCTAGTTATTTTCGACCATGTGATTCTTGACTACCTATTTAAATTAATCTATTGTTTTCCTAACTACCTACGATGATTTTTTTTTTGTTTTAGTAATGATCTTTTTGGCTTATGTATTTCTTTGGCATTTGTAGTAGGTATATGGCTTTTAGAGAGCTGTGCCAACTGGTCAGTACCTAAGCTCCAGAAGGTGACCTCAGCAGGCAAATAGGACCTGCAATGTAGCTGCCGCTTAAATCGTAAGATTGCGCCCTATACCACCTAAATGCAGTGAGCACGCAAACCAGCATAATATCCATCACGTACCTACGTACGCCATTTTGATGATTTTTATGTAATCACCTTGGGGCAAGCAGGTAAGATTGCCGTCGTGATTTTGACAGCCTTCACTTGCAACCTTGGGGTACTACTTGCTTTCTTGCCTTACGATATAAAGTTCTTAACTGGAGATGACACATGTTTAGCTCATGCATGGGTGGACAGGGATTTAGGCGTCTGAACCCACCCTTATCTTAAACAGTTATTTGTGTTACAAGAGGTCAAAGTAATATTTTGTTTCTCGTGGGCGTTATACATAGGTAGATAGGTACGCCGCCCGAGAACAAAATGTGTTGGGCCCGAGTGACAAACACTATTTTTCAACACTACCTATGAGAAAAAGCTACGTCGAGCTACTGCTACGTCTCAAAATCGTATATGTATATACAGTGTGTAAATAAAACGAATCATTCTGAAAAAAAAAATACATTTTAATAAATTCAACCTTCACGCAAACCTTAACTACGAGTACGCTAATCTATTGAATTCTGTTTTACGGCACTTTTCAATTGTGTGCCATTAGATTATAACGCAATGGGTTATCATTACGATTATAAGTATTTTTGATATTTATTTTGTTCTTTAAATATCTAATACCTCGGCTGTAAGTTACCTACTCAAAAGTATTTTACCTAATTTACTCAGGGATTATGAAAATTACAGGGTCATCGTCATAGTTAAACAATATTTAGGAAACACTGCCCTAGAGATTAGAGAACCCTACGAGTTTGAGGTTCTAGGCCCGAGTTTATTGGAGTACTTAATGTAAGAGCCCGAGTTGGTCGGAGGATTATTTTGTTTGTTTGATGAATACGTACCTTCGTACAAATTTTTGTTCTCGAGTTTTGGATGTTTACTACGTATTAATGTACCTAGGTACTAGTAGTAGGCTTTGCTTAATTTGGGATTGGATCAATTGGTGTGAATTTGAACCACGATAATTTTTTTCTGGCGTCAATCGGCTGAAAAGTAGTAAAGTTTGTTGACACCAAACTATACACTCGATGATATGGATTAATTGTAGCCTCGACTTATATATTACTTAACGTCTATATATTTGTCAAGAATACCCATAAAATAAATATTATGTAATGTAAGATTAACTGTTCCAGCGACTTCTATTACTTAACGTTTATATTTATCGAGAATACCCTTAAAATAAATGTTATGTAAGGTACAGTTAAGCCACAGCGAGGCGAGGATACGTTGCCGCCATTTTTGGCTCAATGCCGCGTGGTCTTTTGAAATGATTAACTAACTTGAATATTTAATGTTCATTTTTATAGTTTAGTGTTGTTGCAATCTGGAATTGTTTAAATAACTTTAGCATCCCCTCCTAGTATCATTTTAAAAACATTGGCAATACTGCGACCATGGGGGTCGATAGTTGAATCTCACTTGGTGACTAAATTCTCATCCCTGACATTGATATCACTATTTGACAAAAGTCTTATTTTTAAATGTCATACCTCTACTAACATGCAGCTACTTTGCGTTTCTGTCATAGACAAAGCATTTCAACATAGTAGACTGAGGTTAGCTGTCACTGACAGTGGTCAAGAAGTCACTTAGTGGGTGTCGGCACGGCATTCGTATTTGATATCATAGGCATGAAAACTTTAGTTACCGGTGAGATTAAAAAATACGAACTTTTTAGTAACTATAATCAGTGAATTTAGTCACTAGGTGAGATTCAAAAATTGACCCCCAGGTAGTTATCTATATATAATTTTCAGGTTGCACTATAAAAATAGGTTATTTTATAGTCGTCAATTATTTTGAGGAGGGTTACTTTTTTTTTCGATTGTGTATATGTTTGATCGTTGATCGCGCATAGTTCTTTTGTTAGTCGTATTTCTGATACCATTAGGGTGGTTTAACATAAGTACTAGGTCATCGAAACTCCGTGCAATATTGTTCTTCCATGCTAAACATGATTCAACATAATTATATTTAGGTGACAATTTTGTTTACATCTCAAAACAATTAAGGTCGAACTGACTTTAGAAGGTATCATCACGTTTAAATGACTTCTTATTAAGCCCACATGGTATTTGACTAAGTATGTAGTCTTATGACGACGCAGCTGATATTTATGTCAATTATGGACTGACGCATTCAATAGACGTACGAGTACATAAACACTTGTATGACCGCTGTACTCGTAAGTATAGTAAGGTCATAATTACTTCACCGTCTTTATTCACTAGTACATAATAGGTATCATATTGTTATGTCACGCGCGATAATATGAAATCGGGAATAGTGGTTGTAAGAATTAATAAAAAGAAGTCGGTTAATAAGTCATAATAGCCTGTGCCGTGGCTCCACTAAACAATTTTACTCTGTTCTTTTACCTTTCTACCTCTATAATTTATACACCTGAGTTCTTTTCGTGAAGCTGCCAAAACAAAACAAGATGCCAAGTGCTACCTTTCCAAATGCTATAATCGGTTACTATTGTTGGGGTGTGTGTCCTCTTCCTCAGTGTGTGTCCAAGAGTTGTGGTTCCCATTTAGATCTGTTAGAATGGTAGAACAGTGCTTGGGTCGGTGCACCCCAAGAGTTGTTTGTCATTTATCAATGATTTCCAGGCCAATAACCCTACAGGAGGGTGGATTCATTTAGTTCGGCTTATCCGACATGTTTTTTACTGATATCGTCACAAGCCTAGTGGCCGAAGAAGACTTTGATGTATCATAATAACGTTGACATTGAACCAGTTCACGCCATCCCTTTAGTTAGGAGTAAAAATCGATCCTAACTCGAGAACAAACATTAATATTCATCATAGGTACAAACATCTGTCCCGACCGGAGATTGAACCCGGGACCTCAAGCTTCATAGTCAGGGTCTCTAATCACTTTGTTATCCGGTCATCGGCTACTTACCTACCTAATCAATTAATAGTTTTATAATAAAAGTAAAAAGTGAGTGGGCGATTAATTCTGCCGGTGAGTATAATTAAACACGAAAACAAAAACATGAGTACAAATGTCGAATCATATGTTCCGCTGGCCCTTTGTGGCTTTATGCATGGACCGCTACAGACCTCTCACTTTTCGTAACCAATTTAAGCGATCGTGATCTCGGTTGCGTCAAAAAATGTATGACGATTTTATGTTGTTTGAACAAGTTCGGACACCGAGTTATAAAGCAAGGTCACCAGTTGTATCACTGTAAGTGTAGTACAGTTTATGTATCGAGTATAATATTTAATCTATATAAAAGGAAGTCAAGAACTGCGCTGGACTGATTTTTATGATCTTTGATTGGTTCAATTTGTTTTCGCTCCGAATAGAAAGGAAAAATCACGAGCAAAAATGTATGAAGAAATTTCATTTTCTGGTACATTTTTATGGAACGACTTATGGCGGTACGAAGTTCGCTGGGTCGGCAAGTTTTTAATATAATGAAAATGTAGAGGTTTATTATGAACGCAACATCTCAGTACGTGGAGATTATAAACAAAACTAGCTGATTACGAGTTTTGGCTCAGAATTATTGGCCTTTGATGTGACTTGTCGATGGGTTACTGTCCACTTAAGCAACGGAGGAGTCTGAAGAGAATTTCGGGAAAAACTATGCACCGTTTTTGGCAATATTCATGTATTGTTATGGACACATCGTCGCCCCGCGCGCTGCCCACCAAAAGCGCAGTACGAAAAGCGACTATTGAGTAGGTCAGTGTCAGTGGTATGGCAGCTGTTGACAAAGCCATTAGGAAGTATCTTGAAAAACTCGTTGGATAACTTGTATCTTTTTCTACTTCGATTTGATTCCCAGAAATGTTAATACATTTACTAGTTTGTAAATTGTTTGTCTCCGGGATGTTACGTGATTTTTACGATAGCTAGACGTTATGTTAAATTATGATACGTTATCAACTACTGATATAGGATTATCTGAGTTAATGAACTATTTCTCATACATAACCCATTAAACACAGAAACTTATTTAATGTCTGTGCGAAAGTTAAGGGCACTGGGCGGGCAGCCTTGACATCCAGTGTCGAGCCTTGTTCACACTCTCACCGTACTTGCCAATTAAAGTAATATGTTCATCAAACAATTTGTCAATCGAAACAACGCGCGGTACAACAATTCTATGTATTTGCAATGTTTGGTCAACTAATGCAGGCGTCGCGTGGGCTTTTAAATATGATATAATTTTTATTTTATCAACACCGCAGGCCATTTAAAATTCAAATAAGCTTAGTGATTGCCTCATGATGGTCAAACACATTTTTATACTTGAATTACCGATGAGAGTGTAGGCTTAGGTACATTACGCGTTGACTAGCGAGCTTTTACATTGCGGCTCGCCGCTGACGCGAAATAAGTTATAAAAACATAGTTCTCGCCCTCGGTACATTTAATGATATATATAATAACTAATGTTTAGAAAAAAAAACCTGTCATGATCGATTTAAACTCACGCACCGAGGGTTCTAGTTCTAAGCCATCATCTAATATTTGTGCTACTTCAAGGACAGTTCGTTTATCGCAGGATAGACCGATAGGCGGACACGGACAGTGCCATCTGTTTTGTACAGTGGAACCAGTATCATTTTTTTATGAATTAAACGAAATATGTTCAAAAATGAGCCGATTCTCGTGAAATTTTGTGATCAGTTTCAAAAAATTATACAGACTTTTGTCAATTCGATAAAAAATATTAAAAGTGTCGTGTATATTTTACTGTTATAGATATGATAAATGTTCACCTTGAGTAACGGTCCTTAATTTAATGGTGCTAATTTACAAATTCACCTTTTACATAACAAGGACGTTGTCATTTTGTAACTACTTCGTACTATGAGCCAAGCCGAGTGAACGAGTCAGTGCTTATGCGGATTAAAAAAAACGCCTAATTGATTATTTTTTAAATTCCGTTGAATTGGCAGAAAAGAATGCAAAGGAGAATTGGCCTATCGGCGATCGGTGGCCACTGATAGAATTTGTGCCGTATGAAAGCCGTTATAAGTAATTAAGGAATACTTTTTTAAAGTCACGGTAATAACATTATCTCCAAGTACTTAGGACTATACAAAATAGTTAGATATTAAAAGTATCCCTGAGGGTCGAGCACGAATTTTCGAATCCTGCGTCACGTAAAATCGAATAGTAAACGTTATCAAGTTTGTATGACATTTGGAACAATAATAATGATATAGATACATATGGTAAAGTTAAAAATAGCAAAGCTAAAACTCATGTTGTTACGTTTTTGTATGTACGAGCTATGTTAAAACTTATCGGATCCTTTGGAATGTTGGTAAAGTCGAGTTCTCCAATATCTGTACAGCTAACCATAGTGAAATAAACGGATCACTCACGTATGTCAGTGTTTCGGACTAATCCACTATGATTGAATCTCACGGTAGTTTCATGTTAAAAGTGTACAGCCAACCATTCAAAAGTATCTATACACAGACTTTATTGCCACTGCCAGTCATATAAGGTCCATGTTTAGACATTTATGAATGTTTGGCTGTTCAGATATTGGAGAACTCGATTGTACGACCGCCTCGTGTGCCTATGTTTAGACATCAATTTTCTTTTTACAAGCTTTTTTATGTACCTATACGTAGACAGGTACCTAAGATTGTTTTTTTTTGTCAAATCTCGCTCTTGCAAGTTAATTAAGACCACACTTTTCTTCAAGTTGTCAAATGGACTTTAAGTTAATCAATGAACTACACTGTACAGTGGTCAAGTAATAAAATAAAGTCAAAATGATTTCAGCCAGTCACTTAAAGTGAAAGCAAGACGCACAGAGACTGACGGGAATGTGGGAGCGCGATACCCTCTTCCACATCCTATAGAACTTCAGAGACGAATTTTAGTTTGTAGCGTACTGTACTTTAGTACAGTTCTACTCGAAATAAGCTTTAATCATAAAGTAAATTATTTTATAGACGACTTTATCTTTGCTCTGTTGAAATTTTGAAATTGACCTCTAAATTATATCTAATTACTCTTACAAGAAGCCATTAACATGTAAACAGAATAACTAGCAGGTGCTATGTAGAACAGAAGCGATGTACCGAAAGCAATGGTTACGAAACTTGAACATTTTTATATTACCAAACCGCCTCGACACACAAAGCGGCTTGCCATCATAGTACATTGTGTGTTAAGGGCGATAAGTAAGGAATTACGAACGAGGCTGTAGTAGAATTCGGAAGTTGAAGACTGAATTCTTTTTGAGCCTAGGTTTATAACTTTCGTACCACTAGTGAAAAATTCAATAAAAATATCACACTTGCGAGGAAAACAATGCAGCGATACTTACCTAAAACAGAAAAAGTTTAGGTTGAATTTTGAATTTTTGAAGCAATTCGTTTTCATTTAACATTCTGAACGTTTTATATTGTTAATTTCTAATTCACTCATAAACCAACTTATGATATTCATTTCACAAATAAAAAGTAAGAAGAACTAAAAAGATAACCTGCCTGCAACCCTCGGCGCGCAACAACCCGAACTTATATAAGTTGACTACAGAACCCTAAAAATACGAAATAAACAAATGCCAACTTGTACGATTTCCTACTTCATAACTTGCAAACAATATGGCTTTTTAATGATTCTGAGGTTTCTCAACCTTCGCAAATTAAGAAAAACCTCACAAGCACGTGTTTTTTTCTGTCAACAACCATTTAGCATCTGAACTTGAACTGAAGCTCATCTAGCCTAAAAACAACTTGGTCTAGTTTTTACATTAACAACTTCTTCTTTGTAAACTTTTTCATGTGTATTAAGTAGCAGCTGAACATTCCATTTATTTGCATTTAATTTTATTACTTAACTGTAACCGAAACCCTAGGTTGATTGATTTAAAACTCTGGCAACTCTACTTAAAATCTCGTGACGCGTGACGTCGTTATAAGATAGTTACGCGTTTTAACGCGACAAGGTACAAAAGTTTTGTCGTTTGTTAACAGAAACAAAAGGCGGTCAAAAACCACGGAAAACAAGTCCAATTATGGTCGGTTGCCATAATTATACTGATAGTAAATTCCCTTATTGGATTTCGGTAAATGTTTAGTGAAGCGAATGACCTTAGTCTTTGCAGTTGACGCAATGCTGAGTCGCGCTGAGATTTTCAAGGTTGGAAATTGTTAAACCTGACCTTTGTGTGTAAACTAAGATGAATGGCCAGGTCCTACTGGTTCCTTCAAACTAATGGCTTTATTTACGAGCTAGGATTCTTGGGACCCAGCTTTATTTATTTAACACCCAGCTGGTAACTGATATCGGTTAACTGCTGACAAGCAATAAACGCCGGACAAGTGACAACACCGCTTCTAGTTCTTTCATTGATGCTTGTTTGTAAGTTTTTTTTTTACAAAAAAGCTAAACAGCTACTTGATGGAAAGTGCAAATGAGGCCAAAGGCTCTCTGGTTCAGTAACAGCCTGTTCACTTTAATTCTTAATGAAACCCAGATTGGATCCGTCCGGAAACACTCAATGTGAGCGAATTCCATTTCTTGGCAGTTCGTGTTAAAAAAGATGAAGTGAACCGTTTTGTGCAAGCCGGTGTAATGTTAAAACAACATATGGGTTAAGACGCTCCCCCTGTCTGCATGACCGTTGTAAGAAAGGAGATGGGTTAAGTATGCAGTCAGCAGCAGAAGTAGCTATAAGCAACCGACGCGGTCACAAAGATCTGCACAAGCTCTTATGTCTATAACAATATACCTAGCCGTGTAGCCGTGCTCAGATCCTTGTGACGGCTTCGGTAGCTTAGCTACTTCTGCTGCTGACTGTACCTACTACCTGCGCACATTCTCTAAATTGTATCCAACTGCTATCAGAAAAAAGAAACAGACCAGACATGCAAATTTTTGAAGATTCTTTGCAGCCTCACGATCCACCATCAACGCCAAAGTGTATTAATGGAGTAAGGCGCTTTACTGAATCCAACGGGTTTTTTAAACAAGGGAGAAAATAAGAAATTCGTAACTTTACGTATAATAAAATGAAATTATACCAAAAACATTTCATGGTAAAGTTGGTTGCCAAGACTGATAAGTTCATAATCCTTTTGTAGTTAAAAAGTTACGAGATCTCTCGTAGAGCCAAGCCCCTAGCCTAACTCTACCCGATCTACTTCTTATTCAAAAAGTAGAGATGGCTTAAAACTACCTACATTATTTTATAATATGCTTCAGACTCACAACATTTTGCGAATAATTATAGGCTAACGGCTAATTACTCATGTTCGTTCCTAATATTTAAAACGTCGGCATTGCTTAGGTACTACACCTACATGTCAATTTCTGTTCAAATAACGTCAATCTGTCTGTTATTTTAAGAAATTATAGCAGGCCATTGTTATAAAGATCGGTTCATCTGTTGTACGGATTGCGTAAAATGTAACAGACCTTCTGAACCAGTGTCACTGCCAATGTTTACAATATTTTTACATGTAGTTTGCTGTGTCAATGAGGTCAATTGGTTTACACAACTTAAGACATGATTAAGTATAATATTATATTTATATCCGAAAATTTATTTATGTAAATTGGTTTTCTCAAGTTTGCATAACCTAATTTATTATAATAGTGATGCTATTTTTAGTTTGATTGATTTCATCGTCATACCGTCATACGTCGTTTTTATTTTTGTCAAATGTAGGTTAGCACTTATCACGGTATACATGAGTCATCCGTTTAAATGTCACTAAGATTAGGTAGAGTAGGTAAGAAGAGAATACATTTAACTTTTTCGCCATTTTCTTCGTATAATTGTCTTAGTCTTAACTATAACTTTTTCATGAATTTAGTTCCTTTGCTTATTTGTTTTCCAAAATACATATTTCAAATATCGCTAAGCTTGCAATAAGCTGCTTGCGCTGTTCCGGTGGAGAGAAAGAAAGGCTGTGTAATTACGGGCACAAGAGGCATTTCATCTTAGCCCTCTAGGTTGGCAACGCACTTGCAAACCCCCCGGGGTAGTGGATGTCTAGGGGCAGTTGTGATCACTTACCATCAGGAGACCCACTTGCTCGTTTGCCTTCTTTGTCGTATAAAATAAACAAATAATTAATACATTCCTTTGGACCCTAACGACATTTGGCTTTCAAATGACAAGTTCAATGAAACTCTACCATAACTCTACAAAATGTACTGACGTCATACAAGCCTTAATATAACCTATGCCACCTTCCGGAAAAATACTGAAATCACCAGGAATCGGTAAGGCGAAGGCGAGCTGTGAATTCATACTCATAATATTGCGAATGAACATTTTAATCTTGAATTAATTAGGAGATTTACTCATTTCAAAAATCAAATCAAAATTAATGAGTATGAGTAAGAGATGATTTTCAATGTTAAATGTCGACTCCACAACTCGCTTCAGCCTTATCGTGCCATGAAAACTTAGATCAGCGGAAATCACAATACTACCGTGCCATAATATTTTTATATCAATGTTTATATGTATCAGAGTCTCATTTAAAATGGGAAAAATATAAAAATCTGTTGTTTTGGTGGCTATATGCTGTATGTGTCCATCAAGTACCTATTTAAAAAGTGCATACGTTGAGATACCTTCAGGATGGGTGTAAGCGGTAATTTGTACACTGGTAGCATCCTACCTACTAATAACGTCGACGTAATGCTGTACTATTTATTACCTACACTCAAAACAAAAGACATCAAATGTAATTCGCAAAAGGCAGTAAAAAATTCGCCATGCATTTTTAATGTTTGTACCACCGTTTTCTAAATCGGTATGTAAATAGGTCATTTTGTGTACGATAGATATATAGTTTTAGAGAAGGTATCAAACACTATAGTTAACATTATCATTAGCATACCCAACAGAGAGGTCAAGGCGCAGGCGGCGGTAGGTAATAAATATAGGTATACCTACTAAGTTAACGTGTTTAACAAAATAGTACTTTGGACTTTCAAAAAACAGTTTAAAGTATTTTATAGTCGTATTTCTTCTAAATACACAGAATACACAAGTACAAGCTAAAGCACGGTTTGTGGAATTTTTTGTAGGTAGAGTCGGATTTTTTTAAAAGGTCATTGGTGAAGTATAATGTTTAGTTTTGACACGGAAACAATATATGAGTGGGTTAGCAAATAACTAAACGTTACTTCACTTTAAAAATACTGGGCAAAAGTATTAGTTTACCTCTCGAAACAGATGGAAGAATAAATAGATCGATCGGGAGACAAACGGTATACGGCTTCTTAGTAATTTCTGTACCTATTAAATGCATTTTCATATTTGCATTTGCAAACACTTGCCTATGTATAATTAACGTCTGTAGGTATATGTATGCATTTTCTGCTATTTTGTTGATGCAAAAACAACCTTTAAGGGCGTGTTTGATGTTACACCTAAGTATACTCCTTGCTACCGTCGACTATGTAAGCAGTTTTCAATAAAAAAAATCCATCAAAATTTACCAAAAGACGAGACAGCGTACGGTCGCTGTGGCCGTGGCCGTTGCGCAATATCAAGTGGTCGAGGCATTTGACGAGTTTGGTGTACGTTTTTGTTGCACCTACATATTATATATGAAATATGACTGTCAAGAAGAAATTACTCGAGTAAATTCTGTGCAGTCATCCACTTATACGTATACATGTGTATTGATATTGCATTTTGGACGGTATGTAAAGTTGAACCACAGTATACAGGTATGTTGACATCTTTAGAACAGATTGATGCAAGTGTTATAATGCGGCTGAGTAATAGCCTAAGTACTGCTACATGACTGCTACCAACTCGACAGTAACTAATCGCTTGGCGAACAACCGCCGAAACCTCATTTATATGTTACATAATTTCCTTTGTCGTTATGAAAAAACTCTGAAGCTAAATTGATCGATGCGAATTTTATTGCTCAGCTTTCAAGAGCCGATGATTGAAACGTCTAGCGTTCTTTTTTTGTGAGTAAATTTAAAACGAATATTGATAATAGAAGTTCCATATATAATGTACCTACATTAGGGATAAGGCGGGATTTTCCAAAATTCTACCCCTAAGGGGGTGAATCGGGGGGAGTTTGTATGGGAAAACGTTATAATTATAATCCAAACATAATAATTGTTAATTATTAAATACCACAAATCAGATGAGATTACAAAAACAATCAGGGTAGACAAAAGGCAGCCTTGTCGGTTTAAAGTGATCTCTGCCAGAAAACCAATCGAACATTTTAATTTAGGTGGCAGAAATAAAGAGACTGGAAAACCACAAAAAATACATAAAACAATAATTTCAAAATAAAGAAAAACACAAAATACATTTATCAACCAATACAATTTACTACTTATACAAAATATGAGTAAAAGAAGAACTAAAAGGCCGGACAAAATCTATAAATATAAAAAGAAAGGCCTTGACTGACTGATCAACGCCCAGCCTATGTAAACCCTTGACATAGAAAGCTGAAATTTAGCATTAGGTACATAGGCATAGAGGTTCCATTTAATGTTATAATGTACACTAGGGAAAAGACGGGATTTAAGGGGGTTAAAAGGGGAGGGGGGGGGGAGAGTGGAGTTTGAATGGGAAAACATTATTTTTAAAGTTACGAGCATGAAACTTAACGAATTTAATTTTAAATAGAATCAATGAACACGTATTTCAGGGGAGAGTGGAGTTTGAATGGGAAAACTTTATTTTTAAGTTACGAGCATGAAACTTAACGAATTTATTTTTAAATAGAATCAATGAACACGTATTTCACCATTTTTTAAAAGTTAACTGAGTTAGCTGTATAACCCAGATTAACGACGTCGGACTAAGAAACTTACGGAATTTAGGGCGGGCCTTAAATTTTTATTTCATTATTCGATAGACGTAAAGAAAGGAGCAAAACCAATTCTATTCGAATTAGTTCGGCGTGTATGAAGACGCGGCCAAAAACTAGTAATTACAGAACAATAAAAATAGACAAGAAGCCAAGACAAAGTGAATAGGTATTAGGCATGGATTACCACCCCCTGGATACCAAATGTCAGGACGCATATGGTCATAAATCTCTCTAGCCACCAATCGCGGCTCACTTTCTACCAGATGACAAGCGAGATGACAAGCTATGAACCAATCACAATGCGTTCCCCCGGCCCGCTCACCGCGGCTTTTTTCGTAATGACTTTGTAAGTAAATTATAGAAGATGCGGTGTCCAGAGGGCGGTTGGTCCGTGGTATTAGGTCAGTGGCAAGTAGTGATCCCTTGCCTATGCAATAATTAAAATGTGTCGCCATAGACTAACTATAACTTTATATATAGTTAGTACGTTATAGTTATAGTAGTTATAGGTAGTCTATGATACGGCGAATCAATCAATTTAAGTAATCAATGAATGAATAGTTTAGAATAAGAATAGAATAGGTATAAAAAAATACAATCGTACGGTACTTACCTATAAAGGTCGTAAAAGTACAAAATGGTTTTACTATGATTTGCCTATTAGTAGCATGTACAAACAGCGTGCAATAAGATGCAGATTTCTAATTTATAGCTAGGTTTGTATAAAAATTAAATGTCATTACTTGGTTGTCATCATTTTGTCACCGAGAATTAAAATTAATTAAATGACCTAACAATAAAAAAAAAAAATTAAAACAAGCTTTTTTGCCGACTGTACTTTTGTTGTATGTATTTGTATTGTCATCCAACTTACATGTTCATACCAAATTTCAAGTAGATGCCATTACCATTGAAGAGTTCCCATCCAGTGGAGACGGTCCTGGCCGCACCACCGGAATTTCACTACCAGATTATTGTATTGTCACATGTATCTACATAATTATTTCAGGATTTACATAAGTAGGTATGGCAAATTTCATCTCAATCGGGTGATAATAGGTACCTTACTGCTTTAATTCAGTTGCAAGAGTTGACCGACCACTTGCATTACTTACACACGAACAGTGACAGTGCATGTTATAAAACCTTGTAAAATAAAAAGAATAAAATTAAATAAATTTAAACTAAAAACTCCTTCAGTCCAACATTCCCGTCATTGAGATATTATTGGACTGACTTTCATTAATGCTATATGGATTTAACAAAACACGACTTGAAACCCATGGGGTCCCGGCGCTTAAAAGCGTATTAAATTTCAGAGTTGCAAAAACGCTTGCTCGATGCAACTTGTGACCAAAAGGCTGTCAGTTTTCTCTCTCAAAGAATCAGCATCGCTATTCAGCAAGGAAACGCTGCCAGCCCTTTGGGCACTATGCCACGGGGGCCTTATTTAGATTTAATTTAGTTTAATTTAATTGGGTTTTAATTTACTTAGTTTCAGCTTGGTTTTTATGTCACTGTAATTTAAACTGTTTTGTTATGTACATAAATATATTTCACCACTGTGAAAAATGTCACGAAATTGGTGCAAATCCGAGTATTCCTGGGTAATGCGACGCGAATCGAGCGTAATTTTTTGAGTTGTGGGGTGAGCCGCGTAATTTCGGTCGCGTAATTTCTGCTACAATCGGTTACATGCAAAACTCCTCATTCACACGACGCCGAATGATGGGGCTCACAACCCAAAAACTACGCTCGTTTGGCCAAACCCGGAGGATCATCAATCATCACTAGTTCCATAAGTTTCTGCTACCGGGCAGGAACTTCAAAATTCAACACATGTGTCTCCATTTTCCAGTGACATTTTCACAGGTAAGTATGATCTGTAAAATTGATAACCCGATCTTTAAATTGTTGTAGGTAATTTATTAAAAATTTTAGGTGTCATTCCAAATACACTTTGTGCAAGTACAAGTAGGACATTCGTGTACCGTCTATAATCTCTTAATTACTTCCCATGTATAATAGTGATAACTATGTTTATGAACTTACGCCATGTAAAAAAATTTGTCCCGCATAAATTTGAAAGTTAAGCTATTATGTAAAGATAAAAAATATACTCAATAAATTTCGATGGATATTATAATGTACCTATATTTGTTAGCATCGAAAGCTTGTTCTCACGACGATTTTGATCCTTAGTAATAAATATAGATTTTATAGAAATGTAAATGTAAATTACGTGTTAGGTGATATTAAATTTGCTCAAAGTTTTACTTTTAACACTTATATATCGCACTGGTTCCTTATGACAGCAACACGTAACATAAAAATAGTAAACAAAAGAATGAACAAAAGTTCTTGTACGCTGTGTATTAAACTGGACCTTGATAGAAAGTGAAACGGAAGAGCTAATTTCGGCGATTCGTTTCTAGAACGCCGTATCGTTTCGTTGCGTAAAGTAAAAAAAAACTTACCGTGTATCACACGGTCTCCACAGCCTTAATACGACCTCTCTCGCGCACTGTCAAAACAGACTGGCGTATGCGCAGCCTCCGCGCCTCTTTTTTATATCGTTGCTTCCGAAAATATGCAAGTAAGTAAGCGATCACGAATATTTTAAGATTCCGTAACGATTAAGATTTTTTGGTGAATGAAAATATCGTGAGGGTACCTGCCTACACCTGTGGATTAATTTCATGGTTTGTGTAAAGTTCTCGATCCGCCCTAGGCCCGCCTGAGAACTAAAACCCCATGCTCCCGTTGCGCGAGAACCTTTTTGCCCTGCAATGCCGATGAACGAATGGTTACGAGTAGTACGTAGGGTAGAAATGAATAAATAACGACTTCGTAGCAGCGGCAGCGCTATCTTTTCAGGTCTATTTTAGTGTATGTAAGAGGTACTTAGCGTGGTTTTTTCTGGCTATAACTTGAAAAATAAATTGATGCATTGACTCATTTATTTAGTGCACGACTATATATTTTCATCGATCGACGACTAAATCTAGCCTTGCGTTTTCATTGATGTAGCTACGTTCGACCGATGTCAGAGCAAACTGTCGATCGACAATGCTTCATATTAAAACGGAAAATTAAAGTGTAAGGTAAAGGTTTCGTGGCCGACACTGCCCCAATAGTTGACACCTTAAATTAAAGTCTTATTTCATAGGTAAAAAATCGGCAAGCAGGGTGTTAATTATTCTCGTTAAGGTGTCAAACGTTACCATGGTTACCTTACCCGTAGCATCCTAACCAACAAGCGTGCCGTGTAAATAGGTACTTAACAGGTTATGCGATATTTGAGTAGTCTTATCACCATTGCAGCCTTTTTACGTTCAATTGCTGGGCAGAGGCTATGAGGCTATAGTTCCAATGCGGCCCCAGTGCAGATTGGGAACTTCATACACACCATTGTATTTATTTTCCTTTGCCAAAAAGTTCGTGATAAATTACAAACGTAATGTCGCACATAAATTTCGAAAAACTCATACGTGCCAGCTGGGTTTCTGCTTTCTGGGGTTCTGCTTGAGAGGCCATAGAGGTCAAACCATAGGCTATTACTTAATTCTGTTTTAACTTAGGTATTTCCATTTATTACCTATCCTGTCTTAAATACGTCGTGGTAGATATGCAGTAGGTACCTACTGCTGTAATTTGTGATTTTGTTAAATGCTTAACGAAACAATTGATCTTTCCTAATCCTGTCAAGTATGAAGACTATACAGGAAAATATATTTTTTAAGAGCCGTTTATTAAGTATACTTACCTATTTATTCGTATCTATTATGCATTCTATACATAGCTTTCACTGAAATATTATGTACCTACTTAGAAGATTTACATTTGTAACAATAATATTATTGTCTTTTACATTTTTTTTTCGTAGCACCGGACTACCGCTGGGCATCCGACCGAGCTTCCTTTAGAAAGGACAATGTGTGTAAAACAGTCGGAAAAACGAGTTCCATAGCTTTACATTCGTTTTATTATACCTGCCTTTGTACCATACAATTTCAAATTAAACATTGTTTCCACATCCATCATCACTTAGCAAAACACTTAGGTATAAGTAATTGATTTTAGAAATTTTCATTAATTCGAACATACTTATCGTGCGATGACTTTGACAATGTCAGCCGTGCAAGTGATATCAATACCTACCAGGCCCCTATTTCAAATTCAAATTAAAAATTTTATTCAGCAAATAGGCAGTTGAATGCTCTTTTACACGTAATTTTTAGGGTTCCGTACCTCAAAAGGAAAAAACGGAATAGGATCACTTTGTTGTCCGTCTGTCAAGACTCTTTTTCTCTGGAACGCGTGGAGGTAGCATGCTGAAATTAATATCAAATACTCAAGCCTGCGGTCCCTTTGAAGCTGTGAAAAGATCAACCTTCTAAGTCAACGCAACCAAAAGATACAGTCATTAAAAAGGTTGCTTCCATACAAATTGCAATTCCCTAAAGGGCACTTCCAGTTGTCCAGCTTTTAGCAACCACGGAGAAAAAATCTTAAAATCTAAAATTTTTGTCTGTCTGTAGATTTCGCAGACCAATATAAGTTGACTCCACACTGCGTACATTTTGCTTAGGAGCAGGGCTCTGCTAACACTGGACTTCTTAAAACACTGGGGAAAAGCGTTAAAATCTTTCTACGAATCCCTCGTGCGCGAGTCCGACTCGCACTTGGCCGGTTTTTTATTTTAGTCTACCAGCGCCTTCGGAAAGACCATGATTGCCAAGAAGAATGCGCCGCAAGAAACTTGGCACAAAGTATTTTTGTCTAAAAACAAGTTACATTAGCTCTTACAATACGTAACCACAGATAAATTACACAAAGAAACCTCACTCTATCATTAAAAAAAAAGAGAAAAAAAACGTGTTTTAGAAACAAGTGTAATTAATAATTTTTCGTAGGTGTATTTAATTCCTAAATCCTTGTCTAAACCTATTACGTATGTATTACGTGTAAAAATATACCTACCTAATAATAACATATAGGTATATTTTTTATATTACATACACAAATACTTATATTTATATGAGTGACTCATCAACGCCCAGCGCAAACCCTTGGACCAAGAAAGCCGTAATTTCACTTTATTATGTAGACAGGGATAAAGCAGGAATTTTACGAAATTCCCACGGGGTAACGGTGCTCTGCCACAGGATTGAAGCCGCGGGCGAAAGGTAGTATGTTTTACATATGCACTCTCGGTAAGCGATGGGGCTGCCGATATAGGCAAGTGATTATATTCTCCTTGGACATAGATCACGGACCAACCACCCTCTGGACGCCGCATCTTTTATAATTTACTTGGAAAGTCATTACGAAAAAAACCGGGGGAATGAGTCGTGATTGGTTCATAGCTTGTCATCTCGCTTGTTATCTGGTCGAATGTGAGCCGCGATTTGAGGCTAGCTAGAGAGATTTATAGGTGCAAATGAGCATATGTGTTTCGGAAACGTTCGCCCTGACATTTGGAGCCCAGAGGGTGGTTGGTCCGTGACATAGGTATATACTCCATCCCGAATATCATCTTATCCTATGCCTGCTGTACACACTCGCAGAGACCGGAGGGTCGAGCACGACTTTACGAATGCTGCGTTACGTTCCGGTTATCGTATCGAGATCGAGAAACCTCATACAAAATTTTTGTTCCAAATACGCTCACGGGCGGGCGCTGTTCCAAAAGCCATACAAACTCGACAACGTTTACTATTCGATTTTACGTGACGCAGCATTCGTAAAGTCGTGCTCGACCCTCGGGCGAGGCAAGCATACCGTGTTTTTCTTGCTTATAAGGCCCGAAATTGACGACATGTGGGCCTCGCCCGGTCTCGGCGAGTGTAATGCAGCCGGCTTTAGTTCTAGGGGTCTTTGCGGATACACTTGGACCCAGTAGGATTGTTTGTCCATTAACCCTCCAAGTACCCCGATTAGCGTTAATTTAAATCTTGACGTATAGGTACATAACATAGTTCATTTGACTAGCGACGTTTTTTGTACAAATATCTTTAGAAATACCTAGAATTGGTGGTTGGTAGAATAGTTATTTTAAATTAGGTACCTGGTTTAGAGCTGCAAACACTCAGAGGCGGCAACAGCTATGCGTATGTAGTAGGTTAAACTTATGAAAACATTCGCAAACAATTTCACTGCGCAGAGGAAAAAATACCGCCTAAGCGCAGCACCGCAACCCCTTCTGTATGTGTGCTGTTGGCCGTGATTGTAATTTCTTTGCTTGTGTACATTTCTTTCGTAATTGTGTTGGCAAATTTATTTTCTTTTCTTTATTTTTGGAGGGCGGGCGGGGCCGTAGGGCGGTAACATTTGTTTATTTTTCTGTAACACTTTAATAGCGATCGCCCATGTAAAGAGTCGTGCTCCAAATAATTGGGGTAGTTCTGGCCAACGGGTTGACAGTTAACTAGTCCGAAATGGAGTACTGCGCCATAAAAACGTGTTCAGAGAAAAATGAGACGAACAAAGGAAACGCTTTTTACAGGTAATTCAATATGTACAAAGTCTCTTAAAACTGGCTAACAGTGAGTCTTACTCGTGACCTTTCCCTGGCTCGTGTTGTTCTTCTTTGTACCAAATTTCATGACTAGGTCAGTGGGAAGTACCTTGTTGGTTCTGATTTCCTTGTGATTGACAGACCGACTGACAGACAACGAAGTGATCTTAAAAGGTTTCCTTTTTTTCTTTTTGAGGTATTTTTATACCTTGAAAAGTGTGCCCAGTTTAATAGAAGTTACCTACAATTGATCCGGTCATATTATGATTATTCCGTTAATCTTAGTTGACCGTAAAAACCTACGTAACACTATTTTAAATTTCACGACTTTCGTACACTCACTGAAATGGGTCTCTACGATTCTACGAAATAACAATTTACATTTCGTTTTGTCAAATAATTATTCATGTCGCCTCTCGTTTGTTTTTCACCTGAGTGACAGAGAAATATATGACAAACATTTGGTATATTACAGGCATTGACAGGCAAGTAAAGTGCTTGTGGTTGTGTTTTATTAATTATTACAAAATACGACAGAAACGTCAAGGTAAAGAAACACGTGTAACCATCGTGTAATGTAATACAAGCAGGGTGCCATAATATGGAAATTAAGATGTCGAAAACTGGGAGCTTTACTTTAAATCGGTTTAATTGGTCGGGAACTAATTTTTTTTTTCATTTCAGTTTTCCAAGGGGATTAGACGTGGCGAAAAAGTGGATTAGGGCGACGGGCAGGCCTGATTGGGTGCCGACAGAAGAAAGCATGATTTGCTCAAAACACTTCAGACATGATGATTTCATCGTCACCGAGTCTGGACACAAATGTTTGAAGACTGACGCTTGTCCAAGTGAAAATATTGTGAGTGACCTTCTAAAGTTAATTTATAATACTTACACAAAAAGATAAAAACCTTCCAAGAGCGTATTGGACACGCCCGGGCAATGGAGGATAGAGTTCCGGGCCATTATGAAATAGTAGTTTATGTAACTGTTACATAATGAGGGTCCTTAAAACACGAGTGTGTTTTATGAAACGAGGCGAAGCTGAGTTTCATAATAGGATCACACGGGTATTTTAAGGCCTAAATATGTGGAGTTGCATACATTACTTTATCTACACACATATTATAAGGACTCTAGGATGGGTTCAGAAGCCGAAGGCATAATATCATACCCATACCTGTCACGAATTTGACTGTTTTTTTTAATCATAGACAAACATACCGAGCTGGCGTTTCGTAGACTATTTTTTTTATTGTAAACTATCACATTATTATTTATATGTATATGTCGGACTGAACCAGACTTACATACGTGAGTGATCTGTTTTATTTCACTATGATTGAAAATAACGTTGGTTTTCAAATTTGAAACTCTTAACGACATCAAATTCGATATCGAAAAGTCAATACGACATCGAATTCGATGTCGTAATGACTATTCGATATCGAATTCGATGTCGTAATGACTATTACTTTAATGCTTTCGACGGCTGGCGGCGGCCGTTGGCGACCCAGTCGGCGAAATGCTGAAATGCTGGTCATTTTCTACGGTTTCTGAAGGCATTATAGAGGACTTATGATATGTGTGTAGATAAAAGTCCTTGCATATCATTTATTTTTATTTTTATATCTTAATAATTTTATGACTATGCCAAATTTAATTTAAATCTTTAACTCTTTAACCTATAAAGTCTTCTGTAGAGCTGTGATAGCTTTTCTTTTAAATTCACTATCATGTACTACACTGTCCTGATTTTTACACTCCTAAATATTTCGCAAACGAATCCTTTAATCAAAAAATGGTTTTCGCACACCCTCAACATTTTTGTCACTTCCATCAAACAATACCCATACTTTGCATGAGATAGATAAGGAAACCACCACCACCACCTTCCACTTTATTTCTAGGCTTAGTTAAGTATATTTATATACAACGCGATTTGTATGTATTCTTTAAATAAAGTAGATATTTATTGTAAAGTACATAGTACAAGCTTTCTCCTACCAAGAGTCTCTGAACTACGTCCCAGACAGAAAAACGGACAGACGGACGAACATGCTGAAACTATAAGGGTTCTTTTTGACTGCGGAACCCTAAAAAGAAATAGAGACATTTATTAACCCATATGTACTTTATATGGAACAAGATGACAAAACAGCTTCTCTTTTGCGTACAAAAGTGGCGCTGCTGTTACGTGTCCAATGAGGGGTTCTTTCGTCTCCCATGAGCATTTTGTTCCGAGTTTTGAAAGTCAGAAATTAATTTCCGTTAGTTATATTACGCTCGTAACTGTCGATGGTTATAAATATTTTAAAAGCTTAAAAATACCTATCGCTTGAATTTCTCTAAATCTAATCGCTCTTAAATAGGTAGGTTACATATATTGTAACTACCGGAAGTCATCAATTTATGACTGTTCTTTATAAAACTGATTCGTTTTCAGGCATGTGGTGTTGTATCAAGCCTATCGGACTCAACCGATTCAAGTGATTCAACACTTTCTGAAGAATCAATTGACGAAAATAACAATGAGGTGACCTACTCCATCGAACAACTGCAGGTAAAGCATTAAAAGGAAATACTTTTTAAAAGAGTGTATTTTTAATTTGTTTTCCAAGGTAAAGATCGTCTTTATTTTTTCAGTTTCAGGAGGCATTTTTGTTTCCATCAACTGTATATCCAGGTAGCAATGAAGAATTAGACATTCTTAAGCAGTTCTGCGAAAGTACCAACTTTTCTGCTGGCTCGAGGCGCCCTAAACTACAGGTCAGTATTGATATATCGTAAGTGTAACTTAACGAACAAACAGCACTCAAGCCTGACTTGTATTTCTTTTGAATCACGCCTAACTGAGGCACTGCACTTTTGTTTGGTTTAACCGCGTTCCGGTCATTTATTACATTTCCGTGGTTTAGGCACCTACGTAAAACTCATAAACTTAACTGATCATATCACCTCGTGCACGAACACGAATAGGTAGCATATTGTAGTGCCACCGTAAGAGTGAGATAAAAATCTGGTTTTCGTGTCAATCTCTTTGGACTACCTATCGAATAAATGACTGTCTTTTATGATTGTACTAATATTTTGGTAATTTTTAAGTCTCAGTTGTTCCAACACCCAAATGATAAGGACACATCGCGAAAAAGAAAAAGAAATCTTGGGGGCACTGAGAGCTACATAAAACACCAGAAAAGACAGATTGCCATAATACAAGGACAAAATCGTAGATTGAGAGAGAGGATAAAGCTAATGGAAGCCATGATCGCCGAAATTAAGAAGTTCGCCAAGAATAATTAGACAAACGTACGTGGCTCTGAAGAATACAAATTAAGGGAAACCGAATGTCACAAAACCCATGCTTAGTACACTTTTAAGTTCATAAATTTGACTACCTATCTTTATAGTCATGAAAAAAAGAGAACGGTTAAGGTACCTACTACAAAAGTATCCTTACATTCGAAGCTTTCACGAAGCCACAATACAATTAAGTTAGCAGAGCTGAATACATTTTGACGATTATAATAATAATATATGTATAGTTAAAGTGAGAAAAGCTTTCCTCTGTCAAAATGTTTCTGACATTGTCATGTTGTTGTTGCTGAACGCTCTGCTGGACAGGCTCCAGGATACTGACGTATTTGCTAACAATTGGCATACTCTGCTAACTAATATTGATAAGTTTGTCGGTATTATTGATGTTAATTTATAGTATACTTATTGTGTATAATGTTTAAAGCTGTTTTCCTTTATTAGTTATGTACTTAAACTCAAATGTCTGTATTGTTCATGTTCATTTACGTATACCTAATCATGAAACGTAATAGGCGCCTTGGTTTTTAACTGTAAGCCTGTTATTGTTTTGAATATATAAATAAATAAATAAATAAGATTGATTTTTGCCTGGCCCGTGGGAAGAGATTTTATACTATGTCTTTATTTGGATATTGTCTTGCAGTATCATTGAATACAAGCACTGACGCTCTTACTTATTCTATTTTATTATGTGTAGCTATTTTCACAATGTGAAGCAATTTAGGATGTTCTATACTGTATGTGTTTTTTGAAAAAACAACTTTTTTTCTCAATGTGAAGTAATGTAGGATATTCTAGGATTAGGGAAAGGTCCCAAAGTTTGACACCTTAAATTCAATAACTAACACCTTGCTTGTGATCATTATTCAGAGTCGGGCACTGCCGTCTTTACCTAAGATAAGTACTTTTTCCAATTTTCATTGTCACTACTTTTCAAAACATTTCTACTTTAAGTACCTAGTTAACGAAAATAGCCATTTATTTTGGCTAAATTAGATGGATGGAATGCTTGATATGTTCTTTAGGGTAGGTCTAGATAAGATAGTTAGTTAATATCTAGTAGTAGTATTATGTCAAATAAATGTCTAACGTGTCGAATCGAAGTCAATTCTATTTACTTCGCGATTGATATAAAACTTATTGGCGCCGAGAATTGGGCCTTTGGATTTACAAGGAGACGAAACGTAAAGTCCGAGTACTATTTACTGAATAAACACCTTTGTTTGATATCTAGTTAAACTGGCTATATATTGATAGTTTTAAGTTATGGCTCTCTGTGTGGTCCATAGGTCAGGCTACACAGACCTGATATAGTACTTATTGTAATTGCCGTCCTAAGGGTTAGTATTAATTTAAATTAGGAGCCACCCGCAAAATATATAAACTTACACCTGAAAGTGCAAGTTGCGTCTCTTCGTTCCCTTTGCCTTTGCATAGACGCTGCATTATTTTCCGCTCACCTACGATGTAAAATCTCACTCACATTAGGCATCGAGTTGGATCTTGACGGTACAAACGGAAGTCTTTGGAACTTCGTCACGCAAAACATCTACTTATCATTTTTTTAGACTAAGTAAGTAATGTTAGTTAACGAAGTAGGCTTTAAGTCTTATATTGATGGTTATTAGCTTGTTATTAGTTATTATTATTAGTGTCTAAGTAAACCCACCATTCGAACAAAGACTGCATTTCGGTATTTTCGCTACAATCGGCGATATTAACTTGTATACACCTATATCGTATACATATTATGGTATATATTATGCCGTAATTTGTTTATTTTACATTAAGATGAATTTTTCTCCTAATATGCAGTGATTGTAATTATTCTCTTTGCTAAGATTGTAGTTGTAGCAAAAGCTAAAAATAACTCTTCACGTTCAACAAAGAACATTTGTATTGTACCTATAGCAGGTGTGAGATTTATCGTAATAAATGTTGTCTCAAAAGTGGTTTGTTTTCATTTTCATCCTCATTAAATATACGCTGAAAGTAATGACAAGCGAACTAGCTAGTTATATTTCTGAAGTCATTCACGTTACCTACATCTGGGTCGCGATTTTACAACATACCCCGTCCCTCACACCACTCATACAACTGTAAAAATCATTATGCCCCACTGCTGGGCACGGCGTCTTCTCATGAGGGCTTGGGGGTATAGTTCCCAAGCGGGTCTACGGATTGGGACCTTCAAACACACCAATAGAAGCTATTTTACCTGTAGAAATACTTACCGATTATTCTAAAAACATTGAAAAAGTATATATAATCTATAAAAGTCGAGTAGGAGAAAACGATTGTCATCCTAATTCATTATTAGATACAGTCAAAACAACAGCAATTCGTTTTGAAGAACTATTTATACAAATTAAATTTCAAATGATTCGCTGTTAAATTAAATCCTAAACTAGGGAAAGCCTGTACGATGGGTATATAGGATACTTCTATAGATAAATACATACTTAAATCTGTCTATCTGTCTGTCAAGACCCTTTTTCTCTGGAACGCATAAAGGTAGCATGCTGAAATTAATATTAAAAACTCAAGCCTGCAGTCCCTTGAAGCTGTGAAAAAAATCAAACTTCTAAGTCAACGTAATCAAAAGATACAGTCATTAAAAAGGTTGCTTCCATACAAATTGCCATTCCCTAAAGGGCACTTTCAGTTGTCCTAGAAACTTGAAATTTGGTATGAAGGTAGCTCTTATAGCATAGGATAGCATAACCACTCAGGAAATTCTCAAATTCTTAAATTTTTATGCCTGTCTGTAGATTTTAGAGACATATATGAGATGATCCCACACTGCGTACGGCGTACATTTTGCTTAGGAGCAGGGCTCTTCTAACACTGGACTTCTTAAAACACTGGGGAAAAGCGTTAAAATCTTTATACGGAGTCCGACTCGCACTTGCCCGGTTTTTTAAATAACAATGTTCTATTTGCATTAACATGTTTCAGAGTAAAGGATGGCAGAAATAAAAGACATTGCACGTTTTTAGTGCTTTAATGCACACAATTCATTGATTACTCCGTTCATTGATTAATTAAGGCTACTATTTTTTTTGTGAACATGTTCAAAAATGTAAAGACATATCTCCGAGCTTGTGGGCCGGCCACAGACACTCGCACCCGGCCGGAATCACTAACGTCCTGGTCTCCCAGCAGTCACTGGAAAAAGGTACATAATAAGATGTTATGTCACAAATTTTAGGCATTAAGTACCTATTTTGGCGCCAGCCGGTAACTTGGTAATGAACATCTTTGTCAATTAAGTACCTAAAGTACTTGTACAGTTACGAAATGAAGTCGTTAGTTGTAGAGGGGAAGCGAGACGCACATCAGAGACGCAATCAAAAAATACAGTCATTAAAAAGGTTGTTTCCGTACAAATTGCCGTACCTTGAAAACCTAAAGGGTACTTCCAGTTGTCCTAGAAAGTTGAAATTTGGTATGAAGGTAGTAGCTCTTATACCACAACCACTAAGAAAATTCTTAAATTCTTAAATTTTTATGTATGTCTGTAGATTTCACAGACCAATATAAAATGACCTCACACTGCGTACATTTTGCTTAGGAGCAAGGCTCTGCTAACACTGGACATCTTAAAACACTGGGGAAAAAATCTTTCTACGGAACCCTCGTGAGCGAGTCCGACTCGCACTTGTCCGGTTTTTTAATCATAGAGTGTTTGCCTACCTTGTGTATCGTCTCCTTGTCAAATGAATAGTTTTGTTCCATTGCACGCAAGATAGCCCGAGCCTCGAGCATACCTAAAACAATCGTATTCTATTCTTACTTATATGATAGCATTTAGTAGTTCATGAGATAACCAGCTGTGACGAACAGACAGACAGATAGTCAAGACAGACAGACAGACTGACCTAGTGACGACATAAGGGTTTCATTTTAGCATACTGGTTCGGAACCCTAGAAATAGTCGGCTCTAGAATAAACAGATTTAAACAATTTAATTAGGTAAGTCTCTGACATCGGACTAGACAAAATGAACCCAGAACTAACAGACTATAATAGTAATATCTATCATATCCTTGAGGGAATAAATACAATACCTACCTACTTAAAAAATAACATTACGGTATAATTTTGTCAATAATTCGGTAAACAGGGACACCTTGCTCACAGAAATTAGGAATAGTATTCCGGAAATTTATAATTACTTACTTAACTGTTATCATGAACCTTCTAAATTAATGTACAAAAGCAACGAATTATCTTCCGAAGTCGGCTGTCAGCAGGGTGATCCCATTTTCAGTTTAGCCATTAACCCCATCATTCAAAATTTAAAGTCCAAATTTAACATATGGTATCTTGATGATGGTTCCTTAGGAGGTGATGATCAGATCTCTCAGAAATTATAAATAAATTTAAGGCCATTGGTTTAGACTCTAAACTTTAATAAATGCGAACTGTTCATAAACAATCTCTTCCAACATTTTAATTTACTTTGTCCAAATATCAAAATTATCGATAAGCAAAACTTAAGCCTCCTAGGGTCACCAATCTTCGACGATGCCATTCCAGATTTAATCGCAAAAACTGTTTCAAAATTTCAAAATTCTGCAGACTGGCTGCTGGAAATCAGTGTGAGCACTGCTATCACTATTCTAAAATTTTGCCTTTTTGTGCCAAAATTTACTTATTTGCCTCGTTGTTGTCTCTTTTGGAAACATCAAAATTCTCTGACCTCAATTGATTCCCTTATAAAAAGTTCTTTGGAATCTATACTTAACTTACAATTCAATGAGCAATCTTGGACCCAGGCTTCCCTTCCTATCAAATATGGTGGGCTAGATATCCGGAAAATTTCTAATGTTGCTTTACCAGCATTCCTATCATCTGTCCACAGCACGTCCACCCTCGTAGGTAAAATCCTAAAGGATTGTCCTTCAAACTACGAGACGACGGGTTTGGTCGATGCTAGGAATGCTTGGCTTATGGCTTGTCCGGGTGAAAATCCTCCCGCTTATCCAAATTTCCAACGGAGCTGGGTTGACACACTATCCAAATTAACTTATTCTAATATTCTCAGTTCCAGTTCAGGCCCAGACCGCGCAAGGCTTTTGGCTGTGGCAAGAAAGGAATCCGGTGATTGGCTTCATGCTTATCTTTCCGTTAACACCGGAACCTTTCTTGAGCCTGAAACACTAAGAATTGCAGTCGGGCTAAGACAGGGTGTTGCGCTGTGTTCACCACACCGTTGCCTCTGTGGCACCAATGTGGACGAAACGGGACACCATGGTCTTTCCTGTCATAAGAGCGCCGGCCGTTTCTCCCGTCATGCCGCGCTCAATGACATAATCCGCCGGGCTCTTGCCTCTGCAAACGTGCCGGCCATTTTGGAGCCAAGCGGCATTGCCCGCGACGATGGCAAAAGGCCGGACGGTATGTCTCTGATTCCCTGGAGAATGGGTAGGGTTCTGGTTTGGGATGCGACCTGTGTCGATACAGTAGCACCCTCACATCTCCAGGGAACCACACAAAAAGCTGGTGCGGCGGCAGAAACGGCCGAAAATAGAAAAAAATCTAAGTATCAATCTCTCGGTCCGAATTATAATTTTGTTGCTGTCGGGTTTGAAACTTTGGGTCCATGGGGTCCCAGCGCTTACAAGCTTATTTCAGAGTTACAAAAGCGCTTAGTTGATGCAACTTGTGACCAAAGGGCTGGCAGTTTTCTCTCTCAAAGAATCAGATCGCTAGTCAGCGAGGCAACGCTGCCAGCCTTTTGGGCACTATGCCACGTGGGCCTTATTTAGATTTAATTTAGTTTTAAGTTGCAGTTTATTTAGTTTAAGCTTAGATTTAATGTCATTGTAAATTGCTTTTATTATGTAAATAAAGTATTATAAATTTTGTCCATTGATTTTAGATTTTAGATTTATTTATATACTCAACATTAAAATTACATTATGTAAATACCACATGTCAAAAATATAAGAATTTTTGTTGATATCGTCAAAAAATCAAATAAACAAACGAAAATAATAAGTCATAAAACAATGAATAATAATTCAATGTCAAAAATAGTTTCGTCCCCAGAAGGGAGCTGTCAAGGCAAAAACAAATTAATGAAGTCAATAAAACAATGTTATAAAAACACTACAAATATAAATAATAAAATAAAAAATTAAATTGTCCACGTCCACTCACGAATTTTCTAAAGCTAACCAAAGTCCCATCTACATATTTCTTTCTTTACAAATACAAACTCTGCAACTCGAATAAAGGTTTGTTTCAGTTACGTTATTTGCGAAATATGTAAGGTTTCACTATCATTTGTTTCAACCCTCCAAGCATTGAAATTGTTATGAAAAATAAAATCTTTTGTTACAGTTTTGTTAGGTAGGTACCCTTTTATTTTTCACCGACTCGTGTATATTGTTCTTTCAAATATCATTATATTTATCAAGGCTAATTTTTAACAAAACCCTTAAAATGTCAACTTGCCTTTGATTTACGAAATAATGAAACCGTATTGTTTTTTCGTTACCATTAAATTAAACAAACCAGTTTCATCAACGTGACTGAATACCAATGTTTTCTATTCTACTTACTTAGTCACGTTGAATGGAAACTATTTAAAACTATGGCCTGTATGAAGAAAGAAAATTATAAGCTTTTATTGCTTCACGTTGGCCGCAGTCATGATTATCAAATAATAATATAAGCAAAGCATTTGCTTCAAATATTAAAAATAAAAGCTACTTAAATACTTTTCTTTATTAATACAAGGATATGTCTTTATCTACTTGATGGACTTCTGAATGGTTTAAAGCTTCATGGTTTCAAGGATAAAAAGAGTGCGATTTTGCCACAAGATAATTTAAGACGGCGGACGAAAGGGTCGTCAGCAGGGACTAGTGTTTTAGTGAAAGTTGCCAGACATTCGTCCTCTTATTGGTGCCGGATTTGTCTTGTCTTGGCTGGCTAATGAGAATGGGTAGTCTGCTAGCAAATCAGATATACAGCGCTTAGTTGATGCAACTTGTGACCAAAGGGCTGGCAGTTTTCTCTCTCAAAGAATCAGCATCGCTATTCAGCGAGGCAACGTTGCCAGCCTTTTGGGCACTATGCCATGGGGGCCTTATTTAGATTTAATTTAGTTTTAAGTTGTAGTTTATTTAGTTTCAAGCTTAGATTTAATGTCATTGTAAATTGCTTTTATTATGTAAGTATTAAGATAGTGAAACAAAAGATAAACTCACGCCCTTTTCTTGGCCAGACGTCACGCAGAGAACCTCTTCGTAGTAAGCTGGCCGGTATTCGTATTCGTTCGTGTTGAGCCTACGGATCTTCCGCTTAAAGTCGCATATGGGGAGATGTTTCTAGAAAAACAAGGCGGGGGTCGTATGAACACAAACAAATGTTTGACCTTTAAGTTGAAAAGCATTAATATCAGTTCATTATCAGGAATAAGTATTACGTCATTCAAGCAACAAAAAATCGGCCAAGTGCGAGTATTTGATATTAATTTCAGCCCTCACGCATTCTAGAGAAAAAGTGTCTTGACAGACTGACAGACCGACGGACAATCACAGTTTTAAGGTAAGGAACCTCAAAAATAGTTTATTGGCCATACGCACAGAACACATTTGACTGACTATTTAAAAAAGCTTTAATAATACTAGAAGGTGCTCGAAATGGTCAAATATGTGTATCTGCTTCGGATCCGAATTTATAAAAATGTATTGTTTACATATCCAACCAGTTGGTCCACGTCGCGCTCGCGGCCCTGTATGGATTCGGTATACTCTGGCAGAATCTGAAATGTAAATACAATTAGCAATAAGTAAATACTTTACTTTTTTTTAAGCATTTGACAAATATTGGTAGGTAGTTATCCTTCTGTGAAAACTCGAATTGTGTAACGTAAAGGAGCGGCCTTTCGATTGGCTTGCGACATAACGCCTCATCAGTATTGATTTATAAAACTGTGCTGCGTTAAATGAAGGTTAATTTCCTAAGGTTTAGTGGAGATCGTACAATATGATATTCATGTAGGTAGTGATAAGTGGCTGGGCACTTATTGTAAGTTTCGAGTTACACTTTAATGATGCATTTTAAATTAAAACCGTATATTATTGCATTAAAATATTGACCTTGATCTTAACAATGTTTCTATACAATGATCATTTTAATGCTCAAATTCATTGATATTCTATATATGTATACCCCGCCGCTATGAAGTCAATTATGACACATTGCACTTCGTAGAAGTTTCTGAATATTGACAATGTTCACCATAGAAAAAAAATGCTAGTCTTGCTTCTTTCTTGCTGTGCAATGTGTCTTCATAGCGGCGGGGCACTACAAATAATGGCATTTCACCCGATAGGTATTTTCCGAGTAACATTTGACTGAGCCCAGGTTTACCCGTGTCAGACGATCAATCAAATTACAAAATGAAAACAAATTATCGAATTTATTATCGGTCCTGCATACCCATAAAGTAGACAGACGTGAGGCGCCTTTGGTTTACCTATGCACTACAATTTTTCTGCCACTTTTTGAAGGGGACGAGGAACTCACACGTACAGCACACGCCTGCGCTCACACACTAAAACAAAACTGTCACACAAATGCCAAAAACACGCATACAATCAACAGACCCTGATCATTTTGGTCAGACTTAATATCTCCATTCCTTCCCTTCTATAAGTGCATACCTCATCGCATTCGGTTTCCTGCAGGAACCGCTGCCTGGCGACCTGCCGATTGTGTTCTAACTGGCCGAGAACCGAGTTTAGCACTTTTTGAGCATTGGGGATGGCTAGTATGTGTTCGCCGAACTCGCTGTCTGCCTCGTCCGGCCCTGCCAATGACGACGCATAACATAACGCCACGAATGCCTGTCGAGACAATACATAAAGGATTATGTGATGAGCCAATACGAAATATAGGTCGCGCGGCGAATTAAGATCGCTGGCCAAAAGTGGAAGGGGCATGCGCAGAAGTCAATTCTTAGGTCTATTTGGTTGCGCAGAGGGGTGAGGGGAGGGCGCGCGCTGGCGTTGGTAGATCAAGTCGTTCTTCCCCTCCCTCGCTTCGTTCACGCGTCACGTGTCTCTTGAGTACTGTTGCGTACGGATTGTTTTACTATTAGTAGTAAGTACGTTATGATGTCGTAGTTGGTGAAAAAAATTCCCATATTTAAAGTTTGTACACGGCAAGCCAGAAAAACTGTTTGCGACGTGAATTGTTATGTTAAAAATGAAACTAATTACATCATGGGTAATTTAAAGCAGGTAAAAATACTACCAAGACTCTGAATAAACATACTAGCAAAATAAGTCACAAGCAAAAGCGACTGTTATTATGTTAGGTGACTAAAGGTACAAAAAATGCGAAATAAGAAAAATATATGATCTCAGTAGGAATATCTTTTTTGTATTTTTTCTCCCAATTTTTTATTTTTACGGTTTTCCCGTGAGTCACTGCAAAAAGTGATAAAAACAAGCTAAGATTTGAATACATGGAAAAAATTCGGCCTTTCCTCTATGTCCAATCGTGGTGTAGGGGAAAAGCACACGACCCGGAGTGTCGAGGATCCGGGTTCGATTCCCGGGGTTGGCATTTTTCTGGTTTTTTTCTGTGTATTCATGTTTCAGTGAGTTTATAAAAAAATATATAAGAAAAATATAATTCAAAGAAATACGCTCAGAACTTAACAATTTTGTGCGCAATTGTACAGATGCGCCAAATTGCCCCCACCAGTTTCGCCGAGCGATCTTAATCCATCGCGCGGCCTATAGTTTTATTCACAAAAGTGTTCAAAATTTAATAGCTAAAACAAATTAAAAATAGCTAAGCCGCACCGAGGGCTCCGCACAGATTTGTTGGCATGTAAATAGTTCGTTTATCACGTGAAACGAGTCTTGAAGATTTCAGCTTTTTCAGATTTTTTATGATTTGCCCAATGTTAGCCGAGCCTTGCTCCTAAGCAAAATGTATGCAGCGTGGGGTCACTTTATATTGGTTATTGATATAATACGTCTGTCTGACATGTCTGTGTCTATATGTCTGTCTGACACAAAATGTTAAGATTTTCAATGGTTATGCTATAAGAGCTGCTTGCTATAACAAGTCTTTGAGCGAGGAAGCTGTCTGCGCGAGGGTCACCTCTGATGCCTTCTTCAGGCACTTGCTCAAGGGCTCAGTGGATTGTAGGTATAGTTGATTATAGAGCTTTTTTTGGGCCCATTGGCGGTAACAATCCCCTAGTTATTAGTAAGACAGGCACAAGCGAAAGCGATGCTGCAATGAGAGTGCATTAGTGAAGTTTTTATCTGCACACATATCGTAATCTATGATGCGTTCAGAAACCGTAGAAAACCAGCATTTCAGCATGTTGTCGACTGTTCGCCGCCTGCAGTAAAAAAAGACAGCCTACGAAGCGTCATATGATGCCTTCGGCTTCTAAACCCATCTTAGAGTACTTATAATATGTGTGTAGATAAAGTAATGTATGCCTTAAAACACTCGTGTGATCCTATTATGAAACTCAGCTTCGCCTCTTTTCATAAAATACACTAGTGTTTTAAGGACCCTCATTATACATATATGTAGGAGTTTGAATAAACTACTAAGTATTAAGGCAGGCCGAAGCTACACTGTATAGGCAGAATTAGATTTAGCAAACAGCGATTAATGACGCTTAAAATCCTTTTGTACTCGTAACATCGTGGTAGCGTTTGATAGCGAATTCGCAGGCGCCCACCCGGCCCTACCCAGGGGGCGATTTTTGAGATCGAACCCCAAAAATTGTAAAAAGCCGAGAAATATTTGAAAAATCATTTTTTACCCACAACGGACGCAAACGGAACGAAGGCGGTATATGTGTTTGGGGTTAGAGGTAGTCTGTGTGTGAGTATATGTGTGTATGTATGTCTGTTACCATTTCCCTAGGGTTCCTTAGCCAAAATGGCCATTATACGCTCTATTGCACGTCGTATTTTATATTTATAAGACTAGTAAGTGTTTTAATGGTATTTTGATGCACTTTTTCTTTAATCTGTAATAGCTTTTCTTTGTCTGACATGCTCTTGGCCGGTTTTCTAAAGTTACCTAGTTTAATTGACCACATTTCATATTTTTGAGACTATAATTTGATTAATTGTCTGTATTCTACTTTGAAAGAGGAGCAAACCTACGGTTTTAAATTTTCATTAGGACTTGTAATTAATTTATTATTAATTTATTATTAATTTATTAAAAGGTACTTATTCCAAAAGGACGTAACTCCGAAACGGCGCTAGGATGGATCAATTGCCTTTGTCTTGTCACGATCAAAAAAAACAAAACCAAGATGTTAAATTTATCTGGTCAAACCTACTAGTGATTGTTACTTATTTTTTTTTCGTGAAAAAGGCAAAAGTATTACACCCATTCTTGCGCCGTTTTGGTAGAATTGGTAATTTTATTTTATTCTCTTGTATTTAAAAAAATAAGTAAACTAACATTTTTATAAATATAGCGTTGTGCTCAGGAGGCAAAGCCCTTTTGATACCTATATTACGAGGGCTGTTTGATAAGTACCCGTTTTCTAAATATATTAATATCACTGGCCGCAAATAAGTATACCATTTTTCAGAGGCGGGAAAATAAAAATAAGGCATTCTTTTGTTTTTTTTTTTCTCATTTGACAACGATTCAGTGAAGACGTGAACTTAAAATTGTTAAAATGGAGAAAGAACAGTATCGGTCTGTAATTAGATTCTTATTTTTGGAAGAAAAAACATGTGACGAAATAAAAGTAAGAATGCAAGCGGTTAACCATGAAGGTGCTCCTTCTATGACAACCGTCAGATATTAGTATGAGTTTAAGCGGGGGAGAACAACCGTCTTTGATGAGGGATCGCCCAGGCCGGCCAGTTGAGGTGACTACAGACGATATGGTTAAGAAAATTGAAAATATCGTTTTAGCCGACCGCCGAATTAAACTTCGAGAAATCGTTGATGCTGTAAACTTTTCAATCGAGAGGGTCCAACACATATTAGAAGAAAAATTGGGTATGAAGAAAGTATCGGCGAGGTGGGTGCCGCGTTTACTCACGAGGAGCAAAAACCGAACCGACTGACTACTTCGGAGCAGTGTTTGGCCGTGTTCAAACGTAACCCGAAGGAGTTTCTGCGTCGTTTCGTGACCGTGGACGAAACGTGGGTCCACCACTACACCCCGGAAATGAAAGAGCAGTCGAAGCAGTGGATTTTACCTGGTGAACCTGCTCCAAAGAAAGCAAAAACCGTCCCATCGGCTGGAAAGGTCATGGCGACTGTTTTTTGGGATTCGCAGGGTATTATACATATCGACTATTTAGAAAAGGGAAAAACAATAACAGGGCAGTACTATGCCAATTTATTGGATGAATTTGACGCCGTGTTGAAGGACAAACGACCCCATTTAAAAAAGAAAAAAGTACTGTTTCATCACGACAACGCCCCGGCTCATTCGTCCAGAGTTGTGACGGCTAAATTAGCACAGTTACGCTACGAACTATTGTCTCACCCCCCGTATTCTCCAGATTTGGCCCCATGCGATGTCTTTTTGTTTTCCAACCTAAAAAAATGGCTCGGTGGCAAGCGATTTGGATCAAATGACGAAGTCATTGCCTCCACAGAGGCCTATTTTAATGACTTTCCAAAATCATACTTTTTGGATGGTTTATTGAAGCTTGAGTATAGGTGGAACAAATGTATAGAGTTAAAAGATGACTACGTAGAAACATAAATGCATATATACAAAAAAAAATGTTTTTTTTTTCCATAAACGGGTACTTATCAAACAGCCCTCGTAAATTCCAGGTGTGAAAAATATGAAATGTTGTCAATTGAGATGGTTCTTGTTCTTAGCTAAATAAAATCGGTTCAGCCGCTTTTGAGATATTGTAATTCGAAATGACAAGTTTGTTGATTAGGTTATGGTATGCTAAAATTCAGTGTCAAGAGCAGCAGGATACTGTCAATAGTATCATATTAAGGTCTTCTCGGTGAGCCCGTACTGAACAATAAAAGAAGTGAAACTGACTAACATTCGCTGCATTATGTTGCTCAATTGATGTTAACGAATTGTGATTGCCAATCCTTTGGGATCCCTGTTAGTCGCTCTGCATAGGTGAGCATGGAAAAAACGTGTCACAGGCGCTCCTTTAAAACTAAATAAATATAGTATAAAAAAAGATGCCAAATATGAAAGTTAGCCAGAAAATTGTGGCAGTTTGTCCCGTTTTGTGATGCAGAGTGTGCTGAGGAAGGACAAAAATGCTATCGGATCTTAGGTAAGTGACTTGTTTAACGGTATTTATACAAATTATGACGTTAGTGCAAGATAATTTGACGTGACCTACACGAACTTTGCCATACCAGGGTTGTAAATAATTTACATGCTCAAATTACTAGTTGACGAATGTCGTACTTACCTACCTAAAAGTATTTGTCAACACACTTTCTCGTAAGTTGAATCTTATTGCATAGTATTTAAGTTCATAATACAACTAATAACACACACATGTTTTTTTACATTAATATTAACGCGCTTGTATTTTTTACATTACACCTAATAATATTTTTAAATCTCAGCAAAGTCTTTCACGCCTAAAACAATGACAATGAATAAATTAACTATTTTAGCTAGATGATACATAAACATTTTATACTAATCAAATTACCTAATTAATAAATAAATCTAGGGCTCTTCAAGGCTAGAGTGAATAGGCTATTACTGAACCAGTGAGTCTTAGGCCACATGCACCTTCCATCAAGTGAGATAGGGGTCAATCACTAGTCAGTTTATAGTAAAAAAAAACAAAAATATCACGGGACAAATGACACCAATTCACCTAGTCTATTACTTAATTTTTTATTTTTTATTTTTTTTAATGGCTTCTGTCCGGTAGGATAATTTTGCCAGCGTCAAAGTTGAAAGCTACAGGTGATCGGTGTCCAAATGTCGTTTACTCAGCAGCGCTGTCACATGATCGGTTTGGTTATGTTTTAGTACTCGCTACAAACAAACAAAGACAAAGAAATTTTCTACACCCGGCATCCGAATAGGTACTTAGACAATGGATAAACATAATTATCTATCATCCGTCATTCGCCATCTTGGATCCAAAATATAATGTCAAATTTGAGCGCACCGGGGTCAAATTAGATGAAATTGACATCCATGGCCAATTTTTTCGTCAAAAAGGTCAAACTGCCAGCTGCCAATTTGGATCCAATAAATAATATCAAATGTCATTATGAGCAATTGAGCATTACTCTTTGCTAAAATAGCAAGGGTTTTAACCATTAAAAAATACATCAAATTTGAGCTCATGAAATCGACGATGAATTCGATTTCGAATTTCAAAAACTCTTTCTATGCTAGCGCGGAAAAACCGATTTTCCACGATAATGAGATCCTTTCCGAGCGAGTGTGTTGAAAAACGTCGAGGATTAAACTCATGAGCTTTGCTCATTCATTACTCTCCTCGGCTCAGGTTTAAAACCCGCCTCGACTGTGTTAACCAACTTAACACACTTGTATCATAATGTACAAGTTGTTGATAAGTGTAAGACCTCTAAGCATATTATTTATTAAGCATTGTACTAACAGAAACGGCAATTATCGGTTGAAACAACTCGACAACTGAAAATATGGTAGGGAAGAAAGGAGAAAAATTTAAGTTTTCCTTTAAAATTGTGTCCTCTCTGTTCCGTAAAGTTTGCCTTGCCTTCATAGTTCTTAAATTTTAAATTAAATACTGTAATTTTATAACAAAAAATTATCAAAATTTTAATTTCGTGAAGATCTCATCTCGATACCTAGGTACCGATGGCCCGAGTCTACAAATCACACCTGAGGGAATAGCATTAGAAATATCTGTGTAGTACAAAACTACTGCCCGAATTACCTTTTTGGCTGGTTTCGATAATTTTTATCCTATTCGAGTCGCATTGCAAATTAAGGACAGTTTAACTTATTTGCGAGTGGTATTTTGGTATTTATAATATTAGCTTCCTGGATGCTTTAAGTACGTAAACGTACGAACCGTACATACGTAAGTAGGTATTAGTTACGTACGTAGGTTATTAGTTATTAGGTTTAGGAATAGCATTAAGATCATAGACACGGGTCTGTGTGAGGTCAGACGTAATTGCTGCTCCCATTCCCATTGCGCGTCCTGCGTCCTGCCGTCAGCGGCAACACTGAGATATACCTATATCTCATTCGCTAATTTTACAATGAACAATATTCTATCTTATTCTATTGAGGCGGCATTGTACCTTAAGGCAGAAAATAACCTATGAGTTATTTATACAATCGTGTAGCAAGACATACTGCACCAGTGCCCTTAGTGTAATCAAAAATCACAAAATACTTACGTCTCGATCGCGTTTGCGTTGAAGTGTCAAATAGGTAAAGTATGAGAATTGTTAAACGCGAACCCGATCGAGACGTATTTCTTGGCCTGGTCGGCGATTACACTAGGCGCTCTGTGTCCTTAGTGTAAACAAAAAGCACAAAATACGTCTCGATCGCGTTTGCGTTAAAGTGTCAAATAGTATGAGAATTGTTGCAAGAACGCGATGGATACCTACGTATTTCTTAGCCTGGTCGGCGATTACACTAGGCGCTCTGATGAACTTACTAATTTAGCCGTATCACCTATAATAATGACCAATGACTCCTAGATAGAGTGAACATTTTGTATGGAAACAGCCTTTTTAATGACTATATCTTTTGATTGCGTTGACTTAGAAGGTTAGTTTTTTCACAGCTTCAGGAGACCGCAGGCTTGAGTATTTGATGTTAATTTCAGCATGCTACATCCACGCGTTCCAGAGAAAAAGGGTCTTGACAGACAGACGGACAGACTGACAGACGGACAACAATGTGATCCTATAAGGGTTCCGTTTTTTCCTTTTGAGGTACAGAACCCTAAAAATTATCTTGTATTGAGTTGCTTATATTGCGGATGGAACATTAAGGCTAAATTATTTCTTTTGATCAGTGTAATAATTATGCTACAAAGCTATTGAATTATAGTACCTACCTTTGCTCTCTATTTCCTAAATAACTAATTGGCTAACGTATCATGAGATTCATGAGTTTTGACACATCTGGTGGGACCATCTCAAACTTATCATGAAGTTAGACCACATATTATTATTACAGGGTTCGAGGGGTGGAGGTGCGGCGGAGGCACCGAGGCTACTTCAAAATGGAACCTGTACCGGAGACAGAGGAACTCTTCAAAAATTCCCACTTTGGAGACAGGTAAGCATAATTTAATTAAAAAAAACCGGCCAAGTGCGAGTCGGACTCGCGCACGAGGGTACCGTAGAATATTTTAACGCTTTTCCCCAGTGTTTTAAGAAGTCCAGTGTTAGCAAAGCCCTGCTCGTAAGTAAAATGTACGCAGTGAGGGGTCAACATATATTGGTCCGCGAAATCTACAGACAGACATAAAAAATTAAGATTTTGTGACTTTTCGGAGTGGTTGTGCTATAAGAGCTACCTTCATACCAAATTTCAAGTTTCTAGGACATCTGGAAGTACCCTTTAGGTTTTTGGAAATCGGCAATTTGTATGGAAATAACCTTTTCAATTACTGTATCTTTTGATTGTGTTAACTTAGAAGGTTGATTTTTTCACAGCTTCAAGGGACCGCAGGCTTGAATATTTGATATTAATTTCAGCATGCTACCTCGACGCGTTCTAGAGAAAAAGGGTCTTGACAGACAGACAGACAGACAGACAGACAGACGGACAACAAAGTGATTCTGTAAGGGTTCCGTTTTTTCCTTTTGAGCAAGGATAAGCGTGTAACAAGCATATGTAGGCAAGCAAGCAAGCACCAAGCACGCATGAAAGTAAGCATGGAATCAAGCACATATTTGAGATCCTATAGTATGCCACCTATACGGTCACCAATTTGGCTGAATGAAACATCACAAAAAATTTCCGTGGGCTATTTTACTTTTTACAACGTAAATAACCAATGAAAAATAGTCCAGCACACCATAAAACTACTAACTTTCGACAACTCTGTTCTAAATCACCCTTTATACCGTTCCTATTAATACTTATTTGTTATACAAGGGTGCAAAGTTGTATTTTACCCGCGAGTGTGGAATTGAAACACAAGCAAGCGAAATGATGTTATAGTTGAATCACGAGCGAAGCGAGTGGTTCTGAAATAGAATCCTGAGCGTAGCGAGTGTTTCAACACAAGAGAATTAAAATTAATTTGCACCCGTGTGTAACACAAAACTTTTCACCTCACCGTAGCGAGGAAAGCGCAGCATGCACCAAAACAGCTCATAAAAATAAATCTTCATCACTGGAATCACAATTTTTTTTACGATATTATAACAGAAAACTCTGGAAGTTGTGTATTTTTACGTGATTCGGAGTCAGTGAGAATTTTTTGTTGACAATGTTGACATTTATGACGATGCGTTTTGAAATTACATCGACTCAACTTGTGCGTTCAGAATTATATTCAACATCATTATAAAAAACAAATGTTTCTCATAGAATTTTATGCACCATTAAATAAAGCTAAACTTGGTATTTTTTATTAAATTCTCAAACCATTTGTCATTTATTGAATGATAATTAATATCGAACGAACCATTATTATGAGCGTTTTACGTTTTGTTATCTGTCAAAAGCTACTTAGACACGCTCCACTCCAAGGGCAAATTACTTTCCCCACTAGTGGATAAAATGCGATTTTACTCGCTTGTATTAAAGGATAAAAGACGGCTTTCCGAGATAGTGAGGGGAGTAATATTATTCGTCCCCATAAACCCTGTTATTGCGGTTCTACTAAGGATTGAAGCCTAATGATGCTGCCGATTGACGTATTTTTTCACAAATGTTTTAAAAAAACCGGACAAGTGTGAGTCGGACTCACGCACGAGGGTTCCGTACAAATATGCTTTTTCCCCAATGTTAAAACATTCCTGTATTAGCAGAGCCCTGTTTCTAAGCAAAATGTACGCAGTTTGGGATAATTTTATATTAGTCTGAGGTATATACAGACAGACATAAAAAAATAAGATTTTGAGAGTTTTCTGAGTGGTATAAGAGCTACCTTCATACCACATTTCAAGTTTCTAAGACAACTGGAAGTACCCTTTAGGTTTTTACAGTACGGCAATTTGTATGGAAACAATCTTTTTAATGAATGTATAACAGACACAAAGTGATCCTAAAGGATTCCGTTTTTTCCTTTTGGGGCACGGAACCCTAAAAAGGACGTTTGAATGTGGAATTGTCACTTTCACCCGTCCCGAGTCTCGACCCTCGCCTAGCGACTTGTGCAAAATTACATACTTTCGGTACTAGTATCAAAATGTACTATTATTAAGGTCTGTCCGCTTGTCAGGTTTCGAACAGGCAATCAGAAAAAGTTATCCTTTATTCATTGAAACCCAATTGAAATCTGAATTGCACAATTTCAAAACAAAATTGTTTAAATTTAGATGATTTCTTATGGCAGCTCTGGATGCTGGGGTTCGCGAAGCGTACTTACTTACTTTCAGTTTTTTGTAAGCTGTGGTCTTCCACCCTCTTCCGTTTGATTCTTTGTATGTGTACTTTTATACAGTTGCCGTATATCAATAATTGAATTGAATTGCAATAGATCTTTACTGCGATGTAACAGAATAATTAATAGTACCTACCTACTGGTAATAAGTAGCGTCTTCACATATTTTCGAGCACTTTGGTTGACCAATCTACTCTAAATGTACGTGATACATTTCACTTTAAAAATCTTGAGTATTTAATTTTTTTTCGTCATCATCACCAGCCTTTTTTACGTCCCACTGCTGGGCACAGACCTCCTCTGAGAATGAGAGGGCTTGGGCTATAGTCCCCACGCGGGCCCAGTGCGAATTAGGAACTTCACACACATCATTAAATTGCTTCGCAGGAGTGTGCAGGTCTCATCGCGATGTTTTCCTTCACCGAAAAGCTCATGATAAATTGCAAATGTAATTCCGCACATAAATTCCGAAAAAGTCAGAGGTGTGAGCTGGGGTTTGAACCCACGACACTGTGCTTGAGAGGACATAGGTCAAACCACTAGGCTAACACGGCTTTTAATTTTTTTTACTTACAGATAAATGTGTTCGGAGCTACGGATATGTTAAAAATTCATGAATGCTTTAGGACTTCAATCAACAACCAATACCCAAAAATTTCAAGGGATCAAACACGTACCTACTACTAGGTTTCACAAGTGAATCGTCCTAGACAGTTTTGATGTGTTTAAATACGAACTAAAAAGAAACTCGACCAGATTACTTAAAACTAATAATTCAGAAACTTACTTTTATCAGTAAAATGTAGAATGCTGCAGACATTGTATATCTAAACTGTTCCTTTAATTCTTTTAACGGAACTTCTTGTGTACACGCGGTTTCAGATCACCAGATTGAATGGTCGAGTTCTATTCTAACGCCTTTTTATATAGCTTATTAGTATAGCTAATCTCAACAATTGTCAAAGTGTTTTCATTAATATTATAATTAATCATTTCGGACAGGATAAAGTGGATAAGACCAATAATAATAAAACGTCCTCTGTCGCCACGTTCACTGATTTAAAGTAAATTTGTATTTGGAATGTAAGTAACTAGGTATACATAACATACATACACACGGATACATATATTACGGGTACATACTTCGCGGATATGTTTTTAGTTGTTTGAGTAATAAGGACAACCAGGTAACTAGAATAAGTTAATTAGGTACGTAATAAATAAATGAACACATTTTTTTGCTGGTCGTACCTTATTACTTATGTCGAAACTCTGTGCATGTATGAAATTTTAAAGTAAGTCTACAACTAGGAGTGGGAGACAATTCATATTTTTACAAAATTTGAAACTAACAAAATGTTCATTGGAATTAATAATTAAAGCCATTCACAACTAGGTATAGTAAATAAATGAAGTCGGTTAAAAATACGATATTTTTCTTTCTTTGCTTTCTTTCTATTAAGTACTTACATCAGAAATTTAACAGTTACGAAGAAGCGGCGTCATAAATTTTCTAGACTTTTTGATCGGGCTATGATATTTAGTACCCTAACGTACGTGATACGTGATAGACGTAGGGAGGAGTAGGTACCTTAACGCTGGACGGCACCTAGTGCCGGACAGTGATTTTATCAGTGCTAAGTGGTCTTATCAGAGCTAAGCAATTACTACTCATGTATCGTTGCTTTCCCCGCATCCCGTTCACCATTACTCTTGAACTTCTGTAAGACCACTGTCGGGCACTAGGTGCCGTCCGCCATTATAAGGGACTTCCCCCTACCTACGTAGAAAAACCGTATTAAAAACTTGGCTTGTCCTGGTTAAGCTAATGAAGAAAACACGATTTAATTTGGTCGGTTTGATGACAGTTTTAACAACAGAGATTAGCACGGCGGCGTTATCTTTTTGATCGTCCTTGCTGTCAATTTCGCAATGAAATGCCATCTCTATTAATAAACTAATCCCGACCTTAATCAACTTAATGAAAATGAAAGGTTACCGAGGATCCATTTTAAGAACTCCACAGTTACGTTTGAAGCGGTTTTATGTCCGGGTTAAAGATATTTCATTCTCAAAAGAATTATAGAAATTCACTTATATGAGAATATTTAAACACTTAATAGCTCAGTCTAATTACGTTTAAATATATGGGAATTTTGGCAAAATTAACGGAGATGATTTTTCTGTGGAAATAGTTTCTATGCATGGGGAAGCTAAAAAACATTAAGTGTCCCCCCCCCCCCCTCTCCCATGGGTGCATCTCTCCCCCCTCCCTCGAGCCCGAATGCGTCCCGAATCGTGGTTATGTTACAAAAAAGAAAAGGGATTCTTTAAGCCGCCGCCGACTATCATAGCAGCACTAAGCACTATTTAGCAGCATGGCGTGAGGCGTTGTCCTAATCCTAATTGAACGCGAATAACACGACCACGAACATTTAAGGCGCCATCGGGCTATCCATGCATTTTAATGCGGGTGGTAGGACCTTGTACGAGGTCCGTCCGGATCGCCACCACTATCTTACTCCCTAATCCTACCGCTAAGCAGCGGTGCTTGCACTGTTGTGTTCCGGTGTGGATAGTAAGACAGCCGGTATAATTGCGCGCACAAGAGGCATTTCATCTTAGCTCTCTAGGCTGGCAATGCATCTGCAAAATCCCCGCATTTATGGGTGTCTCTATGGGCATTGGGCAGTGGTGATCACTTCTTATTATTAGCATCTATTATACTTTTTAAAATACTCATTGTACATGAATACACAGAAAAAAACCAGGAAAATGGCAACCCCGAGGAATTGAACCCGGATCCTCGACATTCCGTGTCCCATGCCTACCCTTACACCAAGATTGGCATACATAATATAAAAGGGCCGAGTCATACTTTTTGACCAAGGTGTAGAATTTGTAGAGTCAGAGTCATAGGGTACTATTGTGTATTCGTATCATTATAAGGCTTAATTTTAATTGACTCGTAACTTTTTAACAGTAAATTGTGAAGCTTGGCTTTAGGGTAGGTAGGTAAGTACATTAAATGTTTTCAGTGTACGAAGAAACATTTTAATACAAAGAAGCGGTACTTTTGCCAGCTAAACCTACTTGCATTGTTATTCAATCTACATAAGTACGCATGTAAAATTTCATTAAATCTGACCACTACACGGCGAAATTTCATCAAAATCGATTTAGGTGTTTGTTTGTACACTGTTTCAAAAGTGCTTGTTTTTTGTTTCAGAAGTGTTTACGGGGAAGTGGTGTCCACCGGCGCATATGGTGTATTTCGACAGGTAAGAAAAGTCTTTGTTATGAGTTATGAATTTCCATTGAATATAATTAAAAGCAGTTTTCTAAATAATGGAAAATCTAAATAAGTTTTGTTAAATGACGAAAACCAAGATGAGGCTCACAATTCGACGCTTAAACTTCTCCTATCTAATTCCGAAACGTAGTTTCTGTTAATCGTTTTGTGATTTTCCTCTTTGAGCTTAGAAGGCAAAGATAATGAATCCATATTGAAATAAAGTAATTGTTCCTGAAATATAAATATTAGGTACAAGTAGATTAGATATTTAGCCTGGGACAGTGATTTATAAGTAAAAAACCGGCCAAGTGCTAGTTGGACTCGCGCACGAGGGTTTCGTAGAAAGATTTTAACGCTTTTCCCCATTGTTTTAAGAAGTTCAGTGTTAGCAGAACCCTGCTCCTAAGCAAAATGTACGCAGTGTGAGGTCAACTTATATTGGTCTGCGAAATCTACAGACAAACATGAAAATTTAAGATTTTGAGACTTTTCTGAGTGGTTGTGCTATAAGAGCTACCTTCATACCAAATTTCAAGTTTCTAGGACAACTGGAAGTACCCTTTAGGTTTTTGGATTTCGGCAATTTGTATGGAAATAGCCTTTTTAATGACTGTATCTTTTGATTGCGTTGACTTAGAAGGTTGATTTTTTTCACAGCTTCAAAGGACCGCAGGGTTGAGTATTTGATATTAATTTCAGCGTGCTACCTCCACGCGTTCCAAAGAAAAAGGGTCTTGACAGACAGGCAGACAGACAGACGGACAACAAAGTGATCCTATAAGGGTTTCGTTTTTCCTTTTGAGGTACGGAACCCTAAAAATAAATAAAATTAAACAATGGTCATGGGACAATTGACACTGTAGGTGATATTGTCGTTGTTGTTGTTGTGTCAATATCACCTACAAATGTTTGTCTAAGCTGAAACTAAGACACTTCGCTTACTTCTTTCGCTCGGTTAATAAAAATAAATTTCATACTAGTAAAAGTTCCACAAATGTTACCCGCAAATATTAAATAGGTAGTATCTACTTTTGACGATACATTCGCGAAAAAATTACAATACCTAAGGCGCCGTGAGCAGGCAGGAGCTTATCTACCACTACCCGCCGGCGCCCGCGGTGGAGGAAGGACGAGCGTGTCGGAAACGCCCAGGATAGGGTGCCTAAAGAAGCCATTACGAAAAAGCCCTGGCAATGATAGGTACTTAATTTTGAAGGTATTTTCATCACACCTATTCGAAACCAGTGTTAGCAGAGTCCTAATCCTAAACAAACTGTACGCAGTGTGGGGTCAATTTATATTGTTTATTGACCTAGACAAACATAATTAACTCGCAAACCTGTAAAGCCTACTTATCTCTGATGATTTTCCTTTTAAATTTACTATAATTACCTATATTGTTCTGAATTTTTTCACATTTCCAAATACAACAGTCTCTCTGGTAGAGGCGGGGAACACTTGGCTCCAACAAAAATTAACACTTTAAAGCTAAATATTTTGAAAAATGATCTTCAAGCACTCGCAATATTTTTAAAAGACCTTTCCAACGATATGGGTATCGTTATCCCATAGTGTACGTCCCCACACTATGGGATAGGCGAGATATAAAAAAATCATGTCCACTATAATACGGTTTTTTATACTTACCTACCAACTCCAAAAAAATAATTATTCAAGATTGTATCCCAGCAGTTTTTCGGCCTAATGAATATGTGTTATAATTAATGTATGTATGCAAAATTACAGCTTTCTAGTACCAATAGTCTCTGAGCTAAGTCGCAGACAGACAGACAGACAGACAAACGGACATGACGAAACTATAAGGGTTCCTTTTTGCCATTTTGGCTACGTAACCCTAAAAAGTACCAGTTTTTGAGAAATTGTATTAAAAAACACCTTTAGACTAGTGGCCCTGTGACCTCGCGACCTAAAGGAGGGATCTTCGGCATCTCTTTCTCGCAAGTATTGTTCCGTTTGACAGAAAAAGATGGTGAATGCCAAAGCGAAGCCGAGTGCGTTGAGCAGTAAGCCCGTAGGTTTTAAAAATAAATAAGTGGAGAAGTCTACTATACTCCTATTAAGTATACCAGTATAACTAGTACTAGTATAAGTATACTTAATAGCTTGTATGACAATAAAAATAAAAGAGAAAATCAAAACAGAATACAATTTGAAATTGAAGCGGGAAATAAACACTCTGTGACGTAAACATCAAGGACACCATCTTCTGTCAAAAGTGTTGCCAGTGTTCTAACGTAAGAACTAAATATTTACATTTTCAAAACTAATAATATTTAATTAACATATAAAGATATCTGAAATCATTGATATTTTTTAGTCACTTCGCAAGGATCAAACATTTATATTTGCGTATATTTCAGAAATCATTCGGAGCCTGTGATCGCCAAAACACTTCCCTCGTACACACCTTGTCATCGTATGCGCGAGCTGCACGGCGGCTTTCTTCTGGCAAATTTGGCACATTGTTCAACCGCAAAATGGCGGCTAGTGCAAATAGTTCCAGTCCGTGGCCTAATAGTCAGGCTGACTATGAATTGCGAGACGTTATTGGTGAGTATTAGTAGAATAATATTGCATGCAAGGTATATTTTATATAATCTAGTATTCATTTTGTTACTTATATGCATAATTTTTCGGTCATCGGCAAGTGGTGTCTTCGAGCTGTCAAATCCCATATGATTAAAGTATTTTTGAAGTGACTGTAATAAGTTTAGGTTCATTTCATTGTAAAATGTGATAACAAAGTGTGCCTGAATACATAAACTAATAAAATAGTGTGTGATTTGCCATAGGTTTGTTTAGGAATTTCATAGTTATGTATACATAACCTACATGTATTAACATATTTTGCCAAGTTCAATACTGCAGTGGCAGCTGGTATATTATGTGGCTAAATAGTGATAGTTTGTATATTTATTTGCAAAGGCGTCGGAGCCACAGCTGTCGTATACGGAGCCTTTTGTACGCCGCGACAAGAAAAATGTGCCATCAAGAGAATCAATTTGGAAAAATGGAATACGTCAATGGATGAGCTGCTTAAAGAAATACAGGTTTTTATTTACCTTTCATAATGACTCAAGCGTGCAGTATGTATGAATAATATGTAAATAATATTGTTTCAGGCTATGTCAAGCTGTAACCATGAAAATGTAGTGACATACTACACTAGTTTTGTAGTGAATGATGAGTTGTGGCTAGTTTTGAGACTCCTTGAAGGTAAGACCAGTTAATTTCGCCAGTTGCAACTTGTATTTACTTCAGGTCAAAGCCACATTACAAAATAGATACACTTATTTCCTGTCTATTTTGTAGTTATCTGTCATACCTACTCGGAAATGTTAGTTAGGTGGTTTAGGTATTGTTAAAGTATTTTTGTTCTGTTTTTAACAGACTTCAAAAAAAGGAGAAGGTTCTCAATTCATCAATTCTTTTTTTTTAATAGTAAACTTTTGGTTTAAATCAAAACTAAATTGTTATCCAGTAATATGCAGTTAAATGCTTTTTTAGACATCATTTTTTTGAGATTATAGAGTAAGTTTGCTTAATAATTTTAGTTACATATTTTGTCTGCTTGTCTTAATATTTTAGGAGGCAGTCTATTGGATGTTATAAAGCACAAGATGAAGGTGACCAATTGCAAGCATGGAGTGTTTGATGAAGCCACCATTGCTACTGTTCTGAAAGAAGTATTGAAAGGATTGGAATACTTTCATAGTAATGGGCAAATTCATAGGTATTGTTCATATCATTACTTTATCATTATGTTCATGTAATTTGAGTACATCTATCTATTTTGCCAGCATTTAACAGCTATTGTGTTTTAGCTGATACCATGTTTCTAGTTGTTATCTTTTCTACTTGATATGTACCTATTAATAATGATTTAAGTACTTAACCAATCTGCTTATGGTGTAACTCTGATTAGCCTCAAATGGATTAGGCAAACTAGCAATGATATGAAAATGAAACCGAAACTGTAAAAAAGGAGGAGGTTTTCAATTCGTCGGGATGTTTTTGGTTTAAACATTGAATTTGTACTTATACAAGTTCATTTTTGAACATTTGTTTTCCAAACAATGAGTCAACAAAAAATCTATGTACCTACTTAATTATCAAACATGCTCACAAAATTCCACTAGAACTGTTTGAGAAATGTGACCTGTACATCAGAACAGCCATACTGGATGTCCGGACAGACATCCTGTCATGCATAAGAATTTTTGCCCAAGCTGAAACAGATGCTTTACTCTCGCTTCGCGCTCGCTCGGCCAATAGCTCTGCAATTCTCAAGCCTATTAAATAAATTTGGTTTTTATTTAGAATACAAAGAATAAAATTTGGCTTTATTAAAAGAATCATTCTGGTAGGTTTCTTCATGAGGAAGAAGTTGTATAAATAATAATTTTTCCACCATTGTCTATTACAAGCTTTGCTTAGTATATTTATAGTTTATAAAAAGTTAGCTGTGTAAAATAGTTCTAAATTATTTGTTTATTTTTTTTATTTACTTAGAGCAGCCATGCGAATTTCTAATGCTATGATAAAGTTAACGAAGTTTTTAAAATGATTTAAAAATAAGATGAGCTGCGTATTAACTTAATCTCAAAACAAATGAGTCAGATCATTGATGATATGTATTTTTTACTAAATCAATAAAAACTTTCCTAAAATTAGAAGTTTAAGCAACTCTCATTGGAATTCCTTGCGAAAACATTGCAGCATGTCTAAGAAATCAACAAGAGCAGCGTTTTAAGCATTGCGAATTGAACTGTTATGGTTTGTCTGTCAAAGCAACTGTGTTTTTAAACTGATGCCCTATACTCGTACTTTACATACTCACAAGCATGCAAGTAAATCTCAGAGCAGACAATAGAATTAGGTACCACTTAGGTACTTTACTTTTTTTACAGAGCTATGTTCACTCAACTGCATAAACAATTTAAAAAATCAAAAGTTCATAGTTTTAAATGAAACTGTTTTATTTTATTTGAAACTTCTTAGCTATGTCATAGGTACGGTCAAGTGCAAAAATATATATCGAATTAATCCACCACAACAACAATACCACAACCTTAATTAGCCGACCTAAGAGCCATATGGGACATATTGTTGAGTAAGTTTTATGCACCCATATTTTTGCACTTGTACCTTCAATGAATGAAGAAAAATAATTACACATAGTTACCCCTTGATGTGGGGTATCTTTTTGGATAGGTGTTTCAGAATGTAATAAAATATGTCCCATGACCCATTTACGTTAATCACTCTAGTGTTAAGGTAATTTTGAGTACAATAGTACAATCTATAGATAGCAATCCTTCAATGAAGCCAAATCTTATGACACCTTACACTTTAAAATCCATCCAGCTGAGGCTGCAGAGGGCAAATAGACTAAAATACAAAAAAAAAAGAACTCGTAAAACATAACCCTCCTTCCAAAGATAGGTACTTTATTTTTTCATCAATATGTTTCTTACATCTTAAACTCATTTTACTTTTAGTCTTGAAATGCCATTCAAAAGGTTATAATTAGACTAGGTGCCTTTCGCACTATCATGTGTAGTCATGTTGTGTTGGTTATGTCGCTCTTGGTTTCTCATAGTTTTGATTTTGTTGAAGTTGCTCATAAAACTTTTTTTCCGTTTACAGAGACATAAAAGCTGGTAACATTCTATTAGGTGAGGATGGGACCGTGCAAATAGCCGACTTTGGCGTGTCAGCTTGGCTCGCCACGGACAGAGATTTGTCAAGACAGCCTGTCCGACACACTTTTGTGGGCACACCCTGTTGGATGGCACCAGAAGTTATGGAACAAGTGGGTTCATCTCATACAATTTTTTTAAAGTTTATTGGATCAACTCGACAATTTGCAAAAGCAATTATATTTTTGTATAGGCATCATCTAAATTGCTGTTTGGGGTTTTGTAAGTTTTTTTAAATAGTTATTTTGTTTTAGGATCACGGGTATGATTTTAAGGCTGACATTTGGTCTTTTGGAATAACAGCAATAGAAATGGCAACAGGCACTGCCCCTTACCACAAATATCCTCCGATGAAAGTTTTGATGCTAACACTACAGAATGATCCCCCGAACATAGATACTGGTAGGTGATCCTATGTTTACATATGACAATGAAACTATATTTTTGTGAAAATCGACCCTGTGACTTTTCTATTTGTAGGAAAAAAAAGTTGGCCTACAATTGTCTGTTTGCAACTCTTTTATTTTGATTGAAAATACAGTGTAGGTACATACTTTGAAATAACCATAAACACCTTTATATCAAACAATAGACCTTTGGTTATTGTTCCCTCTTATCACAATGGGATATCTAAACAGCCTATGTTATGTCGTCGACTGTATCATTTATCTCGCATGTTGCGTGGTGCATCTATCTCAACTCAATCTGTCAAAAAAAAAACGCACTAGAGACAAAGCAACCATGCTTTTATTTATAACTGCCGTGCATCACACCTCGTCTAGTTTTAAAATCAATACAGACAAGGATATAGATCAAGGTTAGGTTATATGTAATAGGTTGATTGAGGCACCAATCAATGTAATAATTTATTTGCAATTGGTCTAGTTTCGCAGCATGGGGATTGTAGTGATACTACTAGAGATATAGGTATGGCTGCTCTAGAATTACAAAACAGTTTAAAAGTGAGCTTTTGTTGTATTTGTCTATTTCATGTTGTCATCGGTGTCTGTCAACATTCTTAGGTGCTGACGAAAAGGAGCAATACAAAGCCTATGGCAAAACCTTCAGGAAAATGATATTGGATTGTCTACAGAAAGACCCATCTAAGCGGCCCACAGCAACTGAATTGCTTAAGCATCCATTCTTCAAGAAGGCCAAAGATCGAAAGTATTTAACTCAAACTTTAGTTGCAATAGGACCTAGTATGGAAACCAGAGTTCATAAGGTAAGTTGCTTATTAAATGTATGCCTGTTTTTAACATGAAACTCCCCTGAGACTTGGTCAAGTCATCCTAACTAATATTATAAATGCGAAAGTAACTCTGTCTCTCTGTCTGTTTGTTACCTCTTCACAGGAAAACCGCTGCACCAATCTAGATGAAATTTGCTAAGAGGATAGATTGAATATTGAGGAATAGCATAGGCTACTTTTTCTTCGGGAAAATTATGTAGTTCCCGCGGGATAGAGATAACCGAAATCTACGCGGACGAAATCGCGGGTAACAGCTAGTAGTGAAATAAACGGGTCACTCACGTACAATATAACTTGAGTTTAGCCCGATATTTCATGTTGAATGATCTATTAATTTCTCACTACCATCCATCGTGTGGGCGTGACATAGGCCTTGGATGAAGCGAAAGCTGGTGCTACAGTGCGCGTCAAACTTAAATGCCATCCTTCGGTTTCCAGGCCAGCAAAAGGCAGCCCGGCGCTTCAGGGCGGCTGCACCGGACGGTCACCGGAGAGTGGGTCTGGAGCGAGGAGGAGGAGGAACCCGAGCCGCCGGAGTCCGATGAGGATTCCTCGCCCGGGGAGGACCATCGACCGATGAACGAGCTGCAACGGGCTGACTCCAGCGGCAGCGACAACGAAGAGGTAAAACGAAGCTTAACTCAGAAGACAGAAAGAAATGAAGAAAGAAAAATATTTTATTTCAGGTCCCAGAGCGCCACCACCTAACAATAAAAAAAAACTGCATAGGGTGGACCATTTAGATGGATCAGAAACTAGAGGCCATATATTGATTACCAAGGGCGATAAAACCAAGAGGACTGCCAATGGCTATACAATGTCGCGTTCCTGTAAAATTAAAGAGCCTGCCGTAGCAAATTTCAATATAGAGAGGTCTCTGTACCATTAATTTTGTATGATACTTAGACCTCTGGCTAACACAATAGCGCCATCTATGAACTGAAAGAAAAAACTGATTTAGATGGCGCTATTGTGTAGCAGGCTTATTATTTCAAAGGAACGCGACGTATAAACACTGACAGTCCTCTTGGTTTTATGGTCCTTGTTGATTCATAAACTTATGGCGTTTGGGGGGGGGGGGGGGGGGGGGGTAGGTAGGTCGAGACGAAGCTCTTAGCGGAATAACGTTACGTAGCGTTAACGCTAGCTATTTCAAAATAACGTTGCGTGCCTGTTACCGGTTGGAGATGCGAATTGACGATTAAATGTTCTATTCCATTCGTGCTCATTCCATAGTATGGAAAAATCATTTTTTATTTATTTCCAGGAGGCATATAAAAACGATAAGGTGTTCGAAACAACTGCGGCGAAAGAAGAGTCGCCTACTATTAATCTGGTGTTGAGGCTTAGGTAAGTTCATTATATCATTGCAAGAGCGGAGACGAAATGTAGATTACAATTAGTGATGGGTCAATTTTATACTCTGCTTAGCCACGCCCCAATGAAACCGCAACCTAAGAATGTTAATGATTATGGGGTTTATCATAAAAGCAGGATAACGTATAGCAGGGATGACCAACAAGTCGACCGCGAAGGCGATGTAGGTAGCTCGCTAGAGTTAACTCTATCTACTCTAACTGAAAAGAGAAAATCTGAATTCTAGTCTCATTTGATCTTATATCTACTAAAATGTGTAATAAAATAAAAATACAAAAAGACTGCTGTAGATATTGATGATGGTTCAAAACAAAAATATTTTAAGTAAACGTCTATTGCTAATCATTTTTGACATTCAGCTACTTTGATTTATGACACAATTTTGAACGGCAGAAAAAATCATAGATGACGTTCGCGCTATGAACTGCCTATGTATCTTATTAGATACGCTGCCAATTATGGGGTAATGAACTAAATAGAAACGTATGAAAATAGTACTTTTTGATACGATGCAAGTGCAGAAAGTATTAGATACACTTCCGCACGTGTAGCAAACGACGTTTGCGATAAAATGTAAAAATCAGAGTGACCCAGTCGCGCAACTGTGTCACAAATAGAACTATTTTAAAATATTATCGCTTAAGACTGGCAGTCGACCGCAAGAAATATTTTTGAGCATAAGTAGACCTCAACAGGTCAACAGTTTGGCCAACACTGAGGGGGAGTCTATTCTGCTCTAAGAGTACAGAAAAACCAGAAGGCGCGTTGAGTCATATCATAACCGCATGCCGCGCAGTGTGTCTATTTTTGTTGATTTCACTACCCGTTTACACTTAAAATATAATCATATTCTGTTTTTATAAACCCAACGGCGTCTCTGCATGTAAGAACGACACGAGAAGGGATTAATTAGTATTGTCATTCGTACAACGTCACGATACGCTGCGCACACGGAGATGACTATGCAAAACTACTCTATGTAAGTAGTTTAAGTTGCCTCAGTTTTAGGCGCGCTCACGGGTCCTGGTTTGTTCTGTATATAAAACGTTACTTTTCCATGATTCATCAGGAATTCCCACCGCGAGTTGAACGACATAAGGTTTGAGTTCGTAATGGGCAAAGACTCGGCGGAAGGTATCGCCGCTGAACTGATCGGGGCTGGCCTCGTGGACCCTCGGGACTCGGTGCCGATCTCGACCAATCTGGAGAAGTTGCTCGACGCTCAGAAGGCGCCTCTACCCACCACGCCGAAGGCTGTGACATTCCACTTAGTAAGTATACTCGGGTTATAACCAAGAAAAAACCTGATGCTTACGTTTGAATCAAATTTCAAGTCACTCGGATCGTAGCAAGTGGATCCAATTTCAGCTGCAAGATGTGAATCTGCCCGAAGACGTAATGCGTACATACTAAAGGCTAAACATACCCATGTAAGGTTGGGTGGCAAATCAATTATGTAGGTGTTCTGGAAACTACGTTTGTTTATTTTGTTTATTTACAGGTGCTTGGATTGTCATTTATTGAAGTTTCTTGGCTTGAACACTTGACTATACTATAATCACAATGCAAAATAGTATGTTTAATAAATTTATATCGTTTGATAATTATCTTAAACCGTTATTTTATCTTTTTCCAGAACTCTGCCGGACCTAATGAACAATTCGACGACAAAACATTAATAGGGTTCGCGCAAATATCCATAATCGATTAGGACGCGTATAGGACCAGATACTGTGCTGTCAGTACGTACTTTATCTGTGAAACTAGTTAAGCTACAAATGTATTTGTGTGAAAGATATGGTGCTACGGGTTAAAAGGCATAAATGCTCGCGGTCTTTGTATTTATTACGAAATGGTACACAATATTTAATTCGATTTTCCATTTATGTTATGTATTATAATTCGGTATTTTTAATTATTTATTTCATTAATTGATTTTGGTATTTAGCCAAAGATTATTTATGGATTAGTCAATAATGTGCATGTGCATGCACTTGTATTTGAATTTCGGAATTATTATTAATTCTTTCAAATTTAATTGGTATAAAGATGTTTCGTGTTAATTTTAATTGTATCGATCCGCTTAATGGCGTCGTGTTACCTTTAAACTTTTTTTAAATGCGTTAAGTTAAGACTGAAGGATGTGACACCAACTGAGCAGTTCTGCCTGACTTTTAGTTTATACACAGCGGCAGACGCTTACAAAAAACACTATATCGCCAACAGTGCAAAAATCGGTACCGCCAAGGCAAGCCTTCCGTTCACCATTGTGAAGAGTTAAAACATGCTAGAAACTGTGTTGACCTGGAACCAAAGGGCCTCGCAAAGTTGATGTCGCCACTGTCTTATCTGTAGCGGTAGCCATTATAACGTTATGTATGATGAAAGAATATGGTTTTTTTTTGATTGAAACTTTCAACACAAACTGAATATATCGTTGTTTCATAACGTTATAAAGGTTTGGTCACGAAGCTTTTAGTAGGTACAGTGTATAACTACAACTAAGAAACTGACGTCTAAGTGGTTGCGGTATTTTATTAGTTAGTAAGACATCATTTGTTATTTATTTCATCATTCGAGCATTATATTGATTCGGAGACACGTGTTAAGACCCGCTACGAACAATCGCCCATATAACCATAACACGATTGTTGGCTCTAAATCTAAATATGTTTGCTTTGGTATTAAAATATAAATGCAACAATGCAAAAATTTAATCTATCAAGTGTTAGAATGAATCTTTCCACGTTTTTATTTTTTGTATACAACATTATGTTGCAATTAAATGTTTGTATTCAAGTACAAAGTATCTGAGTATTTCTTGTTTTACCGGTTGTATGGGATCGCTCGTAAAATTGTTACGGAAGGTTCACACGTTGCAACTCACGAGTACCTACAGTACAATTACTGAGTTTGCCCATGACAACGCGGGACATACAACAAACTAGATGAGCAACTTTAACACCAGGTTCGCCAAGTATGTTGTCTGTTTCATCTTGTCACGAGCAAACGCAGCAATTTGTCTAATTGTACTGTACGAGTCACGCTTATTTTAGTTTTCTAGACTTAAACGAAGTGCATTTCATGTTTAGTTAGACGACATTATGTAAACACGTTTGGCTCCGAAACTGTACCGTATGACGGCGATAGGACTTAAAACAGGGATTGAAATAAGGTAAAGGCATCATTGGGGAAACGACGTATGAATTAACGAACTTTTACTAGAAGTAAGTTTTGATTGCCTTAATATTAATTTAATCGTCAGGGGTCGGATGTTCGCGGGCCGCTATTGACAGCCTGTAGGAAGAGAGCCTTTCTTACTACGAATATATCTAAATGAAAATAATCGATTTATTGATTATTTTTGTTTTTATTTTTATGAAACATTCATAGTATGAAATTCAACATACAATAACACAAGGCATTAAAAAATTCGTTAGGTACACCAACGTTAAGTATAGCTTAATTGGTGGAGCGTGGTACGGATTACCGAGGTTGCTGGTTCAAGTCCAGCTGCTTAACGGATTTTTCTTTGCATTGTCATCGTATGACGAATATATCTGCTTGGTTGCATATTAGCTAATTCTCCCAGGCTATATAAAGGTTTCCCTAATCGTTGACGAGTTCGGAACATCGCGAAGTTAGAGTTAGTGGTAGGTACATACATGCAAGATAATTTAATTTTAAGGGTTGTGTATTTAATAAAGACAATAAAAAAACGATGTGTCATGTCGATAACGAGCTGTCAAACGTAGCCCGCAATAATCGGACCCCTGGTAATCGTGAATGTTGTGAATTAGTCAGTAACCGTGAAAGGTCTGAGATTGACATGGCCTTTGGTATCTGACACTACTCTTCTTGATGGAAGCACCGCTGTTTTTATCCAGAGGCCATATCGTCCGTCTATCGCGCTCGGTTTAGCTTTGGTATTCGCCATCTCTTTCTCGCTCGATCTTGTGCCGTATGACAGATAAAAGTGCCAAATGCTGAAGCCGAGCGCGTTAGACAGTAAGCCCACTGTATGTATTCTAAATTATGATGTGTATGTATGTCTAAAGTATGATATAAATGAACTGTAAAACTGTAAATATAAAGGCCTAATGGACAGTAATAATATTTCGTAGGCGTTGAAAAATATGAATCCAGTTTTTATGTATAAAATTTGTTCTTAATTTTTTTAATAATTTTAGTGAATCATAGCTGAAATACCTAGATGTTTTAAAAGTCGAGGAGTCTAAACAAAATAATAAGTAAAAATTGACTAACCTTTGGTTTGTCTGATGATCACTGATTCGGCATGTTAAATATAAGCCAGACCCAAAAGTAACGGAACGTTCAGAAGGGCCTCTCGACATTAATGCTATAGAGAGTTACTTTGATCGGACTTATCTTAAGATCGTACGCTTTTCTTGCACTTATCTAACTAATGACAGATAACTCGGATAATTTATACTTTAGATACAAGATTTCCTAGAAACGCCCACTGAATTATTTCTCTCGAGTTCACTATAACTATAATCTTTATGCAACAAACAGTCCAAACCACCGTACAATGTGTCCCTAGCCTATGGACAAAGAAAGACTTTTATTATTATCATTGTTAACCAATATGTCAATGTATCATTGTTAACAAATTGGTCTATTATGATTTACAGAAAAATCAATGACTTTCTATTAATCACGTCATTTTGTTAATCCCCGACGCAAAAAGAGGGGTGTTATAACTTTGACGGCTGTGTGTCTGTGTGTGTGTCTGTCTGTCTGTGGTACCGTAGCTCTTAAACGGTTGAACCGATTTGAATTCGGGTTTTTTTATTTGAAAGCAGGTCTTCTAGCGATGGTTCCTAAACCTGACTGGTTGTTTTATGAAAATCAATTCACTAATTTCTGAAATATTGAAGTTTGAAATGACAATGTCTGGGGTTTTTCAACTTTTCTAAGTTGATTAAGTTAGGTTATTAGAAAATTAAAATAGGTAAAATAAAAAAGTAGTCACTGAATTCCTGGCAAGTTGTGTGACACGGGCGGTAATTTTTTGTCCGTAGCCTAGGCTAGAGACTCTTATACGACATTTGAAGTTATCTTAAAATAAAAAAGATTTAGATTTGAATGTCCCGACTGTTAAATGCCCCTCACCACTATTAGAAACGATTCCCGATGTAATTCCGAGGATCCTTTTGCAGGTCCACTAGCGGCTGATGTTATATATCACCAGTGTTATATTATAAATAGTCGAAGACAGATCAAGACAAGTCATTTTTACGAACAGTTTGTGTCTTCATAGTAAAAGGGTTGAAGTGTTATGTCATCTAGTTTTTGCTAAAACAATAAGAAGAGTCTTGGGAGCCTTAAAACGCTTTAATATTGAGATAATTAAATGCATTTTCATTATTCCGTACTGGTCTCTGTTATAACTCTTTGATACGTATATAATCATTTAGTATTAAATTATGACTTTTTCACTTTTTTTTTTTTTTTTGCTTGCGACACACAACAAGCAAGTCTAGCATTTTTCTCCTATGGTTATCATTAGTCAAAAATCAGAAACTTCATAGCTGTGCAATGTGTCAGGATTGACTTCATAGTTGGTAAAAACAACAACTTTTTTTAAATTTCAAAACAATCGCTGTGAAGTTTGTATTAAATTACTCAATTTTGAAGTTTTTCTAGGTTTTACTAAATTAAAAATCGTGTTAATTGCTGTAATAAGTGAGGCATTGGTTTTTTAACAGTATTTTCGGAAGCTTGATTACCTAAGTGAAAATGTGAAATTATTTTATTTAGTCATCAAATGTCATCAATCATCAACACAATAATGGCATATATAAAATAATAGGGAAAATAAAAAAATATAAGAACACTAGCAAGACTTTTGTTTATACTCGAATTATGTACAGTCGAGGAAATGAATTCCTGATCCACCATAGAACATTTTCATAGTAAACGTCATAACAATTGTCCTTGTCAAGCAATGCAATGTCACTATGACGTTTACTGTGAAAAGGTTCTATGGTGGGTCAAGAATTCATTTCCTCGACCGTACATCAACCTGTATTGTGTTGTGTGCACTTGGCAATCATCAACGTATACAGAGATCCAAAGATAGTGGAATCATTCATAGGTCATTTTGAGCTCTTTATCTCTTACATGTACATTCAGCAGCAGAAGTACCTAAGCATCGAAAGTGGCCACAACGATCTGCACAAGCTCTTATGTCTATAACAATAGAGCTGTGCTTAGATCGTTATGACACTTATTGTAAGAACGTTCTACGGTGGGTCTGAAATCAAATGCTTCGACTGTAGGTACTTACATATTGGCCGTTGATTACTTTCTTTATTATAAGTTTGGAGTTAAGGTGAAAAACACTACGATCTGATTTCATTTATAGTGAACTGATATCATTTTAAAACTGAGCGCAAAAAACCGCCTTCAAAAAAAAACCTTAGAAAAAAAACGTAAAATAATCCTCTAAAATAATGATAAATAAATAAAATAAAATATAATAAAATGCGTTTATTTCGGACAGCAGAAACTACAGCCTAAAGTTTTATGGCCTAGCACTAAGCAGCAGAAATATGAAGTCGGAGCTTCATTCAAAGAATATTCCGCTCGCACCGCACCAACTAAAATAATCCTCTAAGATAATGATAAATAATTAAAATAAAATATAATAAAATGCGTTTACTTCGGACAGCAGAAACTACAGCCTAAAGTTTTATGGCCTAGCACTAAGCAGCAGAAATATGAAGTCGGTGCTTCATTCAAAGAATATTCCGCTCGCACCGCACCGACTTCATATTTCTGCTGCTTAGTGCTAGGCCATAAAACTTTAGGCTGTAGTTTCTGCTGTCCGAAATAAACGCATTTTATTATATTTTATTATATTTATTTATCATTGTTTTAGAGGATTATTTTACATTTTTTTTCTAAGGTTTTTTTTTGAAGGCGGTTTTACTTTTTTGTTAAAAGATTTTTATTTCACAATTTTACGTTGATTTAACATTTTCAGAATTATCCTCCAACTCTTAACCGTTAAGGAGTTGTACCTTCCATCATCAGCTCATCAACATAAGATGATGACTACCGGACTCAAATACTTGAGTAGCCTTAAAAAATATATATGAAACACATGATACGTGCCTATAAAATTTGAGGGTTCTCCTCGATTTCCTTGAGATCCCATCATCAGATCATGACTTGTAGACAGTGGGACCACCTCAGGAGTATACCCTTTCGAATAATGATTTAACATTTTCAGAATTATCCTCCAACTCCTAACCGCTAAGGAGTTGTACCTTCCATCATCAGCTCATCATCATGAGATGATGACTACCAGACGCAAATACTTAAATAACCTTAGAAAATATATGAAACACATAGTACGTGCCTGTAAAATTTGAGGGTTGCCCTCGATTTCCCTGGGATCCCATCATCAGATCATGACTTGGTGACAATGGGACCACCTCTGGAGTATACCCTTTCAAATACATAAAAAAATTGAAATTCAGTCTACAATTGACGGAGTAATCGATGTACATACATGAAAAAAAATACATACAGTGGAACGTTAAAAAGTGAGATCCAATTATTCATTATTTGTCATTATTTGGATAAAAAATATTGAAATCGTATTTGTTTCATTATGAAACTGGTATGGTATTTACCTACCCAATTTAATTATTGTAGCGTAGAACAAGTTTGTAAAGTATGTATGAAATTGATAATTTGAAAGACAATCAATGTAATGATACGCATTAGTTAGGTATAAGATACTCTCATGAACACCATTTCAATAATTATAATAATAATATAACCGAAGATAGCATGGTACGTTTTGTACTGTTTTTAAACAATGTTCCTAGGTACCTAGTTGTAGCACAGTCTACACAGTCACAGCCATTAACATGTTTCCTATGTTTACATATTATATATATTATGCTTATTTTAAAAAGTAATGCTTACAGTTGCAGATGGGTATAGCCGCGAAAAGTTGTCCCATAACACACTGGAAAAAGTAACACACAATTTCATACGGTGAGTTCACATGGTGACTTTTTAACCGACTCTCCAAAATAGGAGGAGGTTCTCAATTCGTCGGTACATAATTGTCTTTTTTTTTTGTTCAATAACTCAAAAACGGTAAATCTGATCATGTTGAAAACAATTTTCATTGAAAGTGTTTATTAAGCGTTACCTTCGTAATTTTTTCATATTTTTGGACCTACAGTTTCTAAACCGTATCTTCTAGATAAGGGGGGGGGGGGACACAATTTATGCAATTTTCGGAACGCTTAGGAACCTGTAATGTTTTTAAAAGAGCTGTCGAAATATGTGCCACAATTGTTGTTTGCTGAAAAAAAAATTTTTACTACTTTTGTTAAGTAGGTACATGTAAGAAGAATGGCATTTGACAAAAAAAAATACTGCTTAAAAACTTTTTTTTTACTTCATTCTATAAATGTTGTATGTAACTGTGTTAAATATTTTTTTGATTACCCACTCTTTGGTCGGATAAAGTTAAGTAAAAATACGGTCTGTTCACAGGCATATCAGATAACAATAACATACGTACTATTATTTATTATTATAAATAACACTTTTATTGTTTTTTTTGCAGTATCATATAGTTAGTGAATTGCTTATTATGGATATATTGTTATTTGTAACTGATTGTTACCTACATTGTAAACGATAATCAATTATAAATAACAATTATATCCATTTTTATTAATTTGTATTCTGTCATGGTGCAGGTGCATACATTATACATTAATAATGAAAGCGTCATGTGAATCAGCCTTTACCTAGGTTCCAATAACACATATAACACACAACGTAACACACATAACGCACTAACCGTAACACACTGAAAATACGCGGAGTAAAAATTTTATAAATTGCTTTACGGCAGCCATTTTTGATGCTACTGCTATGAGTGCTCATAATAAATAAAGAAAATAGTCCATAATTCAAGTACAATAAGAAATTACATTTATTTTCAATACATAGCTTGTCAAAAAGTTCCATCTAAGTTTTAACTTCTGTCTGTTCTGTGTTAACTTTTGTCGATGATAAAACATTAAATTGTGGCGACAAATGAAACGAGATCCGATCCAAAATAACTACCAGCAAAGTGATGGTGTTGCCCTACCTAAAAAACGTCAGATAATGTTGCTACAACAAGAAACAAAAATTACACACTCAAATAAAAAGTGTGCGTTACGGTTGGAACCATTTTTGGGAACGCGAACTAAAACACGTTTATTATTCTGAGATATTCAGATAATAGATTGTTAGCCTCATTAGTTTAAGAGTAATTTATTGTAAAGTTTGCTGAGCCTGGTTTTATTTCTATACTTGCTTTCGTTAAGAAATTATGTGTGTTTAAGTTCTGCGAGGTAACACTAAAATGGTAATTTTTTGCCAACTTTTTAGCCTTTCACCGGGTTTTTGATACTTAACCAATGTTGTTTTGTACTATTTTATTATTTTATCGTATGGGAAAAACGTTTTAGAGCATAACGTTCCAAGTTTTATGTCATTATACCTTATAAAGGTATTATTTATTATTAGGTATTATTTTTTTATAAATGGTGAAGTCCGAGCTTCAATCGAAAAGTACAGTTTCGCGGCCATACCCAGATATTTTTTCGAGGTTCATTTATTTATAAAACTAAGGTGATTCATTCACTTGCGACTTGAAAGAAAATCCTCCCAAACTAAACAAATTTTACCTAAGCAATTAAATTCAAATGTCTCTTAACGTAAGAGTTAAAAATTCGATATAAGCACTGTTACCTTCAAGCCGACACGCTAATAGTTTTCACTTTTCATGCCAATCGGATCAGTTTCCTAAACGGATGAAATCCTTTTTGAAGACAAAATAAGTTATCGGTATAACAAGTAGAAAAGATATTTTGAAATAAAAAATAACCTCCCTACATTTTAAAGGCCGATTTGCATTTGACACAATGGTGGCGTGTGCGCGTTAACATTACGTCAGACGATACTAATACTTGAAGTTAGTCTGAAACCCCTTAGAAAAAGGATAGCACTGTCTACGTCAAACCCAGGTCGCACAAATACATACTTAACCTTAAAGTAGTCTGGCTATTGAACGTTGACCTTGCAATAAGCGTTCTGTTAAAAAAATGTTTTTAAATTCAAGCATTTTTGCCCACTGCTTTTTGTTGTCGGTACTTGTATTGTCTTGCAATTTACACATCCAGACTAAATTTCAAGTCGATACCATTAACTATTGAAGAGTTCCCTTATATGGAGACGATTCTGGTCGCATCACCAGGATTTCACTACCATTATTGTATTGTCACCGGATTTATATAAGTATGCCAAATTTCATCTTAATCGGCCGAGGATAACTGCTTTAAAATTCAGTTGCAAGATTTGACGGACAACTTAAATACTGTATACATCCTTAGATACATACGAACAGTGCAAGTTTATTAAAAGCTTTTAAAAATTAGACAATTTTGAGAAATCTTGAGTTGGCAACACTTTGCATACAAAGGATTTATTGTTTTACATTTACATTTTTACATTTTCACTTCAAATACGATCCAAGGGATAAAATAATAATAAGATAAAATAAAATCATATTGAAAAAATAACCAGCGATTGATCACTATCTCAACTGATGGTAAGTGAAGATGAGGCCAAAAACGTAGACCACTGGTTCAGTAAGATCTCATACCGGATCACGACCAAGATCGGTTGCCAATATTTCTCAATTATGGCATTTGACGTAATGTTGCCGTCTAAATATCTACCAGGGTCAACTTTCGATAGCCAGACTCTAATACCCTAGAGGCGGATTGTACAGAATCATACCTAGATATAAATGTATCATTTAGAAAGTAAAGAGCTTTTTTCTCAAATTTTAAATCTAAGGAAGTTGGGGAAAATTATCACCTGACAAAAATTCAATTAGACCGTTTTGTAGCAGTACACAACAGGCATCAATCTCGAGTGGGGTTTCCACAGGTGTGACACGTAATCCCCCCCTTATAGTGCCCTCAATTCAGACACATTGCACAGCTATAAAGTTTCTGATTATTGACAATATTAAACATAGGAGAAAAATGCTAGACTTGCTTGCCACACGTAGCAAGCAAGGACGACCGAATACCTTAGTGATTAGCGACCCTGACTCCCTATGAAGTTTGAGGTTCTGGGTTCGGTCCCAGGTCGGGGCATACGTTTGTATGATTAATAGTTACCAATGTTTGTTCTCGGGTCTTGAATGTTATAGTTACCTATGTAACTATATAAGTAATTATATGTTTATCTATATAAATATAAGTGTGTTTGTCCGTTGTCTAGTACCCATATAGTGTCAATTGTCCCATGGTATTTATTTTTAGATACGTTTTTTAATTTTGTTTTATTGACTTCATACACATTTGTTCGATTATTTTCCATACTAAACTTAAGTGTTTTTATATTTTAGTACGTACTAATCTAAAACTTAAAACAAGGATATCAGCCCTTTGGGAAACTGAAATAAATTAAAACTAATTTATATCCTGCAAAAGTTTATGGAAAATAATGCTAAAATTACGTAAAATTTCCACGTGTTATTGCCCACGTAAAGTTTTAAACTTTTATTACTTTTAATTTATGACATTGTACCTAAGTAAACCAGATTTTCTTTCAAAAGTCGTTTGAAGCCATATTTAGCCGCAAATGCCTACGTATGATTAGGTAATATTTGTATTACAAACCACATTTAAAACAAAGTGCAAGTGCAATGTTCATGTGATGGTTGTAACGCTTTTGATCAATTATCGTAGATTATTTATTATATTATGATATGACATATCTGAACCCGATGTTCAATGCAATGCCACGATAACGTTTAATTAAATAATCCACTTTGTAAGTGCACATTATTGTTATTGATTGCGTGTTTCCGTCATGCAGTATTTATCATTTTAATGAAATGTAATTCAATAAATATTACGAATCGTACGTTAGACTATTTATTTTCACTGGACGACCCCATCCCAAAATTTAGAAAACACCTGTGAACGAATCTACAGTCTAAGTATGTAGTGTGGTACAGTCAAACCGTTTTGATTCCTCACGCACCGTAGAATGTTCTCACAGTAAGTGTCATAAATTTTCCTCGTCATGCAATGCGATGTCACCATGACATTTTCTACGAAAAGGTTCCACAGTGGATCACGCACGATTCGGTTGGTTCGATAGTAAGTACAGTCAGCAGCAAAAGCAGCTAAGCAACCGACGTGTTTACAATAATCTAAGCACGGCTCTATTGTTATAGATATAAGACCTTGTGCAGATCTTTGTGACCGCTTCGGTTGCTTAGAAGTATCTGCTGCTTACTGTACTACGAACATCTGTAGCTCTACGACATTATGGACGTTACTTAATTGCATAAGGTTTAGTTTTAAAACGAGGCCAATGAATGGTTTAATCTTTGTCACATGACGGTAACGAATCACATGAGTAACATGTGGCGGCCTGGCGGTTGGCTTGCGAAACACAAACATCTCGGGTATTCCCCGATGATACTAAATTTCTATGTAGACATAGTCCAACTATTTGAACCGAGCCCCATAGGACCTTAATAGGGTTTCGTACAAAAAGGGTGCTAAAGACACTATTAGGTACTAGGTAAGGCTCCGCTGTCCGTCTGTCACATGACCGTATCTCTTTGGAATCGTACTTAATAGGTAGGGCACTTGAAATTTTCAGTGCGTACGACTGGCCGCTACAACAAGTAATAAAAAATGTGAATACAATAAATGTGTTTTCTCCGGTGTTTTCATGGAACCATTCGTGCACGAGTCCGACTCGCTTTTGGTAGTTTTTTAAATTAAATGACTATGCCACCAGTGGGCATCAAGAAAGTTATGAAAAGGATCGTGGCCGAAATACCGATTGTGCTGTTGCCAATGAGCTCAAAAATATCAGAACACTTACTTTTATGCTTGGCAATAAAATCAAATAATTGCATTACTACTACCTAAATACTTAACAGTGGTTCGACACCTAATTCCGCAGCAAAATAAGTAAATTAGGTAAAATAATTAATTCGATGAAGTAAACATACCTAAACATTTTTCGTGCAATGGCCAATTAGAATTTCCCATCCAATACGTAAATATTTACACATTCTAAAATTCCCGGAATAAATATTACGACAACAAGCTTACCTCGTATAAAATAATCGTCACATGACAGGTCCCGGGGTCAGCTTGCCGCGATAAACAATTTGTGGCAAGGTCATGAACAAGCATGAAAATAATTGTGTCGCATCTAATGGCGGATCAAAGGAAGTTACGTCATTCTGGTATTTTCAAACAAATAATTGGGAATTAACTTGACCGTATTTGACAAATATTTGTGTCATCTTTTCTTTCGTTTTTTATCTGAAGAACATAGATGTAATGACAAACATTTGGCAAATCCTTACGGTCAAGTGAAGTGCCAGCATCAGATAACTTGGAAAACAGGCCATAAAATACGAGTAGTAAGTATGTTGCTCGTCATTAATAATTACTTATGTAAAATCAGTAATTCAAACATAATAGGGCCTAATCACTGTTAAAAAGATCTGATGATGAACTCCCGGCTAATCCTGGCCACGGCAACTGCTTTTTGCGTCTCAACGGTCTGGTGTGCTCTCTTAACACTGGCTAAAGTAGAGCACCACCACGCCCTTGGGGGCACCGGAATTATGGAATCCCCCTTGGTGCCCCACTCAAAAGTTTTTCAACACCCTTGCTGGTAAGTAGGTACGGTGGACGCATTATCCTGCTAGTTATTTAAAACAAGGAGGCAATAGTTCAACCCGGTATTTTTTTCCGGCGATTCAGCTGAAAATGTACAAGGAAAATACACACAAAATGTACACGCAAAATGTAGCAATTGGTAAAATGTACAAATCGCAAAATGTACACAACGCTTGTATATTGTAAAATAAGCGAAACGTACAAAAAGCTAATAAAGGTACATTCGGAAAATGTACAAATCGGAAAATGTACACTAATAAGTACGTAAACAGAATGTACAAAACGTTGTACGTAATTAGTGTACATTTTCCGATTTGAACATTTTACGAATGTACCTTTAGCTTTTTGTTCGTTTCGCGTATTTTACAATATGCGTTGTGTACATTTTACCAATTGCTACATTTTGCGTTTTGTGCTTTTTGCTCCGAAGGGTTTTCCGCCACCCACAAAGAGAGAAACGCTGTTTTAGTGGACAGCGGTGAACGCGCGTTCGGTCCGGAGGGCTTCCGTAACACTATTGCCCTTCCGTTGTACTGAGGTGGCTTTTGTGAAAACTATTGTAGTATTATAGGTATATTACGTTGGGGGTAATGTCTTAACGTGAGAAAAATTGAGAAGCAATCTGAAATAGGAGTGAGTTTATTGAAAACATCATGTGGCTTGACATCTACTTTTTTTAATTACCATTTAAAAAAGCTTGCTCTTAATTTGAAAGTCCTGGTATTAAAATTATACACCAGAGCCGAAAAACTTCTGAAATTTTGAGCAAAAAAATAATAATTTCTTTTAAATAGATAATTAGTTCTTTTGCTGCCGGGCGTAGGTAAATAGGCTGGAGATGAAGATAGTTACAGGTTTATCGTTATAAGTAAAATGATAAACATCATGACCGTGATCATAAATAACATTTTACTGCAGCTCACGAAGACGTCAGTCAAATGTAGTAATGGATCAATTAGGTTTAAAGACACGCTTCATTTATATTACTTATTAGTAATATTCCTATACATGCATACACACACAAAAGAAATCTTTAGTTCTTAACCTTATTCTAAAGCTTGCAAAACAATAACAAAAATGTAAAGCCGACTTCAAATAAAGGAAGACACGAAAAAAACCTCTAAAGCCATCAGTTTTATAATGGCCTAGTCTAGCATAAAATAAATATAATAATACCTATGAAGTCGGTCGGAATATTCTTTGAATGATGGTCCGCCTTCATATTTTGTGCTAAGCTTTAAAACGGATGGCCTTTGAGGACTAGAGACTCTGGGAGCTGTAGACCTCGTGAGCTCGTTTTTGAACTTTAAAAAAAATACAAGTAATCAAAAAATCTCTATTGGTAACTATATAATTTTCGAACTTGATCACAAAATTTCACGAAAATCTGCTCAATTTGATAAAAAAAATAGGTAGGTAGAGTCGAGGAAATTAATTCCTGACCCACCATAGAACATTTTCATAGTGAGCGTCATAACGATTTTCCTTGTCAAGCTACGCGATGTCACTATGACGTTTACTGTGAAAAGGTTCCATGGTGGATTAGGAATTAATTTCCTCGACCGTATATCCAAAAACGAATCGACAAAAAAAATCTGTGTATTAATTATAAAACCTGTTCACAAAATTTCACGAGAATTGGTTGAGAAATGCGACCTGTAAAGGAGAACAACCGGAACCGGACATACGAAAGAATTTTAGTGCAAGCTGAAACGGACGCTTCGCTTAGCTCGACGATTTTTTTATTATTTGTTTTTATTTTTATTTTATGTCATAAAGAGTACTTAATTAGTTCCTTTGGCCATTTGCAGCGTCAATCATCAGTTCCACTTCAGCTAATGGTACGTTCCTACAGTAACATAAAGATCACTATTAAAAATACCCAAATCGCGATAGAATCAGATCCTACCCCGATAAAAAAATGTATTGAAAAATCATTTATACATAATTTATACTTCATGGCTATTCTCTACATACTTCAAGTTTTATGTCAATTTTTTAACCGACTTCAAAAAAATGAGGAGGCTCTCAATTCGTCGGAATATTTTTTAGGTATTAAAAGTTATCATAAAAAGTATTCCGACGGATTGAGAACCTCCTTTTTTTGAAGTCGGTTAAAATACCTATCCCAAGTTCCGAAGTGCGTACAGATATTCCCAGAGACAGATTGGCGTAATCTGTTTTGTTTTGTATGAAAGTGTATCATGTCAAAGATAATAATTATGTTACTATTGTATATACCTATATGTACCTAATCATGTGCGGTGCGCGGGCGCGCGTGCTGATGGTTTGACGTGCCGTTTATTTTATCAATACTGCGCATAGCGGTATTTAAAGGCAGGGCTCTCGCGCACCGGTCAAATCTTCCTGGGACCCCGGCGCGTACGAAACGAAATACGCTGTTTAAAGTTTAGATAGTACTTAAAATAAAAATAAAAACAAGATGACTCTTAAAGCCCTAGTATTCTGTGCCTTTCTTTTGATGTATGTGTCTGCTTCACCTACGATTAAGCACCCGGATCTTGTAGGTAAGTATTTATAACCGATTAAAAAAAACGGTTCTATTTCTATGTTTTTAACTATTAACTTATTTCTAACACGGTTTATTGAGGTGGTCAGGTTGACGTATCTAACTCTCATGACATTATCCGATATCAATGAATATTAATATATTCTTCTTTTTTAAGGAAACTTGTAAGTAGGTACCTTCGTGATTTCCTTTACCTACACCAGAAGTAGGGGGTGCTTTTATAAATTTATTTTCAACCCTCGGACCGGGTGTCTTTTAAAAGGTCTGTTGATATGAACTAGAGGATCCCCAGACTCATTTTAATTTGTATAAATAGGTATGCTCCAAAAATGTAATACTAAGTAAATAAAGAAATTCGAGGACAAACATGCATACATACGATAAAATGTTGTATATTGGCTTAAAAGCTCTAATAGATTATCATTTATCATATGTGAAGTTCCCATAATATAACATACATACGTATTCAATTGAAAACCTCCTTTTTTAAGTCGGTAAAAAAATTGCTTTGCGACTGCCATGATTGCGTTTAAGAAATATAATAAAACCACTTTTTTTATTGGGAGCGCAGCGCACTTTTACCCATTCGGCAATTTTTAACAGACTTCAAAAAAAAGAAGAAGGTTCTCAATTCGTCGAAATCTTTTTTCATTAACTGTATTTTTAGAAACTTAGTGTTTTGAAGTCAAAGTACGACTACCTACATCACACCTACATAGATCTGAAACTCAGACGATACCCCGAGGTAAAGTCGGAATTATCTAGAAGACTTAAAACGCAAAAATTATCACCTCTTGCATATCCCATATTTGGATATGACGTGCTATCTCCTAACGTACCGTCTCTTAGCTTAGGGATTTAATAGACTACAAAGTTTTTTGGCTGTTTGTATACCGCATTGTAATTGCAGCTCTAAGATACTCTACAGGATTCGTTTTAATGAGCCGTCAAGACTTAAGCCAGAAATGAGTAAGTCTAAATGAACACCCCTGCGTCCATGGTATCGAAGGCACCCCTTCCCGTCCCTTCCCCCCTGGGTGTCCCTTCGAGACCATGGACGCAAAGTCGCGTCCGAAACTTCAAGGTATATAAATTCAAATTTAAATACCTATATGTTGTTTACGCGATTAAGTCCCGAGTATAATATCAATATATCATATCATATCATATATTATATCATGATAATGTGTGAAAATCGCGAAAGCTTAAATCAATACACCCCTGTAAAGTTTTTACTTAAAAAAAATCTTTCTCCCGAACATTCATTGCCTCTGCTGGTTGACAATATTTTAGGGGAGAATGATTTGTACCAGATTTCAGGTCAATTAGACTACTGAATCACTGGAAGGCTAAATTGACTTGCAATATTTTAAACACAGCCACAAAGATGCAAAGAAAACTAAACTGATGAAGCTTAATTAAATATTTTTTTAAATAAAACCATCATACGAGTTTATCACGATATTATTTAGCCACCTCGGGCACGCATACTATTGTTGTGTCCGGGTCTTTATGAGTCTTCTAGTAATAAAACTAGAATAAGAGTATTAACTATGTGTAAATTAGCTTTATATTATAGTTATGGTCTAGTCTAGTACGTAACAAAAATAAGTAATAACGTAGGCACGAGATGACTATGACTATGTTTTGTACCATCTGTTATCTCGTATTAGAATGCAAGCTGATTCAGATAGAAAACAAGGTCCTTTATGCCGTCATCTCATAGGATAACTGATCTACGGTAACGTAAACAATGCAAGTTATTATGCTACTTAACTTTTTAACGCCCTACTGCGATTCTCAAGAGTCAAGTTCAAATACACGTAGTTTAATTAAAGTATCTTAGTCAACGAGCATACATTAAAAGTGTCTAGGTATCCACCAAACCTATAGATGGCACTAGTCACTGCAAAAAGTGATAAAAACAAGCTAATATTTGAATACATGGAAAAAATTCGGCCTTTCCTCTATGTCCAATCGTGGTGTAGGGGAAAAGCACACGACCCGGAGTGTCGAGGATCCGGGTTCGATTCCCGGGGTTGGCATTTTTCTGGTTTTTTCCTGTGTATTCATGTTTCAGTGAGTTTATAAAAAAAATAATTCAAACCAAACCTAATTCTTTTAGTTCATAACTGTATTGTTTCGACCACGTTTGCGTTACGGGTGTCAAAATAGTATGAGAATTGTTTGTTGAGGATACGTGCCACTAGTGGCGCTGCTAATGTGCCCATAGTAATTCAGACGTAAACGCGAACTCGATCGAGACGTTTTTTTGGCCGTTGATTACACTGGACGCTGACCACATAGACTTCTATGAGGGCTATCGCGAATCAAAAATCATTGTGTTCAATGAGACGACGTTGTCATTCACCTCCAATGAGAGACAAGCTACTGGCCTACTATTAGTGGAAATTGACAGATAGACCTCACTCGACACTAGCGATCCTAGCGGATGTTTGACTCGCGGTAGCCCTCAAAGCGCGCCATCTACACTAGTATTTTCTTTGAGTTCATAGATGGCGCTATTGTATTAAGTAGAGGTCTAATAATTGTTATACGAAATGAGTACAGCCCCCCGACTACGAAGTGCAAAATTCGAACTTCGTATCGTGCCGTCCCTCTCAAGCTAATTTTATTTAACACGAGAGTGAGCGGGACGATACGATACGAACTTCGATTTTCGATTTTTGTAGTAGTCCCGCAGAAATCAGATTAATGAAGTCAATAGATGGAAGGTAAACTTATGGCCGTATAGTTATACCCTTCGCTCATGTAACTAATGCCCTTGGTTCAAAAGAGACAACTGTATGCTCCGATTTCAAGAGTCGTACCGTATTTTTGATCTGTGCCCTAAGCACGACTTGTCGAACCCTGCGTCACGTAAAATCGAATAGTAAAGTATAACGAGTTTGTATGACGTTTGGAACAGCGCCCGCCCGTGAGCGTATTTGGAACTAAAATTTTGTATGAGATTTCTCGATCTCGATACGATAACCGTAACGTAACGCAGGATTCGACAAGTCGTGCTTAGGGCACTGTAGTGTGCGTCAGTATTTAAATGTGTGAGGGAGCGCCTTTGAAGGCAACTATAACCCGATCTCATTCAGTGACACTTTATTTGAATGACTACCTAGAGACGACCGATGCTTCTATTTTTTATTGGCTACAGAATTGACTAATAAGCATCTGGCTACAGGCTGTGTTGTACACAAATAAAAATCGGGTACGCTTGACAGCTGTTTACATGGGGTCTGTGATGTCTGTGGTATAGAAGTAACTTACCGCACTATAGTGAAACTAGCTACAGAGGGTCGAGCACTAGTTTTTGAATCCTGCGTACTGTAATCGAGTAGTATTAACGTAATCGAGAAATTTGTATGACGTTTCGCACAGCGCCCGCCCGTGAGCGTATTCGATTCGATACGATACCTAACGTAACGTTACGCAGGATTCGAAAACTCTTACAGTGCCCTTAGTGTAATCAAAAAGCACAAAATACGTCTCGATCGCGTTTGAGTTAAAGTGTCAAATAGTATGAGAATTGTTAAACGCGAACGCGATCGAGACGTATTTCTTGGCCTGGTTGGCGATTACACTAGGCGCTCTCAAGCCGCAGAGATTGCCAGTCCTCTTGGTTATGTGTCTTCCTTGATATGATGTAAGTTACTGTTTGCATTACAGGCTTAGAAGAACCCTGTGTCCACCAAGGCGGCATATGCATGCACGTGGACGACTGCCCCGCAAGTAGCTTTACGCAATTACGGGGCGTGTTGTGTCCAATACGCGCCAGTATTGGCGTCGATTGCTGCTATCTGTAATCATCAGTGTTAAAGTATAAAGGTGAGATTTTTTTATCGATTTAAAAAACGTGTACGAATTCGAACGTTCTAATCCAAATATAAACGGAGTAAGTGTGAGTCTGGGTAAAAAAAATGTTCGTCTAAAATACATACCCTGGTGTGTTGTGTAGTAAAAAAACCTTAGAAAAAAAATTCCTCTAAAGCCATCAGTTTTCTGGCCTAGCACTAGCGGAAATATGAAAGAATATTCCGCTCGCAGCGCACCGACACCATATTTCCGCTAGTGCTAGGCCATAAAACTCATGGCTTTAGAGGATTATTTTTTTCCAAGGTTTTTTTTGACAGTTTTGCTTTTTTGTTGAAAGATTTTTATTTCACAATTTTATGTTGATTTAACGTTTTCAAAATTGTCCTCGAACTCCTAACCGTTAAGGAGTTGTACCTTCCATCATCAGCTCATCAACATGAGATGATGACTACCAGACGCAAATACTTGAATAGCCTTAGAAAATATATGTATGAAACATATAATACACCTACCGTGCCTATAAAAGTTGAGGGTTGCCCTCGATTTCCCTGGGATTCCATCATCACATCATCACTTGGTGACAATGGGACCACCTCAGGAGTATACCCTTTCGAATTAAAAAAAATATTTTGAAAATCGGTCTACAATTTATGGAGTAATCGATGTACATACATAAAAAAATACATACAGTGGAACGTAGAACCTCCTCTTTTTTTGAAGTCGGTTAAAAATACGTATGAACAACGAAACTCGGTTTTTACTAACGATAAACGAATCGGGACGTACAGTCAAAGCAATTAAATACTAACGCACACTGCAAGTTTTCACAGTAAACATCATAGAGTCATAACATTGCTTGACAAGGAAAATCGTTATGACGTCTACTATGAAAATGTTCTATGGTGGGTCAGGAATTAATTTTCTCGAATGTACGTACCCATTTATATATAGGCTGAGTGATAGAAATAAAAACATTCAAACGTGAAACATGTGATGTTGAAAATTACACCATTAGATATTTTTCAAAGAAGAAACCCGAATGACTAAAAATGAGATTATCGTATTTTCACCTTCTAAGTAACAAACTGCTTCAAAAATTTCTAGAGACGAATTATGTGCGGACTCCCATACGCGCTTAATTCCTAAACATTTTTGAGTAGTGTGTACCTATCTTTACCTTGTGACGAGTGTGTTGTTTTTTTTTCAGGAAAGAGAGCTGTGGATTGTGAAACATGTAAATCCGCCTTAACAATAATTCGCCCCTCCGTGTTTTTCACAGCCAACTGATCTTTACTTTATTTTGTACAATCAGCAGAAGTAACTGAACTCAATATTAAGATCTACGCCAGCTCCTTTTCATTATTTAAAGTACACTTAGATACAGTTTGTAAGCCTTAAAAAGATTCGGGGTTTTGAAATACATCGGCTGCATGGCGTTTCATAAGTATGTTATTGTTATAGAAACACATGAACCCGAATCCTATTCTAAATTAATTTTAAATTAGATACTTAAGTACTTGTCGTGTATCGTTACTTGTGTTATTATTTTTTATTGAAAGAATTGATTACGTTAATAAAATTTTAGGTTAGTTAGTTATTTACTAGCTTGTTATTTATTGTTTTATTTACTCCCGTGATAAGTGAGAAGTTTACTTTACTTGATTGATATCGACCGTTGATTCGAAAAATATCGTAACTCAAAATAACATATTTCGTGAGTTTTGTATCATAAGCTAATTAATTTAAACACTATCGAACTGTATTTTTACTTTTTCAAAATTTTGATAGATAAAAAAGATACACAGTATGAAAACACAGTTAGTAAGGGTTTGAAGTAAAATGTTTTAACGAATAAAATCCGTTCGCGACTTACAAACATTTTGAGTACCGTACAAACCGAAAAGGCGAAATATTATTGCGGTAATAATGTCGGATCACGAGTTACCATTTTAGTCCATCGAAGTTTTTGCAACTGTGCCCTAAGCACGACTTGTCGAATGTTGCGTTACGTTACGGTTATCGTATCGAGATCGAGAAATCTCATACTAAATTTTAGTTCCAAATACGCTCACAGGCGGGCGCTGTTCCAAACGTCATACAAACTCGTTATAGTTTACTATTCGATTTTACGTGACGCAGGATTCGACAAGTCGTGCTTAGGGCACTGTTCTATCAGTAACTGTCGATACAATTTTACTTGTCAGTAAAACCTCGCGCTATTGGAGGTACGAGTAGCCACGAAAATAGGATTATACTTTATTACCCATTTATATTGATAATTTTGTGCATTGGGCTTTACAGAATATTCGCTCAAGCATCGTCAATTATTATTAATTATTAAACTTTTTTTATTAATTTTTGCAATGCAACTTTGGTTATGATGTTGTATTAATGAAAACAACAGTATTTTGACAAAATAATACTAAGGAGTACAATGTAATTATAGGTTACAATAATGCTCCACTAGTAAAATACGTATATGGAATGGTATAACAGTTTCTGCAGTTACGATAATACTCGATAAACAAATTGTTGACATTTGTGGTCGTAACTCTTTCTAAAATCGAAATAAAGCATTGTTTAAATAAAATCACAATACTCTCTTATAAAACGAAAAATTCTAAAACATATGCCACATAAATATTCAATTATGTTTAGTTAAGAAACCATAATATTAAGACTCAAAGTATTTAAAATCGTTATTGCGCTCTCCTGGAAACCAGCATTTTGTAGTTACGATTTTTTTGGAATCAACGGTCGATATAGTCTTCTGCTAACAACTCCCTCTTTCCCTTTTATTGAACTCACTTAAACGAGTAATCGATTACGGCAATTGATCAATAAGTACGAGTAAATATCAAATAATAATTTGCTTGATATTAATACTGTGTGGTATTTCACGAATACAATACATCGAATGCGTAAAGAGAAGTGAGATATCAAGCTATGAGTGTAATCGACAGCCAAAAATACGTCTATTATAGGATTAAATTTTTGATTAATTAGGGAACATCACTATTCGCAAAGGTTCCTACAATTTGAAGAAATTTCAAATTCATGACATTTGTTTTTCCATTTTCGAGTGATATTTTATAGTAGTAAAATCGATAACTTGACTGTCGCAAAACTCTAAACGAAGAGAAAGCATCACGATGGACGCTTTTAAAAACAATTTCTTCCAAAAAAGGACGCAACAGAGCATGAAGCTGCAGCAAAGCTGGTTTAAAATGCTCCTTTGAATGTGGATATTGTAATTGTGGCGTTAGAAATTGAGATAGGTAGTAGGCGAGGACAATTATGTAAAAATTTCACCTTTAGATTTTACCCAGATTTTCAGAAACAGAAAATCAGCCAAAAAATGCCAGCAATGTTTTAATGAAATTGTTAACATCAATCTAGAAACCGTCAAAACGGATTAAAACCCTTAGTACCTACTACCTAAGTCAAGATCCGCGCTTAAATTTTTCCGTGAAAACGTCGGGATAAAATGATAGCAAGTGTTTCGTTTTAACATACCTTTATTTTAATTATTAATCTCTTTAATCAATTGGTTATGCAGAGTAAGTAGTGATTCTGTATATACTCTTATGTATTACAAAAAAAAAATAGTAGTGGGGAAACAAGAAGAAGCGTTTATAAAAAAGAATAAATGTAATAGGTTATAAGTATGGTGATAGCGAAGAGACCCCGACGGGCCTTGCATGAGATCCAACCACTCGTAAAAAATATTGGTGAAAAGCGTTAAAATCTTTCTACGGAACCCTCGTGCGCGAGTCCGACTCGCACTTTGCTGGCTTTTATATTTCTTGTAGGTAGGTAGCCGTTTTTGGCATAGAGTCAACTTTTGAATCCTCATTAATTTGTTAAAATAAAATAAAATTCGCGCCTTCAATTCTTGAATTGCTGTTGGCTCATGCGAAGGTCAAAAACGTGGGTTTTATTGAGCACCCATAAGCAACATGAGGTCAAAACCGGTTCTACTCCACCTTTAGTAGAGCAAAGTCTTTTATTTATCCCCACAGAGTAATTAAGGGTGGTTTACATTTCATATCCTGTAAATCTGTGCCTAATTATTATAGAACCTAGAGTAAGACCAAGCAAATATTCTGGTCGAATCGAAGCACCATCTATGATTTAGGTTGGGAATCAAGTTTTATATTGGGCGGGTGATATAAATTAACTTCGGCCGACGTCCAACTAAGTATGGAATAGTAGCTACGCAGGTCGTGTCCGTTTCTTTCCCTAGATGGCACTAGCATATTAGAGTTGCCAGCATAACTGGTGCCCTTTTCTAAGGTTTTTTTTAAACAAAGGCGATAATATGCAGCCACAGGCTTTTAAAGTAGTTTATTTTAAACGAAAATTAATAGCATACCCAAATATGTAACGCCTGATTCTATCAATTATTTAGTGTCCACAGGTCAAAATAAAATTTGCTTTAGATTTCTCTACCCACTTTGATTTTAGTGTCAGATATCTCAAGCGAAAGAACAGAACCTTTATAGGATCGCTCGTGGGTCTGTCTGTCTGTATGTCTGTCTATCGTTCACAAAAGGTTAACTTATTCTGAATCTACTGTACCGATTAACTTAAAACTTTGTACTCATATGCATTTCTGTGACTAGAACATGGACGTGTAACGTAAATAAATGAATTATCAATACAGGCATGAGGTCACTTTAAAAAAAAAGTTTTGCAAACGGAGCTTGTAAGTAACATTTCAAATAAAATTATTCGCTGTAAGGATCTTAAATACATTTTTATACGTAGGTAGGTTTAAAATAAATTCTATTACTCTAAACCAGCAAAAAATTTAAGTAGATTATGTTATGTGTCATTCGTGGATTGTATGGCGACCGACAAAGACAGGTATTATCGGGACGAAAGGCAGTGGTTTAAAAATATTGCGTATCCCAAAAGTAATTTCTCAAAGTAAAGACGATCATGGGAGTTCATATTCAATAATTATTACCAAGAAACAAAGTATTTAAGTTCCAAAGTAATCACTCAAGTATCCCATTTAGATTTGAGGGAATCTTACTATAAAATTGGCAACACTTCCCCAAAGCTTGGAAGGGGTTGGCGCGAAGTAAAGAGCCGGCGAGGCTAGAGCCGAGCATTCTCTATCGCAGTCCCCGAGGCCCCGAGAGACGGACGTGTTTCCTCCGCTGACAAGTTGCCCAAGTTGAGTGCATTCGGAACCCGGCTCTACGCTACGAGATAAATAACTAGGTAAGTTAAATTTGTTTTATAAATCGTTAGGCTTTCAAATATTTCTGAAGTTAAGATGTTTGATTATTGTTCAAGAGCTGAATGTTTTGAGAATTATGTAAATGGGCTATTGCTATGCATATTTTTATAGATTTTTTTCGTCTAGTTTCGACTCTTAGACTATGTTGTTTGCTGCCGGTTAGAGTCTAGACTAGAAGCTAGACGATATTTTGTAGTAGGGCATGTAAGTTGATGATACTTTAATTAAAACAAAAGCATTAATTTCGCGAAAACAAAAGGTATTTTAAAGGGCCGAGCTCGAGCCTTATAAGAACGACACCTTTTTGGGGCTCCGTAGCCAACAAGGAACCTTTATGGTTTCACCGTATCCGCCTGTTTGTCCGTCTGTCAGTCCGTCTGTTTGTCCGTCTGTATGACAAGTCTGTCCACTAAAAGCTGTAATTTGGAACGCTGTAAACTTATTAATCAAGACGACAAAAATGAAGAACAAAATCTGTTTTTTTTTGTAGGTAGGTACTTCACGTATGTAAAGTGGGAGTGGTTTTTTTTTTATCTATATCATAGTGTGGGGCATCGTTCGATAGGTCATATTTCGATTTAGGGATCGGTTTTCGAAATATTTAGCTATAAAGTGTTAATTTTTAACAGATTTCATAAATGGAGACGGTTTTGGCCCCCATTTCAGTCATTTACATGACAATTTGAACTAAGTAGGTACATTTCTTTGCCAATATGAAGCGCTCTAAAACTAAAGCTCTTCAAGTCAGCAAAAGACACCGGATCGTCATTGAAAAGTGATATTTGTAAAGTTGGTGAAATGGGTCTTTCAAGATTTAGGATCAGTTTGCGAAATATTTTGCTTTAAACTGCTAATTTGTGTTGGAGTCGAATGTCACCCCCTCCCTGCCAGGGAAACTGTTGTATTTGGAAATGTGAAGAAAATCAGGGAAACATAGTGAATTTAGCAAGAAAACTATCCACAGCTGCGTAAGAATTACAAGCCAACGAGTAATAGTTGACTATTTGACTAACTTTTTACCTAAAATCGCTCATGTGTTCATCTGGCTCGAAAAACTATTGCTATTATGGTCTTTTTTTCTGCTCAGTAAATATTCGAAAATTAATCATTAAGCATAGTAATTTGTTACGAAAGGCTGCAAAGTTATTGTTTCTAAACGCGAGCAAGCAAAGGATTCTAGGCACGAAATGCAAAACAACTTTGTTGCCCAGCGAAACACATAACTTTTCATCACACTACAGCCAGGATAATGCTAGATGGAAGAAAAACACACTTAATGATAAAAATACGTTATTTCTGGATCCAAGGTGTCGAATGATATAGTTTGATGTTATTGTCGCTTAAGTCAACAAACAATCAATTTTGCGTTATATATATAATATCTATATATGTATAACAAATTGTCATCCACCATCCTGGATCCTATAAATTACCTACATGATACCAAAACTACTATTTTTGTATCAAGAGTGACAGACTGTAATCTGCCATCTTGGATCCAAAAAACATGTCAAATCTGAGCTCACCGAAGCCAACTGACTTGAAATCAACACCGTTGACCATTTTTTGCTTCAAAAATGACAAACTGTCATCATCCATCTTGGATCCAAAAAGTAATGTCAATTTTGAGCGCATCGAGGTCAAGTTACACGAAATCGACAGCCATGATCATTTTTTATGTCAAAAGTGACAAACATTTTGTTTGCAAAAAATAATATCAAAAATCATTATGAGCAACTCCTTGCCAAAGCAGCAAGGGTGAAGCCATTTAAACAAAAAAAAAAAAAAAATCAACTAAGCTCATCGCAGCCAAATTACATGAAATCGACGATGATCTTCACTTTTGAATTTCAAAAACTCTTTCCATGCTAGCGTGGAAAAACCGCTTTTGCGCCCAGCAGATTATGAATGATGATGAGAGCCTTCTTCAAGACCTTTACTTCGCTTTGGCATAGATATCACTGTCTATTTATACCGTACTCAGCAACCGAATAGAATTTAAATCGTCGATAAATATATTATTCATGTACTACCCGCTAAGTAGGCAGACTGGTACTCTTAAGGAAATGAAAACGCGAAACAAACTTGCTTAGGTTATTTGCATTGCAACTTTGTATGGGAAATTATGAAACAAGTTAGGTTAACTGCGACAGCTATGATAGTTCATTTGGCTTGATGTAAAGCAAAGCTTCTATAAATGTGAGATAGAACTTAGAATATACCTACATACGAAGATGCCGGTTTGCGACATCAGTGTTATCCCGGAGTCAAAAATAACGGCTACAGAAAACGGCATGATTATTGTTTCGAAGGCCTACTTGTGCCGACCTGGGTTCAGATCATACAAATACTTACGTCAAGTTAATCCTGAGTAGTGTCAAAACATTATGTCAAACCGGAGTCGGTGCAAGTCAGCAGAAGTCAGTCTAAGGGTTGCATTTTAGGTGCAATTTACGTACGTACAGATAGAAGGCATTTTACTTTTCGGCTATGCCCACAGAACTGCATTGAGATAGAAAGGAAGACTGTACCTATGTGCCTGGGGTGCCAAAAAGAAGGGCTTATCGCTCGCCGCGAACTTTAGTCCTTTCCCGACCGCTTTCCACGTAGTTACGTACGACGTCAAATTTTAAAAACAAAACGCCTAGTTGTTTAATAATTTAATTAACTTTTAAAGTTTGAACTGTTAATCGAGGTATATCCCTTCATCGGTAATTGGTCATTCATCACCGGTCTTCAAAAACATGGAATTTAATTTAATCAAAAATGTCAGGCGGTGAAAACTTTCATTGACATATTAGTCTTAGGGGTGCAAAAGCTTAAGCAGAGCTTACTCTTTTATGGGCAATATGTCATTGCTGCACACTGTAGGCATTTCAGAGCCCGCCGGACAGGCATATTTAGTACTTAATTCTGTACTTTAATTATCATTGGAAAAGCTCTATCTAGAAAAGTTAACTCTAACATCGGGCTTCTCGCGTCATCTTGTGTTAAATAGACCACTGAAACTACTAAACTTGAAGTTTTGTTATGCTTTTTTAATTCAGACCTTTGTGAGAAAAGTAATTGAGTCACATTTTACCGCCCTTACACAGCAGCGCAGCATTTTCATTATTCGATTTCTGCATAGACGCCGAATCGAATTGTACGATAGTGTTACACACGACAACATGATCATCGGGTTGAAAAGGGATCCAAAGTTATCGCTTCAGTTATTGTAATATAGATTTTCTCAACCTCACCTTTTGGGCGCGGTTAATACATGGAATTTCATACAAAAATGGAAATAGAACGAATACCTCGATTAACAGCTCAAAAACTTCGAGGTGTGAGATAGTTAATTATTGACCAACAGAGCATTTTCTTTTTAAAAATTGTCGTCTCACGCGAAAAGCAGGTAGGAAAAGGATCACTACTCTTACCTTCTATCTCGATATAGTTCTATGAGTTTAGTTTTATTTTCTTTAAGAATAAAATTTTGATTAATTGAAGTTTTTATTTTGAGAAAAGTACCATGCATACCTCGGCTTCAAAGGGGATTGCCATGCAGCCGTGTATCCCTACATATACTAATAATTTTAGTACCTAGAGCAATCACATATGCCCATTAAAGTAGGTACGTCGTCAACATCCTATATATTCACTCATACTTTAAATAAACAGACAAACTATAATGAAATATATACAGCTTTAAAGGAAAAGCTCACTTTAAATTACTTTACAAATCTCAATGTTAAGTCGTTTCAGGCCTAATGTAGAGAGTTTCTACCCAACATACAGTAACCAGAAAATATTTGAAAATGAAATTATAAATTGTTTTAAAACTTCAAGCGACATTATTTGGCTTAGAACTTGAGAGAGCCCAAATAGACCGCGAGGATATAACAAATATTTTTCGAAATGATTGTTCTGTAGATGAGTGCCTTGGGGCATGTAGCCTGAGGCATCAGGCGTTAGGTGTGCCATAATGCTGTCGAGAGAGCCGGGGGCGAGGCGGCGCCCGGGGCGTCCGCCGCGCCTCACTGCAATGGTAGAGGTACCTAGATCGAAACCAACGTAACAGTTTAATATTCAACGAGACCGAAAAGCTTTAACATTAATAGAAGTGATTATTTTGTTTTGTTGGAATTGTGAACGTGGCGGTTTGACTTTGATTTCCACAAGTACAGCCGCATCAAATCATTACATTAACGTCGGAGCGGCGTAGATGTTCAAAACTACCTAATTGGGATAAGATTATACCTATTGTCGATACAGATTTGTACGACTGTGACGGCTAGCTGTTTCCGTTACCAATCGTCAGTCCGTACAAAATGAACACGATAACGTTTGCGAGCGAGTTCGACAATAAGCATGCAGTACTGTGAGTAAGAACAAGAAAATCGTGTATCGGTCATCCTAGGTACTAATAATATTTCGTCCTACTGTAAACGAGAAAATTTGTTGGGATGTCGTGATAGATGGGTATTTGTTACTCTTTCACGTAAAAACAACTGAACAAATTTTGACGACACTTCACAGCTCAATACTTATACATCGAGATAACACTTAGGCTCCTTTTTATTCCGGAAATTTGCAGTATTCTGGCGGGGTTTTGACGAAGTCGCAAGCAGCATGTAAGTATAATAAGTATAATGTATGTATAGATTTAGCAACATCTGTCTGTATACCAGTGTGACACTTTCGCTAAGACGATGACGGAGCTAATTAGAAACCTATTATCTCCTCACGTTCTGGGGTGTTATTCTCTTAGTTTACTCACGATTGTTTCAGTGTCGATGTGCCGAATTAGTGGTCATATTGTATCGCAAATTTGACATCTCAACGCTGAAAACAGCCGCGACCGCAAAGCTGTCGTGAATAATACTATTGTGCTTTGTCATGTATGACTAAATGGTCAACGTGTAGAATTAAAAACCTAGCATCATACGCCTAAAACTGGTGATAAAAACTGGCCAAAAGTGTGTCGGGTACGCCCAGGATAGGGTTCCGTAGAAGTTACGAAAAAGTCTAAGTATTTGTAATAGCTAAATTCATAATTTCTTGTAGATTATGGAAAGTTGACCGTAATAGAAAATCGTCTATACATACCTCCAATATTTTTGAAAAACTAAGGGTACGAGATTAAAAAGACATACCCCCTTTTCGTAGGGGATTATTGACAGCATTTTATTCTACCACTTTGTCGGCGTGATTAATATCGATATCCATGCCATACTTGTTATAGTTTTCTATTAGCAAGAGCCACTGAGCTAAGCCGCGGACAGACATGGTAAAACTTAACACTATAAGGGTTCCTCGCCGTCCACAGACCCCTGAAAACGGCTTTAAGACTAATCACGTCAATTCACGTCATCGTCAGGGACTGGCTTTAGAATTTATAACCATTTTTGCATGTGAACAGGGCCGTTGTGGCTGAATAAATAATAAATTTATGACCTCATAAAAATCGCATACACATGTAGTACCGGAGTATCCGTTTTGGCCTACGGCAATGTTCGAATCGTGACGTTGCCCATAGCCCACGATCTTCACCTCATTTATTATTTTAAGTATTGGGAACTTTCAAAAATTCGATATGTACCTACACGCATTGTTTTACTTTGGTCGTCGTACATGTGTGTGAGTACTTCATGCTTTTAACGTGATAAAGTTCTCATTTTTCAGAAAATATAGCGAAATTTAACCATTTAATTACTCGAAACTGCGAGAGCTGTAAGTATAAATAAAAAGCGAGTCGATTTCAGTCAGAAATTAGTAAAAAAATATGTAGCTGTATGATTGTGAAATATCTTACATTATAAAGGATAACAAAGGTTTTGTTTCTTCGCAGTACAGGAACCTTATTGTGAGTCTAGCAGTAATTATATTTCCTCTGTGTCTTGCTACCGTATCGCAGCGTACACACCTCACAGTAGAATCACTTAGTTGATCGCAAGTTATTTAGATGCTCTTCTGGTAACAGGTTTAATATTTAAAGTTGTCCATAGTATCGTTTAAATGGATTCGAAAATTATGGAAAGACTATAAAAATAAATGGGGGACAGTTATCAACGGATGCTTAAAAAGTATTCACATAAGTATACACGCAAGAAAAATCTTTAAAATGGTTGTGAAAAACAATTTATCCAAACTCCATAAGATTCTTTGGCTATGGCAAGTTCTCATTGTTCTCTATGTTAGTCCACAAAATTCACAGCTGTTCTTTGAAACCACATATGATGCGTTCACTTTTAATTATACATGTATGTGAAGCATAAAGGTATATGTGAGTGTAAAGGTCTCTTAGACGCGGCATGGCCCCAGGGGCATGCATAAACTATTGATAAAGCGGGAAGGGCGGTCGCAGCCGCGGGCGACGCCGCCGGCGCTCGCATTGTGCTCAACCACTTGTTCCAATCGGTCCAGGGTAATACTAGCCTTTGCCACGATCGCTCAATGATTAAAATTCAGAGACAACCTACATGTGGACTAGTTTTTAAATTTTAAACTCGGCTTCACGATCTGTCATTAGAGCGTTTTAATAAAGCAAGAGGACGTTGACGCTCACTACGTAGTTATACTGAGTCGGACAGATTATTATACAGTCTTTTGTTTTTTCTCCATATCGACCTGTTTTGTCTCTAAATAAAATTATTAAGTAAAACACAGCGCGTTTGCACCACAATGATCGTGGATTGAAAGGAAAGCACCAAGAGAGTAGAAGAAAGTTGGTGACGCGATGGACAGGCAGCCCATTTTCCTACTTTCTTGTTAAAAAAAAAGGTTTGCTATCGTCTCTCAGTAAGTAATATTGCATATTACTTTTATCTCACTAAGCCGTATGGTGTTGATGGTGTACATTTCAAGCTTTTTATAACGCCGCAAAAAAATCGTAAAGTAAAGTTGATAACGCGAAATAAAGACTTGTTGCAACATCAAGTGGTTACCGAAAAGCATTTACTTATATATACGAGTATATAAATAAAATATAGGGCAACGCGAATGTAGTGGTTATAAAGCTTAAGCCAGCCTTAACGCCCGAGGCAAGTAATTACAAATTTGAATGGATGCCTAGAAGGGCCGCGCCGCGGGGCTCGCTTCTGGCTCTCGTCTCTCGCTTATTTGTACCAGCCCTAAAGGTACCTACGCTTTACATACAACTTCTTCCTGTTTTTTTTTCTATTTCACTTGCATTGAAACGTTGACAGTTTTTGCTCGGAACTAAAATTTTGTCAGCTAAAATAGTTCAGGGTTAGTACCAGTGATCGGAAAGATTTGGGGGCAAGCCTCAGGGCGAAACGCTCATCGAGTATAAATAAGTAAAGCGAAAACTTCATTTGCAATTTAAGTTCATGCCTTTGAACTAAGGATTTTTAATTTTACTACTTAACTTTGTCCACTTGTTAAGCAGGCACGTTTTCCTGTAACAACCAATATTAAGTAATGTAAAAAATACAATATGTACCTATAGTAACTGTAGCAAATGAAATTCTGTTAAAACGTGGGAGTAAAGTGCAGTGCCACAGAGAAAATTAGTAACGATTTCCTGTATAATATATATTAATTACTTAGTGGTTACTAGATAGGCTGATTGAAAAGCTGTTAATTGAATAGAGAGCTTTGTAACGCACTCAAATTTTTAAAACAATTCAGTGGGATTTATTTCGCTCGATTTTAATGAAAAAGTTAGGCAGAGGTATACAGACTACGGTATTAATAAACCCTGATTTACTTCACATCAATGCAATGCGCCAGCCTTCTGGGCACCCTACCGCCCGACAGTGATTTGGGACAGCTTTTTTATTTATAGTTTTAGTATTAGGTAGTATTATTTTAATTGCTTTATATTATGTATGTATCATGTGCTTTTGAATAAATACTACCCCTTTACTTTACATCCCCATGAGTATAAAGTCTCAGCATCGACATTGGCAAAATTTATACTCCTTAGCAAAAGAGCGAGGATGAAACCCATTAAAAAATCATCGTCGGACATAAATTTGCAGGTATTTAAATAGTTCGTCTATCACGAGAAATGAGTCTTGTGTTGACTCGAATGTTTTAAAATGTCCAGTGTTAACAGAGCCCTGCTCCTAAGCAAAATGTATGCAGTCACTTTATATTGATTATGGTCTTGACAGACATAAAAAAGAAGTTTTTCAGACTTATTTCATTGGTTGTGATATAAGAGCTACCTTCATGCCGAATTTCAAGTTTCTGAGATAACTGAAAGGACCCTATAGGTTTTGATACCACGGTAATTCGTATGGAAACACCCTTTTTAATGACTATATCTTGAGTTGACTTAATTTTTTACAGCTTTAAGGGACTGCAGGTATGAGTATTTGATATTAATTTCAGCTTGCTACCTCCACGCGTTCCAGAGAAAAAGGGTCTTAACAGTACATACAGACAGGCAGACGGATAATAAAGTGATTCTATAAGGGTCCCGTTTTTGCTTTTGAGGTATGAAACCCAAAAAAGGACTAATTTGAAAATTTGACACCTGTACGCTAAGTACGCCAACGCCAAGTTGTCTATCTCGTGCACGTCATGGTAAAAGTCAGAGTAGGTAATCGTGTTGTACGTACTTACTGTACAATACAATACAATAACTCTTTATTGAACACCACATAACAGTCAAAACAAGAAATAAGGCACAAAGAAAATACAGGGTAGCAATGGGCGGCCTTATCGCTACAGAGCGATCTCTACCAGGCAACCATAATAGAATAAAGGTAAGAACATGCGAGTATTAAAGCACATTTACATGTACATTTTTGCGTAGACGGAGACAGCGCTGCCATAACACAATTCTTTTAACTTGCTTGCGGATCTAAAAGAGATTCTAATTATCAATGTGCACCACAGTGCGCATGACCTAAGAGTAGCTTTATATATTTTTTTATTAAATCATTTTTGTACGTGACGATGAGACTTTCAATCAAGGTTTTTTATTGTCAAATTAAGGGATGATGAGTATTAAAAACGGAATCAAGATAGTGTAAACTGACTCCTAAAACTTCTTCCCAGATCCGTCTTTATTTGGTCAACTAAGTGGATACTACGTCTTTGACCTTACGTCACACTCCTCTCTGCTTTCCTTCGACAGGAAACAGGCCAACTTGGTAAGCTGTAATAATTTTATAGAATCTATACGCAAAGCTCTACCATTCTTCAATACTAGCGAATATTTTCTACATCATAGTGAATATTTTTTACATCGAGAAAATGGCTTTTTCTATTTAAAAATAACTTGATGTCAAAGAACTATATCGGGATAGAAGAAAACTTCATCGATTTGAATGGGAAGAGAGCGTATTTTATTTATTATACTTATAGAGGTATTTTGACGTCACGAATGTAATTTACTGGGGAAATATCTCGTTAGCAGCTCCAACTTTTGTGGTGGTGTTTGAGGCTTTTTGTTTTTAATCCTGATGTCACACACGGAAAGCGGACGGGAGCTGGAACGCGTAATGAGGTTCTCAGCCGCGGCACTCGAGGTACATATTTACACTCTTTCCTTCTATTCCGATTCCGATATAGTTCTGTGCTTGATGTCGCCAGCGAAAAAACTGCTTTCTCAGTAGTTTTAACCGAGTTTCAACGTAGACTAAACTAATTAGCAAGGCTTCCTTAAGGATTTTCATTAGGCATTTGAAATCAATAAATCAAGAAGTGAAGTATTTTTGTTTGTGTCTGTATTTGTTACCGTTTGACATTTTTATGGAACTTGCCAAGGTTTCTTTCACCATTACTTATTTATAGTATTGAGCAAACGTGTCAATTGGTAACATTGTAAGTCATAACGTAATATTTGTCATAATTTTAAATTTAAAACCGAAATTTTATCAGTAACTTTGAAATGATTGTTAAACTCTGTGGGTGAGGTTATGTTTATTGTATAATAATCCTGAACAATTTAATGGCTCAAATGATCATTATGATAAACATTACGTTGTATCGTTCAATATGTGTATGGATCCCATTATATTAGGACCCGCTGAGAATGATTTCAGTAACAGTGTGTTTTTGGGTGGTTTTCGGTCACCATATTGAGCAATAAATTAATGATTGCAAAAGAAATGTGTTAGGGCTATATGTGGTGCACGTCAAACAGATTCCTGTCAACCTCTCTTTCATAGACTTAAAATCATGACATTGCCCTCATTATACATCTACGAAATGGGTTTATTTGTAAAGACCAATATGAGCCTCTTCAGAAGTAAGGCATCCGCGACGGGGTATCAATCTCGCCACGGCACCCATCTATGTTATCCTTCGTAATCAAAAACAGCTTGTTTTAGGAAAAGTGTTTTGTGTATGTTGATAAGAGTGTTTAATAATCTACCCATAGAAATAAGGAATTCTGACATGCCTGAGTATAAATGTAGATTGCGTAATTTCTGTTTGGATAAGTGTCATTATAGCATTAATGATTATTTGGATCCAATGAATAAATAACTAAAGCAATAATTAAATAATGCACTTCTGAGCTTGACATAATGTAATACTTTTTATGTTATTTGATATGGTATATTTACAAAACGTAGTTTATAAGTAATATTTGCATGCTTATTTAAGTAAAATGTACGTACTTAAAAACGCTTCTCCAACTGCATTCACCACTACATTTTCGCAAATAAATATTATTATTCTTATTCTTATTCTTATTGATTGATGGTTTAGGTATATTACTTACCTTTGCAAAATAAAATAATAGTAGCAAACTTACTATGACCATCATTATCAGATCCTTTTAGTTATTTTGCAGTAACCAAAAACCGGCCTACAGAGGCAGGTTTTTGCTTTGGTAATAGGTTTAAAAGATTTTCATTTGCATTACTTATAACTGTCGAGGTCCAGTGTGTCTCATTGTGGTAGCGCATGTTTGTTGGTTGACTCGTACTGGGTAAATACCTATATACGTACCAACGTCTAAATAGACGATGTCGCAGAGTAGGTACACAGCCGGCGGGCTGTTTATAATGAAACCAGATGGTCCTGCTTGCTCCACGAGATGCATGTTCAGCTACTTGGGTTCCGCTGTCACTTTACCCAACTGTAAAACATGACACGCTATTTATGCGTTGCAGTCATTAAAGAACGTTTTATTTACGAAGTTATCAGTAGCTGTTTCTGGCGATCGTGATTCAGTTAGGTAAGAAAAATTGCTTACTTGTCCGTCAGATTTAATTAAGTGGTTCGTTGTCAAAAGGTAATCAGTTCAATAATCTTCATTTGAAAGTGAACTGCTAATTAATAGTCAACGATTATTTTGAAGTAGAATTTAAGTAATCAGTAATTAAAGCAAATAATCTTTCTTTGTTCTCGTAGAGATCGTCAAAACAATGACAACAAATTTAAGACGGTGTGCAGGTACACCTTCAGTGAAAATTTACTTCTGAATTTTTATAGTGTCTTAGTTCGACTAGCAAATTATCGAACCGTTAAAATTTGCTTATTTGTGTATCCACTAACGTCCATCCATAGGCTCATAATAGCTTTGTGTGTTTGCACAAACGCATGCAAGGACGCATGCTGTCAGTTTAGACGATCTCTACTCCTCACCTCTGTGTGCCGTATGAAAAGGCCTTAGGTGTGAATCAGTGAGATAGGTCGCCACCAGGCGGCTGCACTGCAGATGCATTCGAGAGATAAAAAATATTGAAGTTGGACTCCGTCCGGTGCCAGCCCACAGGACATGCGGGTATGAAAGTAGTCCAAAATAAGGTTCCGTGGTAAACTGGAGCTTACATCGTTGCAATATAGCCCATGTAAAATCACGTGAATGCATTCGAATCGTTGCCGTGCCCCGTGACATGGTGGACTTCCCGCGAGAAAATGTTTGTTAAGACCACTTTTTCACTGAAAACACGTTCACTGCTATATGTATTTACTCCGAAGCAGATTTATTTACTGGATATCATACTAAAAAACAGGTAGTGTGTATTTTTTTGTCAGTAATTGTACAGACAAAAAAACATGTTCTGGCAATGCGTTGCCTTTTGTTACGATGCGCCCTGTCAATAATAGCGTGTGTAAGCTCAATACGTGTTATTAAAATGAAAAACAGAGGCCTATCAAAAATTCACATACGGGTTTTAACGAAATAATTTCCCCGGTAGGAAATAAATATCTTTTAATATCCGGTAGCAATAAATAGGGCTGTATATGTACATACAGGCATCGGAAGCAATCAGTATTCGGGGCAAGGAAGTTGCGAATTGATATTTCTAAGTTCCTTGGAGACGGGGTTCCCGATGCAGATGAATGGGTGAAGAATGCCTTGTGAGAGGGGCTGGGGTCGCCCGCTCCCACGCTATGCTCGTGAGATGCCAACAATTTCGAAAATGGTTAGCAGCGAAAAGTTTCTAACTCTGACGTTGCGGAGTGTCTCGCATCTTCGTAAAAGTACACGCCACTTTAAGATTCCTGAAGATATCTGCCACTAAAACCTGTCTGAGTCTCACTTTAGAAAATAGCACAAAGTTATGCCCCAAAACACATGAATTAAGTATATTTTTCGATAGTTATTATTCATCGCAATTAATCATTGTAGTTGAAGTGTTATACGTAATGTATATTTACATTTAATTGTATATAATAATGTATTATACATATTAGAATAAAAAACTATGTTACTCCTTCACAAACCTTTATGATGTCGTAATCGTGTAATTTGAATGATAAAAAATCGTTAATTCGATTAAATAAAATGTCCAATTACCATAATGCCAATCGATTGTACATTTACAGCAATAATACCTAAACTAATAAAGGGGTAAGCTTTGTTTGTTTATAGGGGGTAATCTCTGGAACTACTGTTCTTTTTCCGTTACTGGAAAAGTACATTATTTCTGATTGACATAGGCTACGAGAAAGTGAAAAATTCCCGCTAGACGCAAACGAGGTTGCGCGAAAAGCTAGATTATCGTAAAGCTGGTCTACATTTTTAAGACAACAATTGAATACTTATTTGTCCCCAGTTCACCATGCTGCCAGTGAAGCCAGGCAGTCCGCAGCCAGATGGTAGTTCGATGGACAAGAAACCGATCGCTGGCATACCACGGGTAGCCCATACGACCAAGTTTAACGCGCCGGTCCACATCGACGTTGGGGGTACCATTTACACGTCCTCACTGGAGACGCTTACTGCGTAAGTGTTTAACCCATTGATATATCTAAACATCAGGATATGCCATTTGGAACATTTTGAAATAGGAATGGTGTTGCCGAGTCCGCCGGCAGGAGCGGTGCGCTGCCGGCGGCGCCCGTGCGGACGTGCTTGCGGCTCATGTCACTGAGACTACTTTGTAGTCGCACTGAATTGGCAACAAACATGGAGTATCGAAAGGCCCGTCCATACGCTATATAATGTCTATGGTTTACCCCAAACTTGTGTACATATGCACTTACGATTCTTCTGGGCAATAGGACATGTAAAACCTAGGAACGCCAATCATATTCCATCACATGAGTTTAAACAAAGTCGTAGGTCGTTCTTAGAAGGGCTCGCCATGGATACGGACACGGATACGTCGTTAAAGACTTCAAAAATTTAATTATCCCGATTCGTGCCTTCCGTTCTAAATTACTGGAAATATGGGTTGCTTCAAAATTTATGGTACAGTTAAATTTTAGATCGGTCCAGTAACGAATGAGAGCGGTAATTTTCGACTGGTCGCCAATGCTATTATAAGTAAAGACACGTCATAATGCTTACAAGATAATCAATAGTTATTTGTTATACAAGGGTGCAAAGTTGTATTTTACCCGCGAGTGTTTCAACACACGAGAAGTAAAATACATTTGTACCCGTGTGCAACACAAAACTTTTCTCCTCACTGTAGCGAGGAAAGCGCAACATGCAAAAAACAGCTCATAAAAATAAATCTTCATCACTGGAATCACTATCTTTTTTTACGATACTATGACAGAAAACTCTGGTGAGAAAAAAATTGTTGACAGTGTTGACATTTCTGACGATGCGTTTTGAAATAGCATCGACTCAATACGTACGTTCAGAATTATATTCAACATCATTGTAAAAAAAAAGTTTCTTGTAGAATTTTAAGGGCCATTAAGTAAAGCTAAGCTTGGTATTTTTTATTAAATTCTTAAACCATTTATCATTTATTTAACGATGATGATGTTATCTGTAAAAAGCTACTTGAACACGCTCCACTCCAAGGTCAAATTACTTTCCCCACTAGTGGATAAAATGCGATTTCACCCGCTTGTATTAAAGGATAAAAGACGGCTTTCCGAGGTAGTGAGGGGGAAAAAAACATGTTCCGAACATTTTGACATTTGCGCGCAAGTTTGAACTTTTTACACGTGACTGACTTGTGAGACTTGTGAAATGTTCAATATGCTAAGCTTTCACTTGAATTTGCAATGGTTCTGTGTATGTTTGATTAGGTGCAAGTTAAATTTAACCCACTCAAGCTAAATAGATTGAATGACAGTGCAAAGTACAGTTAACAACAATAGTGCATATGGGGTCAGAAACCTATCCCTACCCTGCAACCTTTAATTATGGTGCTGTTTAGTCTGGATTTGCACTTAACTGTGCACCAAGTATCTTTTGAGCTACCTTTTACTACGATTTTCGAAAATAGAAGGAAATGCTAAACTGAATTGCTGTGCATTAATCTAACATAGAAGACCTACATAATCAGTACAATAAATTTATAGAAAGTGTATTTGAAAATCGTATCTGACCTTATCAGAGCGTCATTCAGTGTAGTTTTTAAACGAAACGAACGAGTTTCACATAGATCCTTTACCTTATTATTTACTTAGTTTAATGTTATGGTAGGAATGGTAACTCGATCGAGAGTCGTCTCTTGGCGTCCTGTCGCCGCATAACGAATAGACCATTAGTGTAAGGCTTTGGAGAAGCCACCCACAGGGAAGATAAGTTAGCGGTTTGTATATTTCAGTTCTTTTATTTACCTCCTCTTCATTATAGACGTTGAATATAGTCTCTGATGTCCATGTAAATACCAACAAAGAGCTCGCTTTACTGGTCTCATTAGCAATTGCACACAAATGCGTTTGGTCTTCAATATAAATGTTTTCATGGTAAATACATTAAACAAATTAATATATTGCCTCATTTGCACGTTCTCTGATATCCTTTACCACCAATCATAAGTCGAAATGAGATTTAACGTTACATTTCCAGTGAATAATGTGAGTATTTATTAACATACCGTCGGGGTTATGTGCTGGTAATGTACAGGGTTTATATAACGGTGTTAATAATGTGCGTGGGTAGGTCTGGTTGTAAATAAGCTTGTTTTATCTGTGCGAGTGTTATTTCTGCGAGCGAGGCGGCGGGCCGGGCGCCGGCGGCGGCGCCGCGGGCGCTGCGCTCGGCCTCCGCCCCGCGCCCGTTCTTTTAATCAACTCACTCGAGGGCACAAAAATAAATATCTCGCCAATTGTACACCTCGCCAGAATGACGAGACCGTTACCCGTGTTTTCACTTCGACAAAATCAATGTAGCGATCCCGAAATTCGAAGTGATAATTTTAAACTGACGCTTTGCGCTTCTATGTAATTTTTGACACAAGAAACGACTTGATCGCGTTCGCGTTAACGTCTCAATTACTGTGGGCAAATTGACAGCGCCTCTAGCGGCAGGCATTGCCCACGTACTGTGCTCACGTATTTTTTAGCTGTCGATTACACTAGGCGCTCTGTGCCCTTAGTGTAATCAAAAAGCACAAAATACGTCTCGATCGCGTTTGCATTAAAGTGTCACATAGTATGAGAATTGTTAAACGCGAACGCGATCGAGACGTATTTCTTGGCCTGGTCGGCGATTACACTAGACGCTCTGAGCGCCTAGTGTAATCGCCGACCAGGCCAAAAATACGTCTCGATCGCGTTCGCGCTTAACAATTCTCATACTATTTGACACTTTAACGCTCGTAGACGTATTTCGTGCATTTTGATTACACTAAGGGCACTGTTTGTTATTTGTAAGTTTTTTGGGGTTCCGTACTCAAGAGTACCAATGGGACCCTATTCTAGTCTCTTCGATGGATTGGAGATATTATTCCTAATCAGTCTGACACATTTATAATACACCAATGCAATTTAACTAACATAATAATTAGGTATTACTTACAATCTAAATACTTTATTTACATAATAAAAGCAATTTACAATGACATTAAATCTAAGCTTAAACTAAATAAACTACAACTTAAAACTAAATTAAATCTAAATAAGGCCCCCGTGGCATAGTGCCCAAAAGGCTGGCAGCGTTGCCTCGCTGAATAGCGATGCTGATTTTTTGAGAGAGAAAACTGCCAGCCCTTTGGTCACAAGTTGCATCAACTAAGCGCTTTTGTAACTCAGGTAACAATCTAAATTGTAGCAATTGTTTTAAATGCACATTAAAAGTACATAGTATGTTAAGTAGGTATCGTGTACAAGCATTTCTTGAAAATTATGTTTGGCAGCGCTTTTTGAATCCTGTTATCTATGTGTACCAAAAGTTCAAACCAGTTCGTTGGCACCCTATTTGTATTGTTATCAAGTAAATGTAAGTGCTAAATCAAAATAGACACCCAGATACTATTCGATTTATGATTCGCTATCAACGTGTTAATTAATTGAATGCATTATATTTCTTTATTACAATAGAGCTCAAAGAGCATTTATTACCTAACCAAGTAGGAGTTGTTGCTATAGTTTCATTCTATGGACCTTGCTACTATGTAAACAAACCGTTATATTTAAATTGTCTCTGAATGATGAATTTACTATGGCGGTTTATTTATATGTTTAGCAAGTTCCATAGAATGACACTTTACAGCCGATTGATCTAGGTATAATACATTAGATATATAGTAAAAACTTTACTAGAGCACCTCTTGCGTGTAGCTTTGTACATTTTGCAAAAAAAAACGCATCATAGTAAATTATTATAAATATTTCATGTGTTGAGAACCAGATGTTTTGGTACACCAGATAGGTAATTTAATAACCCATTATTTCTGTGTTGATAAACCATTTGAGTCTTTATCGAAAACCTCTTGGAAATAATTGTACAAATTACACAAAATTCTTTTCGTTTGAATGTGCAGTGGTCGTCCTCTACCAAGTGTACGAAATGGTGCCACATTAATTTGCCTAGCTGAATTCAAACTCGATGTTTTTAAATTTGCTTCTGTGGTATTAAACTGTATTGTATTGTTTATTAATAAACGACGCAAAAACAGAGACAATTACTCGACATGACAACAATTTATATCTTAGCATAACAATAGAAATCATACTATACCTAAATGGACACTGTGGACAGGACCGTAAAAGATAAGAAAATGTATGTATGTATGTATGTATGTATATCTCTTTATTGCACATAAAACAAAAAAATACAGATAACAGAACAAAAGCAAATGTACAAAGGCGAACTTATCCCTTAAAATAATAAGTTTGCAAATCATACGTTATGCCTACCTAATAAAAAATTTAAAAATGGAATGTCTATTCGCAGACATTACTCGCACAAACAACAGAGCCTTTGATATGTTTTTCACCTATACGTCTTTACGTCATTGCAGTCGAATTTCGCTAGTGGCGCATACTTCAAAACTACACAAAATATTATAAAATACCCTGTATTTACCACGCATCGGTTTAATTTGTTGGTTGCGGCGGGTAACACACTCCTGATAATTAAATTTGAACGTGACTGTAAGCCTTATCGGAAACTGTAATGTAGGTAGATAAAGATTATGAGGTGTCGGGTAGATTTAAGTCTAGCGCTCAGTTTGCAATATAATTGTCAATACGGTGACCTGCTGTTTTATTGTGCTCCTGAAGTCCTGTGTCTCCTGAAACCTCCTGGACATTACATTGGCGACGAGGACAAAAATAGACTAATTACTGTGTGTGTGCAAATAGCGTAGTTTATTTTTTTTTTCTAAAATAATAGAAAAACCACCGAAACAATGTCGGTTGGGAAGTTGTGTGAGTTCGATACTAAGTGCGGGGTATGGTCGTCGTACGTCGATAGATTAAAAATGTACTACAAAGTGAATAAGGTTGAGGACGACATGAAATTACCGATTCTTATTGCTTCGATCGGAGATGAGGCGTACGAGTTATTAGTGAATTTGTCGAGTCCTACAAATCCGTCCGAATTGACATTCGACCAAGCTGTCAGGTACATGAGTCAACATTTACAACCGGCACCATCGGCGCTTACAGAAAGATATCGATTTAGACAAAGGAGGCAGTTGGCGGGGGAGAACATAGCAAGTTACGTGGCTGAGTTAAGAAGGCTATCGAGGTATTGCAAATTCGGGGACAAACTGAGTGAAAACCTGCGAGACCAGTTCGTTTGCGGTATCAAGAGCGATATCATTCGTCAGCGATTATTTGCCGAAAGAGATGACGTAACCTTGATGCAAGCGGTAAGGGTCGCGACGGCACTCGAAGCGGCGGAGAGGGATGCGGCCGCGGTGGAGCCCAGGGACGCGCGGGAGCCGGCGGGCAGCGGAGCAGGCGGGGAGGCAAGCGCGGTGCATGCGCTCGCGCCGGCCGCGAGCGGAACGCGGCGGGGGCGCGCGGCTGGCGGAGCGGCGGGCTCGGCGCGAGCGGGCCACCAACGCGCGGCCGGCGGACCAAGCTCGGGGCGCGCTAACCTACAGCGCGCGGGTGGCGCGCAACATTACAATGATTCTTATTGCGGAGCTTGCGGAGCGCGCAACCATGACTATGGAAGCTGTCGCTACCGGAATTTTGTATGCAGCAAATGTCAGCGCACGGGACATCTGCGGCGGGTGTGCCCGGAGTGGAGGGGGGCCGCAGGAGGACGGCTGCACTTCGGGCAGGCACGGGTCGACGGCGAAGAGGCAGAGGAGAGCGCAGTGGAGTATGACATGGAGCAGGAGTTGAATCACTTGTGTTTGAACGACTACCGCCCAGTAAGTGTTTCGGTGCATATAGACAATAAGCTTATTCCCATGGAAATTGATACAGGCACAGCGATCTCGTGCATAAGCCGAATAACTTTTGATAAATATTTTAGTAATTTCATGTTGGAACCTAACAATACGACATTGAAGTTTATTGATGGAAGTAAAATTAAGCCGTTGGGAATCATTAAACCTAAGGTAAGATATGGAAGTATCGAGAAAAAATTGGAATTATTTGTCATTGAAAGCGGTACGACTTCGCTACTGGGAAGACAATGGTTGTCCGAATTAAATATTGAGGTGCCCCAATTTAGTTGTAACTTTTTGTATGACAACACAAAGCCAGTTAATGACATGATTGTAAATTTACTCGGCAGATATAAGGATTTATTCGATGGCAGTCTGGGTCGGTACGCGGGCGGAGCGGCGACGCTGCGGGTGCGGGAGGGCGCGGCGCCGGTGTTCCACCGCGCGCGGCCGCTGCCCTATGCGCTGCGCGAGCGCGTCGACGCCGAGCTGGACGCTATGCTGCGCGCCGGCATCATCCAGCCCGTGGAGCACTCCGACTGGGCCTCACCACTGGTACCTATTAATAAGCCTGATGGCACCTTGCGTCTTTGTGCGGACTACAAGTGTACTCTGAATCCTGCCTTGCTGATCGACCGCTATCCTTTACCGAGAATAGAGGATGTTTTAGTAAATTTAAACGGCAATCAATATTTTAGCAAAATTGATTTATCGCAGGCGTATAATCAAATCGAGCTCGATGAGTCGAAAAGGTACACAGTGATTAACACACATCGCGGCTTATTTCAGTATAATAGACTAGTATATGGGTTAGCTTCGAGTGTTGGAATTTTTCAACGGATTATGATGCAACTATTTAAGGGCATACCGAACGTTCAAGTTTTTTTAGACGATGTGATAATAGGTGGTAAATCGGAGAAGGAACACGTGCAAGCTCTGGAGATGGTTTTCCAACGGTTGATAGACAGCGGGCTAAAATTAAAAAAGAGCAAATGCGTTTTTCTGGCCCAAGAAATTACTTATTTAGGTTACGTCGTATCTAAGGAGGGTATAAAAGCGGATAAATCGAAAATAGAAGCTATTTTACACATGCAACCCCCGAACAATTTAACTGAACTGCGTTCATTTTTAGGCATGGTTAATTTCTTTGCTAAATTTATTAAAAACATTAGTTCAATATTAGCTCCGTTGTATAATCTTTTACGCAAAAACATAGATTGGCACTGGAACGGAGATTGTGATCGTTCTTTTCGGAAGGTAAAAGAAATGTTGATGAGCACGGAAGTCCTGTCGCATTACGAGCCGAGCCGGCCCGTCGTGCTGACTTGCGACGCGAGCGCGCGCGGCGTCGGCGCCGTGCTGGCCCAGCCCGGCGCGGACGCGCGCGACGAGCACCCTGTCGCGTACGCCTCGAGGACGCTTACCGACGCGGAGAAAAACTATTCTCAAATACATAGAGAAGCTTTGGCTATCATTTTTGGGCTAAAGAAGTTCCATCAATATTTGTATGGTCGTAGGTTTACATTGCGGACAGACCATAAGCCTCTGGTTTCCATCTTCGGGCAGAACAAGGGCATTTCGCAGATGACAGCCAGTCGTATGCAACGCTGGGCCGTCATTTTATCGGCATACGATTACGAAATTGAATATGTGAAGACTGATGATAACTGCGCGGACGGGTTGTCGCGATTACCGCGGAGGAGTCTCGATGAGAATGTCACTTTGCCAGAACAGACGTACTTACATTTCGCACAGGATGCTATGATGTTAGATTATAACGTTGTAAAACGGATGACGGGTAAGGACCCCATGCTGGGTAGGATCTTAAGTTACGTTCGGGACGGTTGGCCAGCGGAATGCGAAGTAACTAATTTAAAACCTTATTTCAATAGGAAACAGGAATTGTACGAGGAGCTTGGTTGCTTGATGTGGGGGCATCGAGTGGTGATACCGGAGGGCTGTAGGACTAGGGTATTGGATATGATTCATGAGCCCCATATGGGCATCGTGAAGTCCAAAGCATTAGCGCGTAGCTACGTGTGGTGGCCAGGCTTGGACGAGGCGGTTGAGGCGGCGTGCCGCGCTTGCTCGGTGTGCGCCGCGCACGCCGACCAGCCGCCACGCAACGCGCCACGCGTCTGGCCCTGGCCGGCGCGCCCATGGTCCAGGTTACACTTGGATTTTATGGGTCCCATTGGGGGCAAAACGTATATACTTGTTTTGGATGCCATGTCCAAATGGCTGGAAGTATATTTTGTTCCGAGTACGGCAGCTAATTTCACCATAAACGTACTTAGGGAACTGTTCAGCAGGTTCGGGCTGCCGAAGCAGTTGGTTACTGATAATGGCCCACCTTTCACCAGTCAAGAGTTTAAGGAGTATCTAGATACCAATACAATAGAGCATATTTTTACGGCTCCGTATCATCCGGCGTCAAATGGCGCCGCTGAGAATAGCGTCAAAACTATCAAAAGAGTCGTTAAGAAGGCCATGTCAGAAGGAAAATCGGTTATGGAGTCCATACATACTTTCCTTATGTACTATCGTAACACCGAACATTGTTCGACTGGGGAAAGTCCCTCAATGCTATTCATGAGCCGACGTTTACGTACGCGTTTAGACGTTTTGAAGCCGGACAGGGGTCAAAAAGCACTCACGGTGCAGAGGAAACAAACAGAAGCCGCGGGAGGGGGTTCTAGGAACGTAGACCCGGGGGATCAGGTCTGGTATAGACGTTACTTACAAGCAGAGAAGTGGAGTCCAGGGAAAGTCTCACAGCAGATAGGTAGGACCAATTTCAAAATAGTCGATAATCAAGGTAAAGAGGTACATAGGCACATCGATCAATTAAGGCGTAGGTATAGTAGGAGTTCACTTGTTTGTCCGAATAGTCCCAAAAGGCAAGATCGAGGACCAATGGAGGGTAGCGAAGCATCAAGGGGGAGGCAAGAAGGAGGAGTGTTAGGGACAAGGGAAGATGAGCCGGAGCAGGATAAGGAGCTCGGGCAGTCGTCGCCGGGCGGAGCGCCCGCGGCCGCTGCCTCGCCCGCGTCGCCCCAGACTCGCCCGGAACGATACTTACGTCAGTGTCGGCTAGATAAACCACCTAAATATAAGTTCTAGCTATAAGTTCAAGAGGGCCATCTGCGGCATAATGCAGCGTACGTAATAGTTAGATTTATGTTAAGATAGCATTGCAAATTACTGTAGAATTTATATATAGAATAAGTGTGGAGGAGTGTAATGTAGGTAGATAAAGATTATGAGGTGTCGGGTAGATTTAAGTCTAGCGCTCAGTTTGCAATATAATTGTCAATACGGTGACCTGCTGTTTTATTGTGCTCCTGAAGTCCTGTGTCTCCTGAAACCTCCTGGACATTACAGAAACGACATAGGGATTAATTTCTCTTATTAGGTACATAGAAGGCGACAGTGCAAAGTCTTTTTGACGTAAAGTTGTAAAACAGAGAATTTATTCGATCCTTCGCTATGTGTGTGACAAATACAAGGCATCTATCAATCTGGCAACGGAAATGGCGGTAGTCTTCTAATTTACAATTTAAAAGTGACTTTTAAATAACGTTAAATCTATATTTATCGCTGATTACTACTAATAAAATTTATTATACCCAACAACTGATACTGATTAAATCATGACAATCGATCTGCTTTTTGCTTTATTTTCGTATGATTTTTGCATTTTTTTAATGGACACGCGGGCATCGTTACTTTGCACTGACAACAACTTAGTATTGAGAAATTACGAGGTAAGTTTATCCAATGGAGGCTATCGCGAGTCAAAAATCCGCTAGTGCCCGGATTGCTAGTGTCGAGTGAGGTCTATCTGTCAATTTCCAACCAATCATAATCCAGTAGCGTGTTTATCATTGGTGGAAAATGACAGATAGAACTCACTTCACACCCATGGCTCTCATTTGGCTCGGGCATATTCGGGAGAGCGACTGTATCTCTTACGTTATATTATAGATCAATGCTACAGAAAGAAATTAGAAGTTTAATGCTAGCACTAGTAACCATTTTAACACGTTAGAGTTAGGATTTCAACATGTTTTTGCCGTGTGCCTATGAATATGAATAAGAACAGTAAGTATTAGAAGCAAAATTTCCTTTTTTTTTTAATTATTTTTGTCGCGTAAAATTTTTGATTTCGGGCACTGGCCCGGTGCTTTTATAGGTCATCATGTGTGAATACGAACTTATATCCAAACTTGATAAGGTCCTAAATGTGTGCGTAGCCGTCTTAGTCTTGCTTCTAGTACCTACTCATCATTCTTATATGTGTTAGTGTTGCTCGGGGCGAGTGGAGGAGAGCACAGTCTGAAGCCGGAGGGCGCAATCCGCCCTCAGGCCGTGGGCGTGGTATTAAAGACTTCGCTGTTGGGTTTTTTGATCTCAATTTTAACTTTTGTTTAAGCGGATAAGGGACCCAAGACGCAATTAATAGTAGGTATTACCGTATTTAAAAACATATGAGGAGCAGAGAGCAACAGAGGTGGAGCCACGCACCGAAGGTTGCAAACTTAGAGACGTAATACCGTAACTCAAGGTAGAATCATCAACAGTATTATTCATCGCCGGTCACAATAAGATGGTTGGGGCGAAGATCGTAGTGCTTATTCACGGATATTGAAAAGTTGCTTACGTTCTTGTACGCAATAAAATTTGACATATGTATGTTACCAGCACTTTGCACTATTATTTCTGCTGCAAGTTAACTGTGTTGTAGCTACACAGTTTGTGTTATAAGAATTATTTATCTTAAGTTATAATTATGTTGCATATAAATTAACTACTACAAGTAAACTATATAAATCTCTATAAATCGGATATCTAAATAATGTAAACATTGATATAAATCCACTTTCTAAGTTTCTATGTAAATGAGTTATCTAGGTGTCCATACAGAATGCGTTTTAATGAACCGACTCACTGAACCAATTCAACAAGACTTAACGAAATGACGGATTGAAAGTGTAACGTATGGAGCGATATTGACGTACGCCGTACACTTTCGATCGTCGTTTCGATCAGTTTTAAGCACCGACGCGACGGATCGTAGCGACCGATCGTACCGTATATGGGGCCCTCAAGACTTGGTGATCATGGTGTAATTACGGGCACAAGAGGCATTTCATCCTAGCTCTCTAGGTTGGCAACGCATCTGCAAACCCTCCGGGGTTGCGGGTGTCTATGGGCAGTGGTGATCACTTACCATCAGGTGACCACTTGCTCGTTTGCCTTCTTCGTTGTATAAAAAAAAAGTGTCTGAGGCACATGCGGATATCTCCTCTTGCAATGAGCTCTTTTTAAACCCCGACGAAAAAGAGGGGTGTTATAAATTTGACCTGTGTATCTGTGTATCTGTGTATCTGTGTATCTGTGTATCTGTGTATCTATGTATCTGTGTATCTGTGTATCTGTGTGTCTATGTATCTGTGTATCTGTCTGTGGCGTCGTAGCTCCCAAAAGGATAGACCGATTTCGATGCCGTTTTTTTTAATCGAAAGCTAGTTTAATCGAGATGGTTCTTAGCTAAAGTTCATTAAAATCGGTTCACCCGTTTTTGAAATATTGAACTTTGAAATGACGAAGTCTGGGTTTTTCAACTTTTCTAAGTTGTATTGATTTAAACTTTCGCGATCTTCACACATTATCATGATACTCGGGACTTCAATCCTTTCGAGACCATGGACGCAACGTCGCGTCCGAAACGTCGAGGTATTTAAAGCATTCGTTTATTTTCCCAGCTACCCTGAGTCCCGCCTCGGCAAGATGTTCAACGGCACCATCCCTATAGTCCTGGACACGTTGAAGCAGCACTACTTCATTGACCGTGACGGCGGCATGTTCAGGCACATCCTCAACTTCTTGCGAAACAAGAAACTGCTGCTGCCAGACAACTTCCAGTACTTGGATCTGCTAGTGCATGAGGCGCAGTACTTTGAGCTAGATCGTAAGTGAATCAAACGTTGTTACATATGCGAGTGGTAGGACCCTGTGCGAGGTCCATTCCCCTATTTCAGTGTCAATTGCTGACTTAAAGAGATTTTGTTTTAGCGCTCTTAGTACCGGCCAAGAAATTTAGTTCGAACTGTCATGACAAACCGACAATTGTAAAGTTGGTGAAATAGGGGCCAGTTACCACCATCTTACTCAGTAATCCTGAAACTGTGCAGCAGTGCTTGCATTGTTATGTTCGGGTGTGGAGAGTAAGACAGTCGGTGTAATTACGGCCACTAGAAGCATTTCATCTTAGCTGTCTAGGTTGGCAACGCATCTGCAAACCCCTGGGGTTGCGGGTGTTTATAGGCAGTGATGCTCGCTTACCATCAGGTGACCCATTTGCTCGTTTGCCTTCTTTGCCGTATAAAAATATATTATTAGGTTACATTAAGTATCTAAAAAACTGGCCAAACTCTTTTAACTGTTGCATATTTTTTTCCAATTGTAACAATAACATACTTATAATTTTTTTCCAGTACTTGGAATAAAATTCAAATTATGTGGTATTCTCATTTGCTTGTGCTGTGAGGCCATAGTTCTTGCCGAATTTCATAATTCTAATTTAGTATAGGTAGGTAATTATTATGTATAAAACTTCTACATGGTTTTTATAATTAACAAATAACTAAAATTAACTTAAAAATAACAAGAATGAAGTTGAAAATTTTAACCTAAATTTGGACCCTTGGGTAGGGTGCCCATTTTATGGCAACTGGAAGTAGGTAGGTATTTGTATGAAGATACACTTTGACGAGATCGTATCTTTTGATCAGATTTACGTAGAAACTTATTTTTTTTGCAGCTTAAAGAGACTATAGCCCTTAATATTTGAGATTAATTTCAACCTGCTATCTCCACGAGCTCCAGAGAAAATGAGTCTTGACAGACAGACATACGGAAAACGAGAATTCCCTTTTTCTTTTAAGGCACGGAACCCTAATTAGCTCAACTAGCATTGACGTGGCATTGTTTGGCACCCATAATAGAGTAGATTTTCTAATGCACCTGCTTTTGTTTGGAAGTGCGGCGTGTTTCGCGAACTCTGTGTAAACATGATGAAGTTATATTATTGGCTTTTGGGCCATCCATCAATTCATTCCATAGCAGCTCTCAATCGGTTCGTCCTTAGACATAGGCCCCCTCGCCATTCCTATATACGCCTATTGACGTCTGCATCCGTCCATGACAATGTATTTACAAAAGAAATCCTTAACGTGACATTTTCTGTCGTCACTGTCAGTTCTAAAACTTAACACTTTGTGAGCTGGTAAATTTCGCAAGCTCAATTTTGATAATTTAATTTCCAAGTAATGACTCTACAAATAAAAAAACTATGTAATCATCGAATCTGATCAGAAAACTTCAGGAGAACCGGCTCTTATTTATGTATTTCTTAAAAAAAAAAACTAAAAAAAACATCCCGACGAATTGAGAACATCCTCCTTTTTTTGAAGTCGGTTAAAAACCTAATCGACAAAAAAGAACTACATGTAATGGTAGGAATTATTAGGATTTTTAGGAATTAATCGGTTGAGAAAACCAACCTGTAGAGGAGAACAGCCGGACATCCGAGGGTCGAGCACGACTTTACGAATGCTGCGTGACGTTACGGTTATCGTATCGAGATCGAGAAACCTCATACTAAATTTTAGTTCCAAATACGCTCACGGTCGGGCGCTGTTCCAAATGTCATACAAACTCGACAACGTTTACTATTCGATTTTACGTGACGCAGGTTTCGAAAAGCCGTGCTTGACCCTCCGGACTGACTAGCTATACGCAAGCATTTTTGTCCAAGCTAGAATGGAGACGATTCCCTGCTTGGCTCACTCGGTCAACCAGGCCAAGTAAGTAATTTGTCACGAAGCAACAGTTAAAATTTAGTATGCATCGCAAGTGAACGGCATAAAAGTAAGCCTACCAACTGCACAGCGACTTATAAATTTGGCACAAGCGACTGTTTATTTGCAATACCTATGCACGGCATGCTGCAACGAGCAAAGCTATACTAAGTATAAGTGCATTCCTATATGGTTGTAACTGTTAACGCAATCGCCGCAGGCCCCTTGCCCGTAGACATTTGGTGCCACAAACGCACATTTATGTTCAATTAATAATACAATTTCAACTGTAGCGCTAAGTTATTGTTTATGTACAGAAAATGTAATATTATTGTTGGCGGTACTTAACTGTCTTTGCAGGCAAGTACATACCCTGGTCTTTGAAGTTCTTGAATTTCTTTGAAAACCGCTTACAGTAGGTTAATCTAAAGCGTTGGGCTTAGGCGCGATAGAGGAAGTATTTTCTCGTATTCAACTTTTGTCGGAGATAAAAGAGACAAATGTATTTCTAAAAAGGTGTCATTAATTTAAAATAAGAAATATATATCTACAATTTTTGTTGAAATAGACTGATTTCTAAAGAGTTACACCAATTCTGAATTATTTTTGAAAATATACAAGTAGTAAATAATAGTGTATTTTCTATCTTTGAATGAAGATTGCTTACATTTTGTGTATTTTAGTGGCTTTTTTTCAGGTGGTTATTATCGACAAATACTTGCTTATTTTCCCGTAAATACAACTTTTTATACACTAGATAGACTGTACAAATACCTATATGGCCAATGATAATTAAAGAGTAAAAACATATAATTATATGTTACGTTCCTAGTTAATTTCGTTTGTTGGAAGTGAACTGTCAAGAAGAGTGGTCAATTGGGTATTTTGTGAATGTTCAACTGTGTTCAATTTGGGCACGGTATTTGGTAACATAATGTATTACTTCCTCTTTATATGCAACTGCAACTAGCTCACACAGCGCACTTCATACCGCCATAGGCCTTTCCGTAGAAAAATATAACTTTAATTCGTGATTTTTTCCCGTCTTTTTTAATAGTTATTCTGCCACTCGGAGAGAAGACACAATTAATACACACACAAACTGAAGATCATAAAAATCGGTAGAGCCGTTCTTGACTTATGAATGGTTTAACTAACACATACGTACATAATTACATATAGGGATGTATTTACCCTAGGGCTAAAAGTGCCATGGCCAGAAGCGGCAGGCTGGGAGGGCTGGCACAAGCATATTTCTATGTCTGAAATGTATTTATGTCTGTTAATATATATATGGGGCGGCCAACCATACATGCCCAAAGCGCCGAATCTTTAAATACGCCACTGTATATATGCTTGGCTGTAAGCATTGAAATAAAAATACATTGTTTTTGTTTTAAACAAACTGTAAATTTAATTTCAGACATGGTTTTCATGCTGACCAAGATGAAGAATACCAGGGAGGGCCCGAAGCAAGATCGCGTGTGGATGAGTGACGCCACGGAGCGGCTGAAGCAGGAGTCCGAGCTGCTCACCCAGGAGAGGGAGCGCTTGCAGCAGCGGTGGTCGTGAACTGAGGTACCTACAGTCAACCAACTTGATACCCAGGGTTATACAGGATGCGTTTTAATGAAACGTCAAGAGTACAGCCATGGGCTGAGTAAGTCTAAGTGAACACCCCTGTATTTTTTTATTAAAAAACAATCTCCTATACATTTATGGCTTTTACTGGTTTACAATACATACATACAGTGGCCTGAGTGGCCACTATGCCTCCTCTTGGCCAAATCACTTTATGAAACAGGAATCCTCCACCAAATACAGTGTCAAGGTTCTGTTTTTCGGAGCTCATAAATCTAGACAACAATTGAGAATAGGTTAAAGGTATTGTAACCAAGTTGCAGAGAATTTCATTAGCTTTCTTTATGTAATGTGTCAAAATTTCCTATGAGGCATCGTTTTCGAGATGTAAGCAAAAAACCGAAAAACGGGACCTTTCATCCATTCCATCCACAATCATTCGTTGCCTGGACTAATATATACAGTTTCTTGTTTCAGGTCGACTGGCCCGGAGTTGAAGCGGTAAAAAAACAACGCAAATTTTAAAAGGGGAGGACTTAATTTTGTTAATGAACTCTATAATTTGCACATACAAGAAAAGTCCTGTAAGATATTAAATAACAAGAATAATAAATACATATTTTGGGACAATTGACACCAATTGGCATAGACCCAAACGAGGCTAAGACTGTATTATGGGTACTACTTAGATCAACGGATAAATAAAAATACACAGATTTAAACACTCATAAATATAAATTAAAGATCCAAGACTCGAGAACCAACAACCGTATAAATAAATCATACACATAAGCTTCTCAGGTAGTCAGCATCTCCAACTACTGGCTATCCGATCGTCAAGATTTGTATTAGATACGTATTAGATGGATGTCCTGCACGTGTAAACTATGCAATGATTTCTTTCATCTCGTGTTATTTACTCTATTTCTGTGTGAAATTACTCTACATTACTTAATAAGTAAGTAAGTAAACACTTTATTGTACAAAAAACAGGATAAAACACAAGTTACAACAATAACATTTGAGTACAAAGGCTTACTTACCCATATTTTACTAATTATGTCCTCTAAATACGGGCAAGTATGTATCCAGTATCCATTACCGCGATGATGTCATAAAACTGGCAAAATACAACGTCTAAAACGCAAAGGCAACCAAAACAAAATAACAACAACAAGACCGGTGGTGTTGGTGGAACATTAAGTCGTACGTAGGTTAGTTTGATATGTAATCTTTTATGTTATAAGAGGCTCACACTTGTGCTGTTGTTAGCAAAGTTTTGTTATAAATAACATATTTCTTAACTTACTTAGTAGTGTAAGTATATTTTAGGGACTTAGATAAACAGCGCTGATGTTTATTGAAGTCCAAAAGAATATTTACTGGTCCCACTTCTAGTAAAGATGCTTCCTTTTGTACCTTCTCGCATTAACACATTAGTCAATTTTGTGTGACGTGACGATGGCTGTAAAGAGCCTGTGCCCTAAGCACGACTTGTCGAATCCTGCGTCACGTAAAATCGAATAGTAAACTATAACGAGTTTGTATGACGTTTGGAACAGCGCCCGCCCGTGACCGTATTTGGAACTAAAATTTAGTATGAGGTTTCTCGATCTCGATACGATAACCGTAACGTAACGCAGGATTCGACAAGTCGTGCTTAGGGTACTGTTCCTGACTTGTCGATGCGGTATCGGCGCGGTGTCGGTACGCTCGGTAAGTTCTGTACTGATTTTTTACTGAACGCCTATATTTCAATGAGCACTTCCTGACTTACTGGATATGCGCGGAAGCGAGGCGGTATTGGTTTACTAATGTTTGCCGAAAAACTTTTGCCAAACTGATTCATTTCCCAAAATGCTTTTTTTTTTCGAAACTGCAAATATTTCAGGATTTTAATACTTAAAACAAAGCTAACCTAACCTATAGGGTTCTACGAGATGATCCTGAAATAAATCCTGATATATTTACAGTTTCTGGAAAAAAAAAACATTTTGGGAAATGAATCAGTCTGGCAAACATTTTTTGGCCAAATCAATGTAAAGTCGAGGAAAGTAATTCCTGACCCACCATAGAACATTTTCACGGTAAACGTCATAGTGACATCGCGTAGCTTGACAAGGAGAATCGTTATGACGTTTACTATGAAAATGTTCAATGGTGGGTCAGGAATTAATTTCCTCGACTCTACTTATACCGGCGGTATTGCACGCATACCGCGCAAGTCCGGGAATGCTTATTGAAATACAATCGCTCGGTAACGAATCGGTAATAGTAGTTTATGCAACTGCTACATAATGAGGGTCCTTAAAACACGAGTGTGTTTTTATGAAACGAGGCGAAGCTGAGTTTCATAATAGGATCACACGAGTGTTTTAAGGCCTAATTATGTGGAGTTGCATACAATACTTTATCTACACACATATTATAAGTACTCTAAGGTGGGTTCAGAAGCCGAAGGCGTATATCATACCCATACCTGTCACGAATTTGATTGTTTTTTTTTAAATCATAGACAAACATACCGAGCTGACGTCTCGTAAACTGTTTTTTTTTGTTAAAAAAATAAAAAATAATCACATTATTAATTATACATGTCGGACTGAACTCGACTTATATACGTGAGTGATCCGTTTGATTTCACTATGATTGTAAATTACGTTGGTTGTCAAATTCGAAAATCGAATTCTATATCGAATAGTCATTACGACATCGAATTCGATGTCGTAATGACTATTACTTTACTGCTGGATCTGCTGATCGTGGTGGTTGGCGGCGGAGGCGACGATGTACTGCAATGCTGGTCATTTTCTACGGTTTCTGAACGCGTTATAGAGGACTTATGATATGTGTGTAGATAAAAAAAATACCGAGCGTATATTTTACTGCATCGATACTGTACCGCCAAGTGAGGAAGGGGCCTAAAGCGATATGGTCCAAGAGTCAGCATCCACTCCCGATGTTTACTATAATCTATAATTATTATTACATAGGTAAGCTCTGTTAAAGTTCAGTTTCGTTTTTAAAGTATCGGGCGTAAGGTAGATATTTTTTATAGTTAGGTAAAGTTAAGCTAAATGTTGATGTACTCGTAGATTTTCACATTTCTTACATGTATAATGGCTATAGCTATATGTACGTTTAAGATGTTCTGTTTAGCTAGTTTCCAAAATACCGGGTTTTATGAAATACGTCAGCTTCAAAATAACAATTTTACTACCTACACATACCATTTCGCTGCCACTAAGAGACTACCTTCTATCTTGGAAATGATGACATTTCGTACATATAGTGTATCGAGCATTATACAGGTTTTACATAGGTAATACCAACAATGATTGTTATGAGGTCTGGGGATTTATTCTCTAAAGAGTCTAAAGTGACAGCATTGAAGTGTCAAACTTTCGGTACAACTTAAGTATATGATAGCCTTCGTTTGCCTTCCTCGTCGTATAAAAAAAACCGGCCAAGTGCGAGTCGGACTCGCGCACGAGGGTTCCGTTGAAAGATTTTAACGCTTTTCCCTAGTGTTTTAAGAAGTCCCGTGTTAGCAGTGTAGGGTCAACTTATATTGGTCTGCGAAATCTACAGACAGACATAAAAATTGAAGATTTTGAGACTTTTCGGAGTGGTTGTGCTATAAGAGCTACCTTCATACCAAATTTCAAGTTTCTAGGATATCTGGAAGTACCCTTTAGGTTTTTGGAAAACGGAAATTTGTATGGAAAGCACCTTTATAATGACTGTATCTTTTGATTGCGTTCACTTGGAAGGTTGATTTTTTCACAGCTCCAAGGGACCGCAGGCTTGAGTATTTGATATTAATTTCAGCATGCTACCTCCACGCGTTCCAGAGAAAAAGGGTCTTGAAAGACAGACAGACAGACGGACAACAAAGTGATCCTATAAGGGTTCCGTTTTTTCCTTTTGAGGTACGGAACCCTAAAAAACTATGAAATTTTCGTAAATGCCTTCATAAATGTTGTTGATAGAACACCCTCTATTTTATCACGTAAGTGATAAGCACATAATACTTACCGTATCTAGACGTCTACTAATGTTTGGTACCTGTTAGGATTGCTAATAGGTACTTTCTTAAGTGTCTGTTAAGTTCAAAATTCCAGTTCGGATTTGTTCAGTTCTTTGTAGCTAGGAGTAAAAAAGTGGAGGCGAGGGAAACTTTAACATTCCAACAAGGACAGTTCAAACAAGCTAGGACCTACGCCAACGTCTAAACAATGTCTCGCTCCTTTGCGCGTACAGCGTCATCTATATTAGTTTTTCATTGAGTTCGTAGATGGCGCAATTGTGTTAAGCGTATAGGTCCAAATGATTGTTACATATAGACCTACTCGTATCTATAGTGAAGCTAGCTGCAGCAGGTTTACTATTTTAAAATAATTCGTGTAACATTCATTTGGTACCTATGAAACGTACGCGACATTGTACAGACAATGGCAGTCCGCTTGATTTAATCGTCCCTGATTTCAGTAGGTACCTAACTTCAAGACTAAGGTATTCTGACCGACAAAATATTTCAAAAAACTAAACTAAATTGGTATCGTATCGTTGTCCGTTTGCCATTTCTGTCACGTTTGGGTATGGTTAATTGAATTAATTAATTTAAGCCATTGGTAAACTTGACAGTAATGTCAAACGGACCGCACGATATTTATGCCATCTAGCGACGTATTTTCTGTCGTAAAAAGCCCTCATTCGCCTCTTTAGAAGTGGATGCAATTGATAAACGAATAAGTAAGTTCTAAATTATTAAATTATTTTACCTACTACGAGTTTTCACTTCTAACTAGTACTCGTAAGTGTAGGTACAGGCAAGGACCATAAAACCAAGAGGACTGCCAGTGTCTATACGATGTCGCGTTCCTTTGAAATAATGAGCCTGCTGTAGCTAGTTTTACTATGGAGGGGTCTCTGTACCATTCATTTGGTATGACATTTAGAACTCTGGCTAACACGATAGCGCCATCTAAATTAGTTTTTTCTTTCAGTTCATAGAAGGCGCTATTGTGTTAGCCGGAGGTCTAAGTGTCATACAAAATTAATGGAACAGAGACCTCTCTATAGTGAAACCAGCTACAGCAGGCTCATTATTTTACAGGAACGCGACATTGTATAGCCATTGGCAGTCCTCTTGGTTTTATCGTCCTTGGTGCAGGTCAGGTTAACGATAAAAAGATGGTACTGTGAAGTGCAAAAATATGACTGCATATACATGTACAACTTACTCTAAAATATGTCCCATGGCTCTTATGTCGGCGAATTAAGGTTGTGGTGGATTAATTCGATACCTGTCTATTTTTGCATTTGACAGTACGTCGTGGATTAAGAAGACGTGTCAACTATTTAAATGTTAACTTGCATCTGTTTAAAGTAGATAAACCTAAGCACTGTTTTTTTTGTAAATATTCTATTAATCTTACAGGTGATTAAATAATCATCACAATCATATCATGTCAATGGAAGAACGCAATGAGAATTTTGTTTGTACGACTGTCGGCTATCACTACTGGCCTGGAGATTATATTTCCCGTCCCGTTGCATTCTGAGTGACAGAAAAGGACGGGCAGTGGTTCTCGCGCGAGATAGAAGTCGCACTGTGAGTTTAGACCTACTGGTGAGTTCAGAGTGTTGGCAGCTGTACCTACTGTTAATCATAATAATTATGGCTGGGACTATTTAGTCCTATGTGGTGTGTAGTCTATGTGGTGTAACATGATGTTGCAGGCTCGACACTGGATGGCCGACGGAAATGAAATTTTGCCCCGCTATTGACCCTATTCATCTTTAAATTTGAAACTCATAACGATATCGTATTAGATGTCGTGAGTAAAACTGACCGTCGTAATACCTACGGTTTTTGAACGTATTATAGAGGACTTATGGTATGTGTGTACCTAGATAAAAACTATTTCGCGATGTGCAGCGCTACCGTTAGTCTAGGGCCACGGTGAATCTCTTTCTAACTTAACGTAGAATTCAATAGCCATAAAAAATCTTATAAGTACCATAATCCTTAATGTAATTTGTAGGTGAAATAAATGTACTAATTATGTCACTGCTTAACGTAAGATAAAAGTTAAGCAAATATTACTGCTCTGTGAATAAGTCATTGGATATTTATGTATCTAGTTTAAAACTTAGCGGGACATTACCGTGCTCTATTAATAGCTGTAGACGAAAAGAATAAAATAAAATAAAATACCACTGTTATTATTCAATTAGTTTAATTTTACATTAACCCCTTATAAGATAGACAGGATGTGTTTATGGATAAAATTATGAGTTGAACATCCTTGTAAGTCTGCGTTTGTCGTGAACCGGGTAGGTACAGTCAGCAGCAATAATAACTAAGCAACCGAAGCGCTCACAATGATCTAATCACGGTTCTATTGGTATAGACATAAGAGCTTGTGCAAATCATTGTGAGCGCTTCGGTTGCTTAGCAAGTATTGCTGCTGACTGTACGTGAACAGAAGAGATACAATGATTTTACACCCCAACAAGTTAAGTACCTACTTCATGATCCTCGCGATGTTGCGGATTTTTCGTGATTAGGTACAATTAATTCATTACCAGACCTAACTTAGATTATGATTAGATTGGTATCTATTTTACAGCTGTCTACGGTAATTGTCACATTGTCTACCAACACCAAGATACCTACACAATATGCCAAACATTACTCATGAAAATATTACTATTTGATTTCCCCAATCAAGGACGAAACATAATTAATACTGTATTGTGTAGCAACGTTTCGCCCTAAATGTTTTGTGTCCTAAATTATGAGAAAAATAAACTTACCTACTTTAGATTCTCGTAGTAATCTTAATCTCGTAGTAAAGTTAAGGAGTTTTGATCTAATTTCGATAAGCGGCACCTGTCACAATACGATTTGCAAGTCAGTTATTTTCCGAAAAATAATCCAACAGTTAAGTTTAAAAAAAAAACAATTTTATGACAAGTGGCGAAAAAAAATGGGCACCTCTTAAGACAAACAAGCAAGTGATTTGTTGTGCAAGTGGTTTGAGTGAGTGGCCGTTGGAGCCACTTCGTTGTAAGTAATTAGTTAAAATGTATAATTTAAATTACATGCCGTGCGGTCTACTATTTTGATGCCGTGGCTTAAAGGAAAGCTTTTATGTACATTAGAGGCGTAAAATTCAAATACTTGAACTAGTTAGAGTTAGTTACGTATAAACGCGTCCCTTTTGCGAAGACAGTGGCGCTACATCCATGTATTTTGCATCAAAGGCACCGCAAACAACCGAGCCTATATTTTAGATGCGAAATAGGACAGGGTACCTAGAATTTAGGCGTAATATTTATGCGTAATAGTGAGATAGAGTTTTGCTGTTTGCAACCATATCTCTTGTGATCGTGCTGAATACCGGGGCTGTAGGCCGAGCACGAAGTTTTCGAATCCTGCGTATCGTTACGTCATCGTATCGAAATCGAGAAACCTCATACTAAATAGTTCTGAATACGCTCACGGGCGAGCGCTGTTCCAAACGTCATGCAAATTTCTCGATAACTTTACTACTCGACTACTACGTTCCGCAGGATTCGAAAACTTCGTGCTCGACCCTCTGATAGAAATAGAAAATTTAGTGCTGCCAATTTTCTGATTAAAATAAAATTATGTAGCAACATGTATGTATAAATATTAACTAGTGGCTAATTTTTTCGTTTTTTTTATGAAAAATTTGAAAAAATGTATCTACACAAGAATCAGTTCAAATGCGACCCGTAGAGAACAGCTGGACAGATATACGAAAGCATTTTTGTCCCAGCTGAATTTGTAGATGTCAAAAGTTTACACCGTAGGAATATAGATATTTTAGATTTTAAAAAGGCAGAAACATGAGGTAGGTACCAACATTTATTTAACCTTAGACGTTAAAAAATAATAGAAAACTAAAGGCTACATTTCTGTTCTGCGAACGAATCCGTTTGTGTAGGTAATTTATAACGAAAACTTATAACAACAATGGCAACTTTATATTATACATATAGGTAGAAATCTAAAGTTTGTTTATGGCAACACTGATTTATAGTCAAACAACACGTTTTGAACTTTTGATCAGATTTAAACATAAACAGGTCATCGTCCATCCACCATCCACCATTAAAATATCTCTCATATTTCGTTTTCTAGATTTTTTTTACCGTACAACACTGGCAAAATTGTCCTCCAATGGACAGAGCAATATTAAAAAAAAAACAGCAACTTTTGATTACTACTATCATTATTATTTATAATTAAAAAAATGTCTGTATGACATTAAAAAAGTATTACCACAGCGTGATTTTTCTGGGTTGCCAATTAATATCTTATGCAGAGTTATCGTGGGACGATTATAGGTAGTACATATTTATTTACTCTCCAAAAATTTGTATTGCGATATTGATACCTTTTCATATTTTTATGTGGACTCTGTCGAGTATTTAGGTGTTCATAATCGAAACCGTGGCCGAGCGGTTTGTGAACAATAATATGTAATAGCGGATGCGTATTAATCTCATAAAATTAAGCTCTCTCATTGTGCCGTGACATACACCCACAGCGTGTTATACATGTTATTATAATTTGTAGCAATACAGTGTATAAATAATTAGTAAAAACATTAAAAAATATATACGTATTATTATACCACACTTTCTACAAAGCTACTCACGTCACTGTATAAATTTCCTATTTGATCCATGAAACTGCACAGGCTAGTAGGAGCGGCTGAAATCGCGAAAATGTCTAAGTGCCATGGAGCAATGGAAATTACCCTTCTCACTACACTGTAAGTATAACTTTTGTTTCTGTCCTGGACCATAGAGCCAAATTAAAACGCAAACTTAACGTAATGAAAAAATTACCTTTATACTTATTAATCAGTTTCTAGTAAACTGAGAAATATTATTAACTAAGCTTACTTTAAGAGGGTACCTATTATACAGCTAAAACACTCAGTCTTACAATATGAAAATCATATGCTTTTAACATGCACGTCTAACATAATAATTGAAACACTTATAGACTAGGCACACTACGTCGTCGAGGCTAAATCGATCAAATCACATTCAAAATTATTCTTTGTTAGAAATAGGCATTATGTCACTTCCTGGGCTATCCATGCTCCTTTTAGATTAGGTTTAATATAACTGTGTCTTAAGTATCCCAAAAATGAAAACATGACATGATTGTAAAAAAAAATCCTTAACGTATTTTTTTTAGCTTGCGTCGCCACTTTTATCGTTTCCAAAGCGGAGTGAGACGGTATTGTGTCGAGTTCTCCAATATCTATACAGTCAACAGTTAAAAATATCTTTACACAGACCTTATTGCCAGTTACATAAGGTCCGTGTTTAGATATTTATGAACAGTTGGCTGTACAGATATTGAAGAACTCGACTGTAACTACGATTGGACGAAAATAAATGTAGGTTATGTAAATAGTTATTGGTTAGACAAAAATGTAATTAATAAGTACTTTAGTTCCTTACCAGAGCAATTATGCCATGCGTTTTAAGCGCATTTTGAATAGCCCTTCAATTGACACACGTGAAAGCCTCTAGTATAATTTTTGTCTCAAGGAAAAGTCCCGATCACGTTCGCGTTAACGTCTGAATTACTATGGGCAAATTATTCTCAACGCAAACTTGTTCGAGACGTTTTTTTTTTGGTCGTCGATTACACTAGGCGTTCCGTGCTACCAGTATATTTTTAACACAAAAAACGTCTCGATAGCGTTCGCTTTAATGCCTTAATTATTATGGGCAAATTGACAACGCCTTCAGCGGCACGTACCTATTGGTAATGTACTCTCAATAGTTTTTGTCATGTTAACGCGAACACGATCGAGGCGTATTTTTTGGTCGTCGATTACTTGGGTCGCGCTCTCTTGCGCGTTAAGGGTGTGCTTGGCGGGCTAGCTTTACCGTGGTAATGGTTACCGCGAACGCTGCCCTCTCACAAGACCGAGGGTTTGCCGTGATCCTCGGGCAAACTTTGCAATACCTACCAATGTTAAATAGTAGGTACTTGTACGCGTCATGGCAGGGAGTCTAAGCGATGAAGTTATTTTACTTACCTACTTAAATTATGAATTTCAACACTTCAAACAAGTTACAGACGAGCAGACGACGCGCATGAAACACTACTTGGCACGGATTTACTTAGCTACAAATTACAAGCGAATGAAGTGTTTAAAACATGAATGAACGGCACGAACAACAACGGTTCTTTAACAGACTTCAAAAACGAATTATTTTATCAAATTGATACCAATGATATTGTAGGTAAAGATAAGTCATATTATGCTCACAAAACAAACGAAAAACATCTTCCGAACATTTTGACATTTGCGCACAAGTTTGGACCTTATTCGAAAGCGACGAAGGCCAAAGATGCTACAATTGTAGCCTTTTCAGCGTGCTGGGCCGTGTTTTATTAACCCCCGACGAAAAAGAGGGGTATTATAAGTTTGACATGTGTATCTGTGTACCTGTGTATATGTGTATTTGTGTATCTGTCTGTGGCATCGTATCTCGTAAATGGATTGACGGATTTGGACGCGGCTTTTTTTAATCGAAAGCTAGTTTAATCGAGATGGTTCTTAGCTAAGTTTCAAAAAAACCGGTGTTGCCATTTTTGAGATATTAAGCTTTTACATGTTTCAAGTTCAGATCCCAGATGTGAGAGCGCGTTGATGTCTTTAGTATGGCTAAGTTCGGAAATTCGTAATCCGGGAGCTCGTTGATGTCTTCGAATTTTTGATGGTTTACTAAGTCAAATAATAAAATATATAATTGTGAAGCGAATATAAAATATATGAAATAAAAAACTTAAATTAAAAATTTTAAGAAACCCCGACAAAAAAAAAGCAGACAAAAAAATTGCCGACAAAAAGAAAACTAAAAAAAGTAAAAAATAATGCCTAATGTATTTTGTTAGTATGGATTAGTATGGATGGAAGTATGGATTGGCCCTTTCAGTTCAATATACCTAGCAACATTTTTATCTAAGCGTCGTCGGTGTCGGGGGATCGCTAAAGTCAACAGCAAAATAAAGTATGTTGTTTTATAGAAAGAATAGCTGTGGTTGACTTTAGCGATCCCCCGACACCGACGACGCTTAGATAAAAATGTTGCTAGGTATATTGAACTGAAAGGGCCAATCCATACTTCCATCCATACTAATCCATACTAACAAAATACATTAGGCATTATTTTTTACTTTTTTTAGTTTTCTTTTTATCGGCAATTTTTTTGTCTGCTTTTTTTGTATGTATGTATATCTCTTTATTGCACATAAAACAAAAAATACAGATAACAGAACAAAAGCAAATGTACAAAGGCGAACTTATCCCTTAAAGGGACCTCGGGGGGGTTTGTCGGGGGTTTTTAAAAAAAAATATTTAAGTTTTTAATGTTACAAGTTTCAATTTACAAGCGGAAGTCTCTTTCTAACAAAAGGTGATTGAATGAGACTTCCGCTTGTAAACTGTAACTTGTAGCTTTATAAAACACGGCCCTGATGACATATCGACCTCTTTTTATTGTAATATCATTGATCGGTACGCTTGTAGATGTAATAATTGTAACAATTATTTCGTATATTATGTTATGATTATGATAATCTATTATGGCTTTGAAACAAAAAATAAAGTTTATGTATTTACTCCATCCGGATATCCTACTGGTTTTAAAGTGTTCGCTTTTTCTTATACATATACTACGCTCAATATTTAGGACACATTCTGTTTAATTAATTTGAACTTTTGGTACAACTGGGTTTAAATTTTAACATAGTTGACAGCATAAAACTATTGTATGCATAATTGCCATTTTTCAATATAATATATAGTTTTTCATGCCGTTTTCATATATTTTATTTATCTACACTTATTATTAAAAAGATAATGTAGTAGACGTCATTATAAAAATATGAAACTCGAGAATCAAATTTATTCATAGAAAAGTACAACTAGATGGCACTGTAAAATAAAATTGCATTCAAAAACTCGTTTGGCCAATATTTAACTATTTGGATCCCAGTAATTTATGCATAATTATTGCTTCAAGGGTCAATAAGGTTTACTTATTGAATTTCCCTTTTGCCGGTCCTTCAAGCTGTAGTGGTATAGTTTGGAAACATACTCTAATTCAAAACGATTGATGTTTCCATATAGGTAGTTAGTAAATAACCATCACACTAAGTACCTATTCTAATTACTTCTTATTCTTAACTAAGTAAAATATTAATCATTATAGAAATTACAAATGTACGCTTTTCCCCTTTCTTATCTAAAATCTAAAATAACATTAAAGAAATCGCACAGAAGTACTATTGACATCTCCTTTTAAACTTTTGCACAAATCCATGACGACTTGATTTTAAATTAGATTCACGTGATTGAATTTAAAATTTGTTGCAAATAAATTTAAAATCCTCTCAAAGTTAGGTCAAAAATCAGTATAAAAAAACCTAATCTAAGTGATAGATTCATAATGAATGCTCTATCCGAAATAACGTTATAGCGGAATATACACCTAAGGGCCGTACAGACGTCCTATAATATCTCACTAAGTTTTTTCATGTACACCTTGCACGTTCATCTTTTTTAGTGTATGCAGCATAAACTATTCCCTTACTTCCTTATTGGCCATACAGATTTCCGTGAATAAATGACAGACCTTAATTTCCCCAGTATAATATACGAACTGAGATCACAATGAGATTATGGTGTTAAAGAAAAACGTATAATTTGTATAATTACAAAATAATCAGTCAATATATTATAGGCTCCGCTTACATGTAACAATAGCAATTTTTTTTTAAAGTATGTTTCCATTAACATCAAATCTTGTGCCATACATTTCTTGGCAATCCTCAGTTTCATTCTTAAAATTTACTTTTCACTTACAAATTAGTTAATTTGAGAAGAAAACGATCGCATAGAATTTGCTCATGGGTACACATAATTAATAACCGTTTCCCGAATAAAAGTAGGTACCTAAAGTAACGTGACATTCTCCATCATTTACTTTATAATGCGCGAAAAATCAGACCGTAATAAATCAGTACCGTACCTAAATCATAAATAGATTGTTGAGTTTTATTTTTAATTATATATATACTTAGCCGGTCACCCCGACAATAATGTTTCATATGCTAACAGATTACTAAATCACTGTTTTAAATTTTTGGCCCAAATAATTACAGAGTACAGAGTAGTTTATTCTCATTTTTCAGATTGAACTCAAGTTCATCATCACCAGCCTATTTACGTCCCACTGCTGGGCTTCTCTCAGAGTCCCTTAATTTTATTTAAGGACCATTACACCGACACTCAAAATACGCTGGCGAGAGCTGCGTTACTGGTGCAGTGATCTGTGGCTGCGTCAACCATTTTCATAGTTGTGATCACATCGATTTACTGGACTGGATAAAATTAATAATTGAGAATAAGGCTTTGTTCCCTTTGCCTTTCCGTGTCTGACGAAAAAAAAGAAAAAAAATGAGATCACATCGGCCAAGGGTCAAAAACGTGACGCAACCACCGCGTCAGTGAACTTTGAGCTCCAGCGTGGTCGGTCCTTGAATCATCAATTAATGACACAATTAAACAGCAAGGTTAATTAAATTAAAGATTAATTATTATCTTAAACTTAGTTACGCGATTAAACACAAACACGACTATTGAGTGCGCGTTACCTTATTCTAAATGTAAAACTTAAGTTCATACTCCGATTTGCATGCAACTACGTAGACAAGAAAAATACCCGTAATTAATCAGAAATTATGGGCACGTACAATGGCTACGTCTTAAAGCTATGCTAAGAAACTACAAACCTTTTAAGGCGACAAGTGGGCCGATGAGTTGACGTTTGGTATTTACTAACAACTAGAACTAAAACTGTTATAAAATCTGACCAGACCCCCTAGTATACTAACGTTTATCGATGACGCAAAGGGTTGTCCCTCTCGAACTTGACATGTTCGTTAGAACGTAACGAATGCTTTATGTCGTCGATAAAACTTACCATGCTAGGGCGGCTAAATGTTAGTATGAAAACGTAAGTCATTGGCCTCACTCGTCCCTTATAAAGTTATGTAAAAATAAACTCGATTTTTCTCCTTACATCGATATGTTGTAAAATTTCGCCTCTTCTCCATTAATATATTCACCTCTTCTTCGTACTTGATGAGTGTGAGCGAGAGGTAAACACAATAATGGCCACAACCTGTCGAAACCTATTTTAGGTGAAACCTCCTCGACTGATCGGACATTTGAATGTCGTCAACACGAGGCAATACCCGAGCCAGCTTGTCTGGTTTCTGAAACGATGTTGGAAATTTCGTTTTAAAACCTTATTTATTCAACATTTTCTTATATTAAGGAGGATTACCTACAAGTGGGTAAAACCATAGGCTATATTAAACGCACGCAAGCATACGCATTGGAGCACACGAGCTGAATTTGAAGTTGTTGTATTTGGAAATTCGTGTCTATCTTTGTTTCATTTCTTAACACATTTTCAAATTTTGCTCGTAATTCAAATAATATGTTTATTTCGATCAGCAGACATATATTATTACCTATGTACAATATTGCAAGTATATCGTTACTTTATCTCTTTTAAAGATAAGTTAATTTTTGCGCGAAAAACTGGACATGCGTTGTTATGGCAAGGTACATTTCCCAATTCAAATCGTATATTATTATTATTATTTTACTTGTATCTGAAGTTGGTATACACGATTTGGAAACCCCTAACGAAACTAGACCTAAACAAACGATTACTTACTGAACACAACATTAATTGAACATTGATTAATGAAATAAGGATAACTTTTCCCGCTGTAATGTAACTTACCTGCTTAATAAACACGATCTTATCTAAATACTTACAGTACCTAATCCATCTAATCGCACAAAATCGTAAAACTACCGTAGTTAAATAATAATAATAAATTCACTGCATTCGCATTGCAAAAAACGAATTCGCTTGCAAAATCATTTCATTACTTAAATCATTATTTAGCCAAGAAGTAAGCTGAGCTGACATAAATTAAGAAATACGGTTCGTTTATTCCAACAAGCTGCATGGGCGGCCGCCTCAAAGACATCCGTCTCGTTTCGACACCGAGAGATAACAAAGCAAAGCGACAGCTGAGGGTCGAGCACGAACTTTTCGTATCCTGCGTACCGTAATCGGGTAGAAACGTTCTCGAGAAATTTGTATGACGTTTGGAACAGCGCCCACCCGTCAGCGTATTTGGAACTAAAATTTAATACGAGGTTTCTAGATTTCGATACGATAACGTAACGTTACGCGGGATTCGAAAACTTCTTGCTTGGTCTACTGTATTTTTTTGCCGGCCGCACATACAAACTTTTTCAGGGAACAATCTCTATGATTTGGGTGAGCTTACAGAACTATATCGAAGGGTGAGCCTGCACTCTTTCTTTAATTGGGTGTTAAGCTGGATTACACTTCACATCTCGTTTTCGGGTATTCGAATGAGAAAAAGAGCTGCTTTATTATAATTATCGTTTGTCTAGTGTAGTACCAGCGTTACTTGTAAGTATCTGCGGGCCAAACCGAATTGCGCTGGGAGCACTGAACACTACTGAAAATGCCCGATCATAAATAATTTGTCGATCAGTGTTCCCTTTAAAAGAAACCTGAGCGAAGGAATGACATATACGCGCTAGAGATTCTACTCGGACGCACAAATGAATTTGGGCTAATCTACAAACGTTTCTATTTATAAAACCAACATGAGAATCTGAATCTAGACACCTGCTTACAATTAAACACACTGTTTGCATTTTTTCACTCGTCTTGAAGCGGTATGTATGTATTTAAGGTTCAGTTACCTTCCGCGGGAAATGTCATTTAATACACAACATCGTGTATTAATCACTGAATAAATAATAAGCTTCGGAGCTTGTGGCTGAAGCTGATCAATTTGGGCTTTGCTGCTCGTCAGGAGGCTTATCGGGCTCACACTCCAGCTCACCGAGTATATCTTGCATGTCTTGGGATATCTGCAAAATAGCTAGTGATTAGCTAATGAGTAAGTTATGTTCTTATAGACATTTTAGAATTTTGGTTTCATCAAGTTGAATTTGAGTGATATTTAATTTATTGAACCTTGCTACTTAAGATGGCGTACCAAGGTAATTAAATTTAATAAGAATTTACCAGAAGATCCGGGAACGATGGATCGATAGTGCTTTCCAATGATATTAAAGCGGCGTTGATCTGGCAGAATTGTGAACTCGAAACTGAAAACAAAGTATTTGAAATAAATAAGTGCAAAAATTAAGAATTACACTTCACTCTAATTAAACGTACTAGACGGCGATAGTTTTATATTTTGAATGAAATAATTTAGTCGTCACTCACTAGCTTCACTGAAGAAGTTCTCCAAAGTGGGAAAGGTACGGCCGTTCTCGTGTTCTTCAGGCTCGATTTCATTTTGAAGCATTTTCTTTTTGTAAGTTCCATCTTCAATCTGGTAATCGCTGGGGCGTTTCACCGCACTGCCACCGGTACTGGTGCCCGGCGATTCCAGATCCACAATCTGGCAATCGGCATTGATTTTGGAGAAGTTGAACTTTGACGGCTTATTAGGTTGCTGAGTTATGTAGTCGCTGAACACGACAGGATCAGTAATTGGGTCGACACTCAGTGGATCTAGATCGACGTTTCGGAATATTTGTCCGAAGTCATCCAAGTTCTGATGGCGGTAAGTGCCGATCGTCGTGATCTTCGGTAATGTTCCGGTCGGACTGTTCGTTGGAGCGTCGTCTACGTTGATAGTGGATTGTGTGATTTCTTGCACGCGTTGGCTGTTGGTGGCTCTCTTGCGTTTCACTTCCCTGTCGATGTTTGGGTTCTTGAAAGTTTTGATAACGCTATATATTTTCTCGATAGCGCTGACAATGCGTTCTTTGCGCGGCGGGATGATGGCGAGGTGGACGGGCGGTTTAGTGCCATCCGGTGACAGGCTCATTTGGTTAACATCAGGCTGTGGCGAAGGTAAATTGGTTACCAGATGAAGGATCACTTTTTCGAGCTGCCTGGGATCTTCTACTGGCAAAGACTCATCATTTACCTGTAACGTTACAGTTGTAAATTAACATACATTAAAAAGGCTTATTTATATTGATAGTAACATCGAAACTTACGTCAGTAATTTCAGGTTCGTGTGGCGGTTCCTCATTGTTGTTCACAAGAAGTGTGAATTTCTTTTTCATCATCTTGATGAGATGCTGACCCTCAGTCGCGTTCATCACTGTATTGGTGCATATGAAGCTGGTAACTGCTTTCGTGTTGTTATCAACTTCTAGACATCCCCTGGTCCTCATGTATATAAACTGACCGTTCTTCATCATCAGACGGTAGCAAGATTCTCCGTACAAGCGGTGCTGGTCATACACTAGAATCAGAAATGATTGGCCCTAAATGCGATGGTTCTACTGATGAGTAGAATATGATAAACATGAACTTAGCAGGTACTTAAATGATATGTTTACTAGAGTAGCAGGTTGAAAGGAAGGTAATTAATGATGACAGTCAATGTAATCTATTTAATTTAAATCATATACGGTCTGACACTGAAGGTTACTTTAGTAGCTTGGTTTTCGTATTAACAAGGGTATGCGTGCTTCTTTTATCAAAAAAGAAGATAAAGCATTAGTTTCACGTATTCAGTTCTATCAGCGCGTTAGGCGTTTTCGGAACTTGCACCCGGTGCCGCTGTCACAGATGCAGTAACTGTTGCAGGCGTTTGAACGCACATGAGTGTTTGCGGCGTCTGAGGGAGTCTTGGGTCTGACAGCCAGCAGTGAATGGGTGAAGTAGAAGATATAGAGACTGGTTCTTGTATGTATAGACCTACATCAAGGTAATATGGCCCATTGCAAATTTACCACGTAAATTGGTATTATTTAGCAGATTTTTGATAAATAAAGTAAACCTGAACTATACTTAAACGAAATAAGAAAAAATGGTTTGCCCAACGAGTTCTAAGTATCATAATTAAGTATACAATATGTTTATAATGAAGTAACCTGAAGCTATGTTAAGGTAGGTATACTAAATATGACACTACAGGCAATAGGTAAAATAAGATAGGTAAGTGGTTATGTTGTTATAATAATTTATTGTCGCTATGCAAAGTAATGGGATAGTAGAAATTATTTATCATAAGTAATGACTATTAGAAGTGATATGATAACATGCCAGATGCACAGACAGTAAACAAGTGATAACTGCAAATAGATACTTATTATGTTGATAATAATACGTAAATTGAAATATGTACTTAGATATTGCATCCACAAACACGTCTGGAGAAATATAGCATGCCTAATGTAATTCACATATGTGCCAAAAGAATACATACATTAAATAAATAACATATTATAGTATGCCTATTTAAATTTCGCTTAATGCAAAAGATGACTGGTATCGGATATTTCCCGATCGTTAAAAGCTAATTGAAATGGGACCGTTTCAAAAACAGGATTTTACAATCCAGGCTTCCTATCCCATTTTCGCCTTGCACATTAAACCCCTACACAGCCGAGCGCGCTAATCTCCGCTCGGAAACAAGACATAAAAAAACAATCGCTACGCATTTTACATCTGAACTTACTTTCTCTCAGTGCAATGATGACCCAGCGCACGTCATCCCGGTGCATGAAGTTCATAGCGTTAACGCCGTGGACCTCATCGGTCATGTAGCCGGTGACAAGAGCGATGCGCTTCTCGCATTGGATGATTTGACCGTCGATGGAGTGTCGGGTGCGGTATTCCATGCGGAACTGCTCCAACTCAGAGTCCTTTTTGAACGTCTCGCTAGTTGGACGCACGACACCAATGAAAACCTGCAAGTAGTCAAGAAGACCTCATTAATTTTATTTCAAAAACTAGCCTCTATTGATACACGGATTATCTAAGTATGAGCATTAACTTCAGCTTTCAATGTAAGGAGTACTGAGAAGAGACAAGGGTTAAAATACAAAACTGATTTTCACAAACAAACAGCACGTTGATGATGTCAGTAGCTCGATAAGGAGCTCAGTCATATCAAGTGTCGTAGGTGAAAACATAAAGCATGTAATATTTCGATAAGCATCTGTTAAGGTTTAAGTCGGTTCAGTGCATGGCTCGAAGATTAGGAGCACGTAAACATTTCTTCGATATTAAATACATAAGTAAGCATGGAAATAGAATATGTGTAACGTATTTATTTTAGCTTGTTTGTTCTGTCCGAGTAAACAATGCATAATAAGCATATTGATGGGCTTTAAAACAGGTGACGTGGCGAGATGAACGCTTATTACCTACGTCCAACTATTTCTCAACCGGCTTTGAAAGTCGAAGAATTAGATAGTAATTTTTACTATTTAATATTCTGTCGTCATTGAATTGCTGGCATAGCTTTAGACAACAGTATTTGATTTCTATGTTGACATCATTATAAACAATCAAAGTCAACGGTAGGTTTATTATGGTTTCCATGCAAAGTTTGAACTCATTTTGAAAATAAGTATAAGTAGATAACAGTAGGTTTAATTTTTTGCATTTTACAACGTTGCTGCAACGGGGTGCAAAGACGCTATCTTGGCAAATATATTGCAAATATTAAATAGAGTTCTGCCTAGTAAGGAGTCGTGTTCATACATTTCGTGCCATAGCCACTCCGATAAAGCCAACACATGAAACATGTAGTAAGGAAGGGAAAGGAAAATAGCTACCAACGTCCTTCTCCAGGATAAATGGAGCCTCGGAGTCTAGGACGGCATTACGTATATTAATCCCGCTTTGCATTTTCAATGAAACTGCTCTATCAGTTATCGTTAAACATTAAATATTATAATGTAAGCAGGTTTCCAATTAACATTTTTAAGCCAGAGTCAGAGAGAGAGAGAGAGTTATCTTTTATTATTTTAGATTTAAGCTGTTGGCATTTGTCATTTCAGCTCTGAGAAGACTGGATGACAGAGATTTTAGAGTGGCGACCATGAGCCAGAAGGAAGTGATGGATGACCAATTACTGGGTGGATAACTTGTTCAAACTGGCAGCGAGTCGATGTATGATAGCGACTCAGGTTTACTTTTTTTGCAGATCGGCGAAGGAGGCTTATGTCTAACAGTGGACTTCAATGATGACGACAATGAAGATACTAACGACATCGTTCCCGCTGGAGTACGGGTTGGCGTTGCGTGCGCGGGCGCGGTGCACAATCTGACAGCACTGGGTGCTGCGGCTGGCGCGGTCCGACTTGCGCAGAGAGCCCTCCACGTGGCAAGTGACGTATTGGGGAGGCTCCGAGCGCTGGGTGTTCTTCTTGAACCTGACAATTTAATTTAAAAGTAAGAGCTAGTAGGAGTAAGTTCTTGGATGAGGGATGAAGGAGGGGTAAGAAGCATGATGCTGTAACAGTGGACCACATTGAGATCGTCTCAATGGCATTACAATAAAGTTTTTGATTGGTACGAATGTAAATAGAATCTGTAGTATCTGTAGTTATCGCTTGTTAATTTAGAATACCTACATATTTTAATACGCTCTTCAGTATTCAATTACTCTTACTTCCTAAATGTGGCGCTAGGTGCCTCTCCATGTTGAAGGAAAATATACATTTTGTTGATGAAATGCCAGTACCTCACAAAGAACTGCCTCTTCTCGGCAGCCAGGCTTTTGGCCGCCAGCAGCTTGCCGTCCGGCTGGTCGGGGATGACGAGCTCGCCGTGGTCCCCCAGGACCTGGCTGCGAGGCTTGAGTTGCTCCAACAGCATACTGTGGTCGTCCTCGTGCGTTATAGTGACTATGTTAAAGCCGAGAAGCTCCAACTATCAAGGAAAAAACCAGTACTTAAAATACGAGTGAGCAAAGAATTTGTTAGGACATATTTGACTGAGCAAACGAAGTTTACAAGCCGTGATAGCCTAGTGGTTTGACCTATCGCCTCTGAAGCAGAGGGTCGAGGGTTCAAACCCCGGCTCGCACCTCTGAGTTATTCGGAATTTATGTGCGAAATTACATTTGTAATTTATCATGAGCTTTTCGGTGAAGGAAAACATCGTGAGGAAACCTGCACACTCCTGCGAAGCAATTCAATGGTGTGTGTGAAGTTCCCAATCCGCACTGGGCCCGCGTGGGAACTATAGCCCAAGCCCTCTCATTCTGAGAGGAGGCCTGTGCCAGCAGTGGGACGTAAATAGGCTGATGACGATGAAACGAAGTTAGCAAAGCGTCTCAGTTTCAGCTTGGACAAGAATTTCTTTCGTAGGTATGTCTGTCCGGCTGTTCTCTTCTACACATCGCATTTCTCTACCGATTCCCGTGAAATTTTGTGAGCAGGTTCGTTAGTAATTTTCATATTTTTTGTCGATTTGTCTTTGGAGGCACTATTTATAGAGGTACAATACACATTTTAGCTGGACGAAGAATCATTTTCACAAGCTTTTATTAAACTTTTCAGTATCATAAAGACTATAATTATGTCTTAAGTGCCTACCCCAAAGATCAAAACATGATTGTAATCAAAATAGTAGATAGAAATATTTTTAAAGTTAGGCCTGCCTCGGGACTTTAATCGTTTCTGAAGCGGAATGAGAAGGAATTTTGTAACTGTGATTGAACAAAAGGTAAAGTAATAAAATTATTGAGCGAATCAACTCCGTCCCTAAAGTGTCGACTTAACAATCAGATTTTTTATTATGCAACGAGGAAGGCCAACGAGCAAGTGGGTCACCTGATGGTAAGTGATCACCACAGCCCATAGACACCCGCAGGAGGGTGGAGGGTTTGCAGATGCATTGCCAACCTAGAGAGCTAAGATGAAATGCCTCTTGTGCCCGTAATTACACCGGCAGTCTTACTCTCCACACCGGAACACAACAGTGCTAGTACTGCTGCTTAGTGGCAGGATTAGCGAGTAAGATGGTGGTAGCTATCCGGACGGACCTTGCACAAGGTCCTACCACCTGCAAATAATGGGTATAAAATGCAATGTTTGTACCTCACTGTAGCCAAGATACTGTTGTACATTCGGTGAGACGGCGACCACAATCCCCCTGTAGGTGACAGTAAGCAAAAATCCGTTGAGCAACTGCAGCACAGCCGTCGCAGAGGCAGGGCTGATCTCCTGCGATCCATTGTCGATCGAGTCCCCGAATACTATAATAAAAACATTATTTAAGAAAAAGCAACCTTAGGCCTTTGCTCAGCTCTGTAGGACACAATAGGCGTAGAATAGGAATAGCAACCAAAAATCGTGCAGTTTGCATTACGTTGCGAAGATGCGAAACGAAGGAGTTAGATATGGTCGATCAAATGCCGCAATGTATTGCAACTTGCATGATTTCTCTTGCAGGTTAAGGGTAAGAGTTTAAGCAGACCTGGCTACAGGCTGCTACAAACAGCATACAATTATGTGATGGCTTTGCTGCTAACGGTAGGGTGCTTAATTAGGATGCTAACGTCGCGTTGCTAATTTGTGGGATTATATACGTGCGGCAAGTAATTTCAAAAGATTTCAGCTTGTAAAATGTTTTTACTGAAAACATATTTCCATGCAGGCTTTTTGTGATTGTACTGAGAAACGGTATAAATAGACTTTCAACATTAAACTTCCTAACACATAAACATACCAACAAACAGGTAAGGTCTAATAATAAGTAGTAAATGAAAAACACACACAGAAAAGTTATTCGTAAGCGTTTTAATCCGATCAAATGACAGCTTTTGAAATGTTTGTCAGCATTGTCAGCACAAGATGACACTATGCTAATATTTTACATGCAACAGTTGTAGTGTTAAATGTATACATAACCTATTATACTAAACTATTGCTAAGTAGAGTTGGATAAGGTTAGGGCGGCGAGACGCGAGCGGTGTGAGCTCCCGCGCCGTCTCCCACTAGATATTGAGTCATCGTTTTGTATAAAGATTATTGACGAATATAATTCCACGTTTATTAGGATACCGGCGGGCCGGCCGACGCATGTGTTGACACCCTAAATGCAAAATCATGGCGGCCCACGTGCTCTGATGCACCGGTCACGTTACGGTACACGACTGCATTATATGCATATATAAATAAATACATACATATATACATGTCGATGGGACACTAATGCGCTGCCGCTGCACAGCCTTAGATAAAGTTATACCGATATCAAATAAGACGGCACAGTTCACGGGCTGTCCAGAAAACGCTCGAACACTGCGTGATTTCATAACCGATCGTTTTATTTGAAGCAACCTCTGCCACTCCAGATCGTCTGGACTTTTCTAAGCGTTTAAAACGCGCATTTGTGACTGAATTACTTTACCCGACTCAAGCACTGAACTTTTATTCAGAAAGTTTTTTTTTTCAACTTTTTATCCCCAGACAGAGATTACGTATAAAATGTGATAAAATACCTACACAGAGTGCAAGAACGATGCCGCCAGAGAGAAGTTGTTAGATTGTTACTACTGATATTAAAAGTTTTCAAACGGGATAGGTCGGGATAGAACGAATATAAATGCCGGAGGAAATATACCAAAATATATGATACTATCGAAACGCATTAACCACTCACAATATACCAGTTTATTAATAGTACTATGTTGTTGCGTTCGCACTTCACTATTGGAAGCATTGCGATTGTTACAATGTAACTACCAGCGTTTCATTACGAACTAAAATCCACTCCTGCGTTCGAGTAAGAAGTTAATACTTTAAATTAAATTTAAGCATTAGCTTACTTATTAATCCTTATTGCATACGATAAGTAATGTCGGAAAGGCTTTGTAATTGAAAACATTTTCAATCAGTCAATCTTATGTTCCTACATATGTAGAAGGTAGAGCAGAATGTTTTGCGGTTCACTCAATAAAATAATTTATTGAAAAGGAACTATTAGAAAGTATAACTAATAAATAAAATTAAAATTAAATTGAAAAAAGAGTGATGCTGGCAGCATTTCCTCGCTATATGGCGAAGCTGATACGTTGCGCGAGGAACCTGCCAGCTCTTCGGTCCCGCTCAATTAGGTTTACTAAATAAAATGTAAAAAAAATGGTTAAAACTTCTTTTTGTTGCAAGTAAGTACTAGGTATTACTTTAGCAAGACAGTATTTTGGACCTTAATTTACCTTTATTTACTTAAGTATTAATCAATCAAGTGATTTTAAGTCACGAATTTTTCAATAGTTTTACCGCTCGGCCATGGGGCGACTTTATTTGCGGTGTACACTACAAAGTGAATGTGATTACACAAATGTGTGAGCACCGGACAAGAATAGAACTGCACTTTGCACTCGTTTTATTGGCTGCGTCCCGTTAGGCCACCCGTAGATGCCGCAGATTGCAAAAACCACCCCAAGCTTTACAAGACAGCATGGCACTCGACATTGGTAATCCCGAAGCGCCTGATTTTTTTATGATAATGTCATAGGTTTTGCATTTAATTGAGTACCTAGTTATGTGTAGTGTAGATCCTTAGTTAGTTAGTTAGTTCTGCAAGGAAAGATGCGGAATTCGTCATTTTTAAGTAGGAGATTCTCGATGCGTCGGATTTTTTTGAGACATTAATTAATTAATTTGATATTACCAAGGGATGCAGTTTTTTCTGCTATCACAATCACAATTTGGTCATACTGCCTAGTGCCAATGCACTCGTAAAAGGTCGCCTTCTCGCCTTTTACTCTAGCAGGGCACCGCATGCGCAGTTCAATTGTATCAAATTTATACGTTCGTTTTTTTATAAGAGCCATATTAATTTTTGAAAACATGAAACTACCGTGAGATTCAATCATAGTGAAATAATCGGATCACTCACGTATGTCAGTCAAGTATAGACTGACAATCCTTTACATGCTTCGGTACCGGCGAAGCGTGAGCTCCTAGAGGAAGGACCAAGGATTAGTCCGAATCCCAAACATGACGGGCTATACTCGACTGACATACGTGAGTGATCCGTTTATTTCACAATGTTTGAAAACCTTATTGGCCGAAAATTAAACAAGTGAATTTTTAACAAATAAGCAGTAGTATTATTTTTAATTTAATTTAAGTAACTTACGAAATGTAAAGCTATCGAATCATCAAAGATTTTACAGGCACTTATTTATAATGAGCTTGATTTTCATTACCTATAAATCAAATAAGATAAATGTTTAATAAATATTAAGTGCATCAACTGTGGAATATTCAATCACACGATGGCTCACATCTCACATCACACCTGCGACGTGGGTAGCACCCGGCCGCGTAAAGAATACCCCGGATGAGAAGTGGATACGTAGGTAAAACCTCGCTCTAGCATTTAGGCGTGTGTCACTAGTAATTGGTATGAGTGTAACATTCCACGGCATAAACAATTACACAGTGGAATGTGGTGAAACTAGAAGATTTGCAAATTAATATAGAACTGGATCACAGGGCGCTACTGCGTTGCATGTATGACCGTAAAGACGTCCGAAATCATAACGTCATTTTTAATATGCTGCAAATAACATACGGATTTGCAAATAATTCACTATCAAACGCTAATATTCTAAATTCATTTCATTACAAATGAGATTACCGATCTATATTAACTCGGTATAAACGTAAAGTATATATAAATTTGTAAGCTTTATTCCTGTTATTTTTAAGTTACTTTTAGTTCTTTGTTAATTTTACTAAGAAAACTTATTACCGAATAAAAAAACGTCATAAGTTTCAAATTGCGTTAAATATCCCTCTATGGAATCCTTGCATTCTATTACTCTGACCGTGCATCTCTCCGGATACGGAATGTCATACCAAGTATTACTTTTAAATTCGAGTATAACTATTCCGAAGCTACGTGTTTCAAGAAGACAACGCGGCGCATTTAGCTTCGTAAGTTACATGAGTAGGTAGAAAATTGAAAAACAACAACTCAGTTGCGTAAACAATGAAAGAAAGGGTACATAAATAGATGTAAAACTGGAAGAAACAAAGCAAAAGCCATTTGTACGTTTTTCACAGTAAAGTTCAAGAGGTTTCCTTTACATTGCTTTATGGTGTTTTTTCGTGTCCAATTATTTTCTTTCAAAAATTTTGGCACGAAATTGCAATTAACTTTTTTTTGTGTAAACTGAGCTATTGTGTGGTTATTTACAAAGCTGAGGAAGTAAACTCGTGTTAACTAAAACGTGAACGCTCAGAGCTGTTACCTACCCACATGTCGGATGTCGAATCCGATTAGAAATTCAAGTCAATAATTATTACCACTATTATTGCAGCGGTAATATCCCAGGGACGTACCGCGACTTGTCGGGCTATGAGATGAACGCTGTTACACCTAGATCTTTTTAAGCTCTTATATAGTCCCCGTTCAGTTGCATTTCTGAATCCGACGGTAACTGCTTATATACCTAATCAGATCCCTTGGAGCTCTATACCCGGGTTCAAATTTGTGCTCACCCTTCCTAAGTGTGTTTGAGTGCGTGTTTGCTGCTGAAATGTCCTATTTGGTATGGACTTACCGTACTGATGTGAGCGAAGAAAGTGTGCAGTGAGACGAAGTATGCCAATTTTGTCGATCTTGCGACTAGCTGTCACCACGGGGGGCACTATCTGCGACAAATCTGAGATTGTTTCGTTTAGTTTGTCGCGTCGCAGCTTCTCTGCCTGATTGCGGATCAAGCGCGGGTTGTCCCTGCAAAGAAACATTTCGGTTAGAGTAAGAACTTGCGTAGCAGACCTGCCTATGGTAAAACCTTACGAGTGTGATCCTTAAGGCAGCAAGAACTGAGCATACGCTCTTCCTTGTTTGGTAAGATTTTTGCCACATCTAGAGAATCACTCTGACCTGTAAAGATGTACTTAAAACTAAATAAGGAATAATGATGGTAAATTTTATTTTAGAAAATGCACGGTGCACGCAAACCACTGTGAAATTTACTTCTCTATCACTCTCGACCGATGACAGCAACATAAACTTTGCAAGGAATTTTCATTGTTTTTGAATATACCAAGGTGCTGTGGGGCTGATTTAGCAGCTGTCATTAGCTGACTACCATATAAATTTGGTCTTTTAGGTTAGGTTAGAAATTGTATGGAAATGACAGGTGGCAAAACGGCCAAAGAGAAAATCTCACACTGTAGTTGGATTTACAACACGTGCTTCTACTTAAGGTACCACGCATAGATAAGGAAATATTTAGGTGCAGTATGCTTGTATACTATTTGCATACCTATGAGGAGAGGATATCATTTCTATCTTTTTCTCGTAGGTACCTAAAGACCCACGCAAAGGGAAGTGACTGTACAGTTGTATTCATGCCCTCGGAGACGATCTTTACCTAAAAAACTTTGATCGGTGGGACATTCTTAAACAGTTACTTTTTGTTAGTATTATAATAGGTACTTTCATTTCACACTGTCAATCAATTTGTGAAACGGTTATAATAGCCAAAAAGGTTGCAACGTTATTGAAATGAAATTGCTATTGCGATGTAATAAATTCAAAACATGTCTCACGGCCGTGTGGGTCTTAAGATAGTTTGTTATAACGTCATAACATTGGCACTCTGTGTGCACTTGTAAACTTCATTTTATTCAATTATCATGTTCAGACACCAAAAAAAATCACAATTAGTTGAAGTTTATAAAACGAACAAATAGGTAAAATTTGTCAAAGTCCCCAAGTGTTTCTTCGACTGACGGTCGGGGTGTCAACATCGACGACGTCCGCTGAGGATGGCTCGGAGAGAGGCGAAACACGTGTCCGGTACTATTTTACTGGTGGTGGTAGTGTTGGTTGTGGGTTTAGTAGCGATTGCGTTGATTATTTTATTTTCAATTTGCGGAGGGAGGGCGGGAAAATTAATGCATGTTAATAAATACTCAGCGCAGACGAGGCTATTTTGCATGACCATACGCACTACTTCGCGGAGGAGCAAATTAATTTAATCCGTTACTTGTAACATGGACCTCCGCAAAGTTACGCCTGAATCAATACAATATTTAAATAAGTGAGGTTATTGATTGTTATATTTTAACGCGTGAATGATATTTTCTACGTTAGTATGCATTTAATTTAAGCCTGCTTTATAATTTACTTGGTTTTATAAGGTTGTTCAAGTTATTAAGTTTCATAATTGACAAATAAATAGTTTTATCTCAAAAAGGTTTTAAAACGTTAGAGCCTTTTTACCCACGACGGAATGGAGAAGGTTAAGCGGGATGGGTAAGAAGTTTTGTTTGTGTGGTCACTGGTCACGAATGTACTAATTTATTTCCTAAACACTCTGACCGGTTTAGATACGGTTTTCTTTAAGGGGTTTGTGATACACCGACAGTGGTTCTTCGATAAATGTTTGTATGTACGAAAGTTTCCATTTATCTCAAAATTAAGTACAGAATTCTCCAACTTCTTAAAAAACGGCATCGAATCTGCGATGCCGTTTTTTAAGAAGTTGGAGAATTCTGTACTTAATTTACCTACTTGGATCACGTTTGTGTATTAAACATGTGAACCGTTGCATACTATAAACATAAATAATTGATTTTATGTTATTTTAGTTACATTTAACACATTGAATTAAACTAAAGCAGAACGAATATAACCCGCTCTCTACCAACTATTAAAAACTCTGTTATCTTACTTTCAAGTGGATTTTTTTTCACTAAAACAATTGAAAAGAGACACAAAATGACAAATTACGTGATTACAGGCTAATTTACCACACGATGTGAATACAATGGGGCTGAAGGGGACACTTCTCGTGCACACTTCAAAGTCATTCAATGGTTTGGTGAAGATCCCAACCCGCAGTAAATGGGCAGGGGGTGATGATGATGATGATGATTGTTCCTCGACGATGCCTTGGGGCTGGTCTTCAATAAAATGTAATACAAGGTGACAGCCCAAACACGGAAGATGCCCATGGCTATAGATAAAGGTGCATCTACATCGACAAACTTTTAAGCATGCCAGTCAACAAGTAGTGGATGAATCTAGAGCATTCAGAGGAGGATTTTTTGTTTTGTAATTTGGTTAATAAACGTAAGTAATAGATTAGTAGTTAATAATAATAATAGACATTTATTTCAAGCATCGTTGGATCATTAAGTAAAATTACAGTTATAACTTAACCTAATGTTATTTACTTAATGTTATTCGCACAACAATGATAAAAATTACAAAATTACGAAATTTATTTTATTCTACTCTGAACAATATTCACTCAAAGTTTCGTCATAGATCTAGGCGTCCAGTTAACATTTCCAGGATACCGTTGCACTGGCGCGAGCATGATGCAGTAGTGAGGCCACTCTCTTTCGCCTAATTGCATAGAAGTCGTCGGTGTGCGCCTTAAGTACGGCACTTTAAATTATCGATACCTAATCAAATTGCAGCATCGAAAATAACGTTTCGAATCTATTTTAAAGCATTTCCTGGACTGAAAACACGCAGTTCATGCACCTTTCTGCAGAGAAACATCCTGTTTGAGAACTAATTACAATGTAAGGCGATTGAGTTTTGAACAACATGCTGTACCTAGTGGCTAATTAAAAACACTTCTGGGTTATTATGTAACCGATCGGTTTTAGTACCTACTGTTTAAATAGAATTAGGTACGATAATGTTTATTTTTATAAAATACTTAAACCCTGTTGAGAATATCAAATTGATATGGAATAAGTATGATGCGTGCGCAAATCCAAATCCGAATTGGGATCGAATTTAAGTTTGATTATTTTTTAACAAATTGATTTTCCTTTAATCCTCTAAACTATAAAATTACATGAAAACGCGTTCATTTGTTTATACATTTATCATGGCCAGTTAAATGAAACTTAGCAGTCATTTCGACACAGCATGATGACCTGTAGCTTTCAACCTTGACGCTTTCAAAAATGCCCTACCGGATAGAAGATGTATATAAAAAATTGCCTCATTTGCGATTCGCAGTCGGGTAGAAAGTTATCGATGAACCAGTCCACGTTCAGCCTTATTATACCTATATTAGTCAACAATGCTTAGCGGGAATAGACACCGGCTAAAGCTTCTCGAATGTCAACATTAACGGGTATATGGAATGGAGTGATATACGACACGTAAAATTCCTTGTTAGGCAGAAATCGGAATCATTCAATAACTGGCCGTTGGCAGATTCCGGTCTTTCTATCAGCAGAATTGCAGCTTTTGCATAGACCAACTAGCTAAGAAACAAAAATCACACTTGCGAAACTTTACTCGAATTAAACTTTTGTCCTGTTTTTTGTACAATAAAGTGCTTACTTGCTTACTTACTTTTGACTAATTGCCAACAAAACACATTATTAATTAATATCTTACCCACTCTTACTTCTAATTAAACACAGTTTTTCGAATAACATTTTCTCACATTTTCATCTTAGCTCTCTAGGTTGGCAACTCATCTGCAAACCCTACGGGGTTGCGGGTGTCTATGGGCAGTGGTGATCACTTACCATCAGGTGACCCACTTGCTCGTTTGCCTTCCTCGTCGTATTAAAAAAAAAAGTATGATTTCAGAAATCGTCTCGCTAAAAAAACGCTCAAAAGCACAATAGACATTCGATCGATTCGTGAAACTATATAGCTTTTTCAAAAATGGATCTGCTTTTAAGCTGCCAAGGACATCATTTAAAAAATAGAATCGTTTATGTTACAAGCGTAAGTCAGACTTAATTAAGACGAATAAGAAGAAGCGACACAAGAAACTGTGTGGATGTGTTAGATTGGTAGCTGTATGAATTTGGCGAATCTCTTACCTTTGCTAGACCCGGAACTAACAAAAACATTCTTTTTTCGATAGAATGTCATTTGCAACCTGTAGAAAGTTATAATCAACTGCGTAGTTGTAATAACTACCGTATTCCCTGTTGTTTCCGCTCTGAACTAAAAGTGGTAATAGCATTACCTACGCAAACTATACACGTCAACATTAGATTTGAATCGATTTTAAATCAAACTACCACCCTTTGAGAATTACATTGCATTATTTATTATTTCAACCTTTTGTTCTTTACTTAAAACACAAAACAATGTTCGTACGGAGGAGGCGTAAACTATCGAACTCCTTGTATGAAGGAAGTAAGGTAGAATGCCTGACACTGCCTAGTTGGCACTTAATTCAAAGCAATAAAGATGACAACCAGGGTGCAAACTATAGGAATTGAGATGTCAAACATTAGGTTTACTTAAACAAAAAAAGCATTCAATGTCGCGGCAAATGGTGCGAGTCATGAGAAGCGGTGTTGCGTTCAAAGATCATTAGGTCATAGTAAAGTAGTGATAAAAAGCACAACCACAACAAAAGCACGCCGATGCAGTTTTTATTTTGATTTCAAGCACTTTTGTCATCGTATCTTTCTTTTGTCATATTCACTACGAGTATGCACACTTAATACTAATAGTTATAGCGTCTCAGGGGAAAGCAACTTTATGCGTAATAATCAGATTCTCAAAATTTTCTGCCGTATTAAAAATTCAATTAATTTAAGTTAAATATGCTAAGTTTCATTTTAAATAAGGAACAATCAACAGCGCCGTATTGGAATAGTTTAATTTCGAAAATTGTGCTACCATTCAAAATCTATGCAAATCAAATCAAATACCAATTCCAGATTATCATGAGATGTATGGGCGTTCTCAGTGAATCATTATTGAAGATTTATTTTAATTTAGTTGAATATTGTACGTTGTAATTATACTGAATTTTCAGGGTGGATTAATATCCACCCTGAAAATTGATTAATATCAAATTGCCGTTATCAACCATGGAGCCCGACCAAAGCTTACAAAATAAATATAGCTGCCATTCTCTTCGAAATTGACATACTTTTGACGTAATTACCATCGTAGTGGCACCATAGTGCCATCAGAATAGCTTTTGCGTGAGTTTATGTATTTTATTATAGCCTTCACGATATGTAAACCGACCGGATAGCCCAGTGGTTATAGAGACCCTGACTATGAAGCTTGAGGTCCCGGGTTCGATTTTTTGGTCGGCGCAGATGTTTGTAGGATGAATGCAAATGTTTGTTCTCTTTCTACTTAACTACCTACTTCCAATTAACTACCCACTCCTCTCTACCACTCAAATGTTGACTGGTAAAGATCCCTTAGAGGGATAAGTCCGCTTTGTACCTACTTGTATGTAATTGTTGGTAACTTGTCTTATTTCAAAACGATGTTTACTTTTATATTTTCATATCAATACGGTATTAGTTTTTTCAGTGATTTCTTCGAGTCCCAATTTATACTATTTTTAACATTATGTTGCAAACAAATTGATGAGCTAAATATAATAAATTTGTACCTTCCTCGAAATAGCTCTTCATTATTTAATTATTTTTCAACGTTTACAATGAACGTGGTTTTGCAATTAGCTATAGGTAATCGCTAATTACAATTAACGGCAAAATTAAAGAAACATCTTAACGAGGTAGATGTCTGCCTTTAATTATTGACAGATTGGTACATTAAAACAAAGGTAGTCGTGATGATAGATTGTAATTATATAGGAGAAAAAAAAGACGTGAGATTCTGATCATGAGTTTCATTGTCAAGCGATTGAAACCAATATGTTTATAAGATTTAAAAAAAGGCTCTCTTTTTATTAACCTTTAAAATTGGTCCTTCTGCTAGCGAAGGATCAAATAAACCAATCAAACGGAACAATTTTAATTGCTTCGCTTAACTTAACTGCCAACTACATACCCCTGTCAATAGTTAGCACCCCGAGGCGCGAAGCTATATCTCGGTTAGCATGCACGCTGATTAGGTCACAATGACCTTATTAGCGGCGCCTTAAATCTTTGGTAACTACCTACCCAGATTTTGACAGATTTTCACTCTTACTTAATTTTAGGGTTCCGTACCTCAAAAGGAAAAACGGAACTCTCACAGGACCGTCTTGTTGTCCGTCTGTCTGTCTGTCAAGACCCTTTTTCTCTGGATCGCGAGAGGTAGCAAGCTGAAATTAATATTTTTAATATATCTTGAAACTGTGAAGAAATCTAATTTCTAAGTCGTTTCCCGTGTTAGGTGAACTATTTTACATACAAACCTACAAATTTTTAAAAGTCAAAGTTTTAGGAAAAATAATAGAAAGTCTCGCCTTACGAGAGAAGTTACGGAACCCTCAGCAACAGCCAGCCTGTTTCCCAAAAAGTCAATCTGGCTACTCGTTTTCTTAAATTAGTAGGTAGCATGTATCGTATATAACTTATATTTTACCTTAATCTAGCCACAGGGGAATATAGGTACACGCAACATAAAACCTTTGACCCGTAACAATTGTTTACTAAAATATCGTTCGATATTTACTTACTGTATTTAACAATATTCAAACATAGCGATAACAACAGCAAACCTAATATTATGATTATTTGAAGTAATTATGTAGGTAAAGAAGTCCACTTCTTTAAAATACTATATAACTAAACTATATAAATATATAACTCAAAGTAGTGTAGGTATGCGCGGAGTTGAGCCATTGTTTCGATCGATATGTTACAAGTAACTATAATACCTAAAGGTGCCAACTGTTATTGTGCAAGGTCGGTTAAACCTATTAAATACTCTCGGACGTCAATCTCGTTTATTCACACCGACCACTACGTATACTCGTCTACGTAAGTAGGTATACTTATAGCCTGTTTAAAATTGATCGGGCGTCCACCTACCTAAATCTCAGCCACTTGGGTTCGTAATATAATAGGTAACCACCTATCACTTGCTGCACTTACAGTAGGTACCTATACTCGTACTCCCAAAACAAACAGTTAAAATGTAAAATGTTATTGAGTGTGCAAGTACGATAAGACAATTTCCGAATTAAATTACTTAAGTATGTGTTTAACCTACGAAGACGTCATAGCGGCTAAGAGCGCTGCACGTCGACGTATTTCTAGTTGTCAACTTGTGACGTCATGTCTTGTAATTAGTCTTGATTGACCGAGTAAGCACGAAGCGCGAGCGAAGCGTCTCCGTTTAAGTTTGGGTAAAAATGCTTTTTGTCTGTCTAGCTACCTAGATTGGCAACGAGTTTGTTTGTCGCGTGAGTTTATATAACCCGTCCCATTGCATTCTGAGTGACAGAAAATGACGGGCAGTTGTTCTCGCACAACCGATTCACGTAAAATTTTGTGAGCAGTTTCGATAATTAAGTAGGTATTACATAATTTATTTCGCAGTGTCTTTTCGTCCGAATTACCACAGTGTTTGAAGTCAAAAGTCTTTGACCAGTGTGTGTTGCCAGTGATGACTTACCGATCTGAGACGTGGGCGCTAACGATGGATCTCATAAGGAAACTCAAAGCCACTCAGAAGGAGATGGAGAGGGCTAAGCTCGCGGTTTCTCTGCGGGATAGAATCACAAATGATGATATCCGTAGTAGAACTAAGGTTACCGACATAACCCGAAGAATTGCTAACCTTAAGTGGCAATGGGCGGGGCATATTGCTCGCAGGACTGATGGCCGATGGGGTCACAAGGGTCTCGAATGGTGTCCGCGGACCGGGAGACGAACTATCGGTAGGCCTCCAACAAGATGGAGCGACGACCTGGAAAAGATCGCTGGATCGCGGTGGATGCGGAAAGCACAAGACCGGTCTGAGTGGAGAGCCTTGAAGAGGCCTATGTCCAGCAGTGGGCGTCGTTCGGCTGACATGATGATACATTATTTGAAAAAAATAATAATAATAATAAGCTCGTGAGGTCTCCAGCTCACAGAGCCACTGGTATACAAACAATGAAAGATAAAATACAAACGAGTGCCTAAGTAGTAAAATAACCTGAGGGATGTTGTCAATTATCGTGTCATTAATATTCATTTTCTGCTGCAAGGGAAAGTGCAACACGCCTCTCGGTCTGTACTTCCTCTCACAGCCGTCACTGCCAAGATTAAATATAGCTTGCCGCTTGCTACAATTTACAACCACCGATCGCCAAGTCACATGGAAAAATGTGCCTTTTTGCAACGAACAACGTAGCGTTCGTGGACATTTACGCGGGAAATAATTTACGATTGTTAAAGTAGATGTGGTGTGTGCGAGGCTAGATAACTTACTGCTAAATAGTTAGCTCCCTTAAAAGAAGGTACAGCCATCCTAGCACAGTAAATTTTATCGACGACATAAAAGATTTGTCACTTTTTAACAATTAATAAGCATGTATTAGCGGGACAAATGCTTTACCACGCTGAGCAGGTGTATCACCGATAGAGAGAGGCGATAGACTTAGCCTACGAAGAATTATCGCCCAGTCGTTTCTATCACCAACTCCGGGTCATACACTGCAATTATCAAACTTTACATTCCACTAAAGTCATTTTAGTGCGGTAAGTTAGTTCTAGTTTCCACGTAAGTTTCTAAAAAGCCAGAGTTCTATTTATTTCTACCATAAAAGAGCAATTATGCACCTGGACTTAATACGACAGAAATTGGTAAGGTTTGATATGTTTTGGTAAGATTGGTAGAGTGACCGAAAGTTTTGTAGAATATGTTTGCTGTTATACTGCTTTTCATGTAATTTTTTGCAGACTGTAGGTACTAATGTATTCTTAAAGTGCTGCGCTCTTGTCTCTGGAGAAACCGTCACTCTGTTTAGTCTTCGACCAACCAAGCAAGAGTTGTGAAAAAAAACACATACACACATACACAAACATATGCGTGTTTACGATCACTTATTGCGTGAGTTAACGACAATGTTTTTGTAAAGTAATAACAACAATAAAAAGTTTTATTAAAGATGACATAGTAATGATTATTTTATATGACATCTCGTAACGCCGTGCACGCCCAATTGGCAACGAGCCTGATTTTGAACGCAACTGAATCGAAGCGGGTAGAAGCGACGCTGGTACCCAACGTTTCTATAAGGCAATCTGTACAACAAAAGACTGTTGCTCTCTCTGTATTTGGCGTAGTAAAATAAAATACATGAATCAAAGAAAATTTGTTTCTTAATTTCTATAGTTGTTTCACGTGTTTATAAATACTTTCAAACATTTTGCTTGGGATAGTTGTTTTGTACTGACGCTGATTCTCTTCTAACAGCATGCGACGTACTTAGAAGGTCATCACCCTCCGGTAAACAATTGACTCTCTATAATATTTTTTATTCTTCATCGATGCGTATGCGCAGATTCGTGACACATAGACACCTACTAACTCCTTATCATTATCTATTTAATATCTCTCCTTAGTTTCGTGCCAAATGCATTTCTATTACTTTATTTTGAATGGTCGAAAACCGCATTTTTTGCCAAGTACCCACTAAATTTAGTAAAACATGCTCAGGGCGACTCGAAATCACTACACTACTATGTATCCTGTATAAATTGTACGTACGTATAGAGTAATAAATAGATACAGAACTTTTGCAGTATTAACTTGCAATAATCACAAGAATGTATGCACAATTAGCACATAATGGCTTGTTAGAGATAATTTGTAGTTAATAGCATCTGTTCGTAAAACAAAAAGACAGAAACTTTCATAATAGGAAGATTATAGTTAATTGTTCGCCGGGAGTAGGTAATTTGAAAACGTATATTTCAAGTTCTAGGAACATTGCGTAACCAAATTCTGTTAAGACTGGGATTACGTGACTGAGAATGGTATATGTGTGATGCTTTTTTTTAGGAAAAAAGCTCAAATATTTCAGCCGTTTAGCCAAGTCTTAACATTTTCCTTGACGACTTGTATTTTATGACAGAAGAATTAGAGTCGCAGTATTTCTTTTTCACATTTGAAGGACACTTTGGTTCTTGTATTTCGTTGAACCGCGTAAGAAATAAAATTGTGTTATCCTTTTCGCTTCAACAGCAGATCTTTGTTACCCTCCCACTGTGCTAAGAGGCTACACGTACACGATAACACTTAAAAATTAAACATAGTAAAATAATTGAAAATAAGGAATTTTCCGGTTGTTTATTTATTTCATAAACAACCGGTTCCCGATTTACTTACCTACTACTTTTATGTTCCTATGCTCGCTGTCTCGTTGTTGAGAATTTACAATTGAACAAATATATATGAAAAAACCAATATTGCTGTATTGAAGACAAATATATCTTCCATCTTCCTAACCATCTAATTGGAATAGGCTAATTTCATCAGTAAATAATCATGGCATCATATTTAGCGGAACATATTGTTTTGTTAACGTTTAGGTAAACTGGTACTGTTACACGGATTTTTTCTGAATTTTTGTTTATTTCATCCATTGATTAGACTATCCGGTTCATTAATATACAAAAAAAAATCAATACTATATCAATGAAAAATTTCGTCACTAAGTACCTACTTACCTCACAGAGGAACTACATATAAATATTAAGCACGAGCTGATACTAGAGACGTTTAAGATAATATCCATAAATAAAAATTATGATAAAAAGTATCGCGATAATCACATTACAGAAGATATTGTGTAGATGTCCTAATTGGTTCAATCGCTGGTTCAACCGCATTTTCGTGTTGGCGCCCTTTTTGGGTAGTTATATACTTACTTGTAAATATACCTAGTTAATTACCAAATTATAAGGCAAATGTGCGAGTCGGGACACATACATACATACATATCTAGCTATAACTATTCGATACGTACAGTTTAGCACATCCAAAAAAAATAGAACTTAATACGTACTCATGCCATAGAGAATAGGCGCGGGAAAATGATCGGACATTTGATACGACATGACAATTTCTTTAAGAACATTTTAGAAGGAAAAATTGAAGGACAGAGAGGAAGAGGTCGACCTAGGCGAAGCTACATGGACCATATAAAGGAGAAGGCCGGTGTCGTGTCGTATCAGGAGGTCAAGGAACTGGCTCATAGGAGAGATGATTGGAAGAAACTCCACCGACAAGAGTGTAACTCTTAAGTTTGATGATGATGACGTACTCATGTCTCTTTTTAATTTTCCAAAGTACGTACATTCTTATGCTCCACAACAATACAGAATAAGGTAAATGTCCCTGTGCCCGACACTGACCTAATAGTTGGCATCTTCAGCCTTATGTCCTAACGATAGAGGTGACAAACGGGTGTCAACTATTGGGCATTAGGGAGTCGGAAATTAGGACGTTTACATTATAACAAGACGATGAGGATTGGAATAAACTTTTTTATAAGCTCAACGGTCATAATAGGCTGGCCTGTGCAACTTTAAATTAATGTAATGAAGGAAGTTAATAAATGCGCGTTACTATGCATAATTGGTACTTGGTACTCAATAATATTTGAAGGGTACACCGAAGTCTAGTCACCTTAGCAACTTTTTGAGTTATCGCGATTTGAAAATTTGGAACGATGTAATTATCCACATAATTTTCGTAATCACCTTTTTTTAAAGTGATAAAAAAGACAAGTTGCGTAAATATTTTGTATCTGTAACCGAGTTACCACATAAAGTCTATTGAGTGCTTTACATTTTGAGATTAAAATCTAGTTTAATTTAAAAAAAAGTGACTAGACTTGTTCTTGCCGTGTAGCCTTCATTTGTTTTTTTAGTCTAAATAAAACCATGGTTAAATGACGTTAACATAAAAGTGTTTGTCATCAAACAACCTTACCAATAAGCCTTACCAGGCTTTTAGTTACAAATATACCAATGAAAACAATGACTTTATGAATTTACCTATTTTTATGTCTATAACTTGATCATCTTATTTAGAGAGTTTAAACTATTAAGCTACCAAGGATAAAGAATAGAATAGGAATAGAATAGAAATGGTTTATTTCTTAGAAAATAGTAGGCACCTGTTACAACAGCATAACATTCTGCCATTTTGGCGTTTAACAATTTCAATCAAAATTAATAATTCTCCACTATTATATACATATGTGTATAAGTTCATGAGAGTGCATTGAGGAATTAGAAATTGTTTATCGCTTGCATGTAGCAACAGGAATACCGACATGTTTATGACGTGGATTTGGCAAACCGTCAAATATTTGCACAGGCCTGTCTTCTTATGTCATGATTAGTTCGATAAATGTTAAGGCGTGCGTTCTTGTAACATTGTACGCGTGTAACTGGCTCTAAATACTCGTATAACTATAAAATAAAAGTGAATTGGATTGGGTGGGTTAATAAAATGACCGAGAGTCCCATAATTTACTTCGTAACTCTTGTTGTCGAAATAAATCAGAGGGTCGAGCACGACTTTTCGAATCCTGCGTCACGTAAAATCGAATAGTAAACGCTGTCGAGTTTGTATGACGTTTGGAACAGCGCCCGCCCGTGAGCGTATTTGGAACTTAAATTTAGTATGAGAATTCTGGATTTCGATACGATAACCGTAACGTTACGCAGGATTCGACAAGTCGTGCTCGACCCTCAGGTGCTTTACACTATTTTACTACTATTCTACTTAAGGTAGGTACGTCTCACTGTTGGGTGTACGCATCCCTCGGATTAAGAGGGGTTGGTTGGACGTATAAAATAACAAAAACTATGGGTTATAGGTTAGAGTTTAGAGTTCAAGCCCAGTGGTTGTGTGGTAAAAATATTTCTCGATCTCGATACGATAACCGTAACGTTACGCAGCATTCGTAAAGTCGTGCTCGACCCTCTGAAATTTCCAACGACGGCGAAGGATAATTTAACAAACACGAAAGTTGGAACTCAAATATTTATGTGTCTATTCTATTCTATCTAAGTATATCCAAATATAAGTTATTCGTTCCTTATTAAAGAAAAATTCAATTCACGCTACTTGACCGTATTTCCTGTAGGTGTAGTAGTAGTCATATACTCGTATCTACAGTCACATCACACACACACAATAAAAAAACACAATATTAGCGCTTAGTTGATGCAACTTGTGACCAAAGGGCTGGCAGTTTTCTCTCTCAAAGAATCAGCATCGCTATTCAGCGAGGCAACGCTGCCAGCCTTTTGGGCACTATGCCACGGGGGCCTTATTTAGATTTAATTTAGTTTTAAGTTGTAGTTTATTTAGTTTAAGCTTAGATTTAATGTCATTGTAAATTGCTTTTATTTTGTAAATAAAATAAGTAATTATATTGAAATACATTTTACGCAGTTGCTAAATAAGTTGTACTTTTGTAGGTATGTATTGTGCGGAAAATTAGATTTTTCGCACTAGTGCGTTTTACTTTGCCAAAGTGCCGGTGGGTGATGTTAGGGCCGCGCGCGCCTGGCCTCACCGCAAGCGCCGGCGGGTGATGATATTTCCGCGCGCACCAAGCTCAACGCTTAGCTCCTCGTTTAATAAACGAGCGGAAATGTAATTTATTTGTACTTTCCGCACTTGTATCAAAATGTACTATATTGGATTTATTACTTTTCAGAACGTTAACATATTAAATCTCGTTTGTACCAATGCCGTAACGTATACGAAAACTAACGCTTGGTTTCGGCTCTTCACTTTGTAGCTCGTAAATTAGATAAGTTATACATTAACGTTATTTTATTAAGTGATATAAAATGTGCTATAGCGGTTTTATTATTATAACACAGGCAATTACGATAAGATTTACAAATTTGGCTTTAGTCCGACTTTTGAATGCATGAGTTGAAAATGGCTTGCGAACGAACGGCGATAATATGAACGTGAAATTCTTAGGTTTAAAGAATTTTTCGAAGTCGGTTAAAGATAAGACACTTAAATGTCGTGATAGCCTAGTGAATTGACCTCTGGCCTCTCAAACAGAGGGTCGTGGGTTCAAACCCCGGCTCGCATCTCTGAATTTTTTGGAATTTATGTGCGGAGGAGTATTCTGAGAGGAGGCCTGTGCCCAACAGTGGGACGTAGGAAAGGATGATGATGACTTATAAGTTCCAATGTTTGACACCTTAAATCAAATTATGCTTTTAACCTTTATTGCTATAATTTTTTTGTTATCCGCAGATTTAAGTGGATAAGACGTTTGTTTACGGAAATTATATGTTTTCCATTTTGGTATTTTCCTAAATATTCGTATCCATCCATCCATCCACCAGTATAAAACAATTTTATTCCTCGTCGTGAATTCGATTCGATAGTAGCAAGTTAATGTCGAAGACATATTCTTGTGAAAGTAAATTATTCGGTGATTAGAATAGGTACTGTATTCATATTCGAAATTGATACATTTAATCGGCTCCGCGTGCGAGCACTATATGCATAGGTACCACAACGCGTGTGAACTTTCATGGCCATTTCTTGGAGATTAAATTAAAGGTCTATGAGGTCTACATGTGTAAGACTTCACCACTGGCAGGATATTAGAACGTAGGTAATCTAAATGTATTTTACAAGACTTATATAACAAAATAATACAGTCGTAAAGTACTTCTTTTTCAAAATCGTGACCCAGCAAGAGAATCGAGCTTAAATAACCTAACCAATTTAGAAAAAATTAAAAACCCCCAGCATTGTCATTTCAAAGTTCAATGTTTCAAAAACGGGTCAACCGATTTTAATGCAACTTCGCTAAGAACCATCTTGACTAAACTAGCTTTCGATTTAAAAGAAATCGTACGGAAATCGGTAAATCCGTTTCGGAGCTATGATGCTACAGACAGGTACACAGGTCAAACTTACAATATCCCTCTTTTTCGTGCGGGGTTAAAAATAAGAACCCCTTTTTAAAATAAACGTCATCCCAAATTTGTTTACACGCGCCAGATCAACGGGTAATAATTAGTACTATAGACAAGTACACTCAGCGTGAAAAGTAGGTTATCACTTTGTACCTTTGTCTCTCTCCAGCCAGGTACTAAACGTCATGATTGACAAATGTGTTGTTGCAACAAGGTACAAGAATAACAACAAGCCACTTATGATACTGACTGCACAGGAGAAGTATCTCTTTTTACCAGTTCAAAAAAAGACAGAGAAGTTTAATAAATTGAAAAGTAGGTACTTAGTACTTTCTACGTTTTGCCTCTTTATTTATACCAGTGATCGTCTGTTTTGGTCTAAATTCTGAAGTACGAGTACCTATTCAATTAGGTAATTACATAAATTTTAGCTTTCTCCACTTCATCTCTAAAACTTTAACTATGCCAAACCTCACACTCTTCCAAAGTTTTCGCTATTAATTATACAGATGACCTTTAAGACCGGGTGATGAAAATTAGTAAAATTTATTATTACATTGTCTACGCAAAGTCAGCTTTCAATGGGAAAAGTTATCGTTGTAAAAGCCGGAAACAGGATGCACAGACAAACGGACATCGTTGCCAAAACAATAAAATTGCCTTTTAGACCTGTCAGGTGTAATAAGTGACTTAGAAAGAGACGCCAAAATGACTGTAATGGATCGGCTACTCGTTCATTTAAGGCTTACTCCTTCTGAAACGAGGCCTGTGCCCAGAAGTGGGACGTCAGTAGGCTGGAGATGATTACAATTATATTCAACTCATAATCAATTTAGAGCTTAAGTGGCAGTAGGCGGGGCACATTGCTCACAGAACTGATGTCCGATGGGGTCAGAAGGTTCTCGAATGGCGTCCACGGACCGGGAGACGAGCTGTCGGTAGGCCTCCAACAAGATGGAGCGACGACCTAGTAAAGATCGCGGGACCGCGGTGGATGCGAAAAGCACAAGACCGGTCAGAGTGGAGAGCCTTGGGGGAGGCCTGAGTCCAGCAGTGGACGTCTTTCGGCTGACATGATGAATCAATTTAGTGATAATTGACCCGTCAGAGTGCAACAATGCTTGCATGTAATTCGTGTAGTCAAATCAGTACGGACCGATTAAAATATCAGATTCAGATAGGCTCAGTAATAGGTACAACCCCCCTGTGCATTGTGTATTAAGAGAGGTAACTAAGGTTTTACGAACGAGGCTCTAGTAGAAATCTAAGTCCGACCGTCCGTGAAACATTTTTCATCACCACTATCGACAGATAAAACTTGAGGTTAAACTTGAATTTCATTTAACATTGTGGCCGTTTTTATGATATCGTATATTTTAAGTTTTAATTAAACTCTATACAGAATATATTTTTTACAAGTGAAGATAAAAAAAATATAAAGCCAAAATAATGATACTCGAATAAAAAATCTAATTTAAGCAAAAGTTTATTTCGAGCTTTCGAGCTAAAGTAACTTCCTTGCTTGAACATGAACCGGCGCAGTGCGTTTTATTTAGGACATAACAGCCAAGTTAGCTTGCATGTTATGTCCTTGTTACGTGCAAGTGTGATTAAAAATAATGTGAACACGACTCCACCGTTGGAAGTTACTGCTGTATCAAGTTGAAGCACTGATTGTACTAACTTTAACTTATGGCTATAGTAGCGCCCCGTCCCGGCTTTCTCCACTACTGATAAATTAAATTAGAATGAATTGTACATGCAAACCTCCTGGAAAATATTATTTATGTGACAGACAGACAGACGCGGCGGGGGACTTAGTTCTATAATAGGTAATTATGTTGTGAAGTTTAATTGAATGTTTTCTATTTTCTTTATAGTTTAGGTAAATATTTATCTAATGTTAATGGACGCAAAAGAGCAATAGTCAACTCAGTAACATAAATGTGTGCATTTTCGCAACCCTAGTGCATTTGGTCGCCTCATAATGCTATGTGCAATGTTAAATTAGCGATATTCGTGAAGAAGATTAAACGGTTTTGTATCCACTCTAACTTTATAGACTAAATATGAGTGAGCCAGTGAGAGCAGTAAAATAGGAAATATTAACAACGCGCAGATAGTAATTTGGTCACGGTAGTAGGAAGCTGTTGAATGCAAGCGGCTCTGGCCGCTCTTGCTGGAGATCGATGCGGGAGGCCTATGCCCAACAGTGGACGACTCCAGCTGATCATTAAATTCATGACGATGAATGGTATAAGCCGTGATAGCCTAGTGGTTTGACCTGTCGCCTCTGAAGCAGAGGATCGAGGGTTCAAACCCCGGCTCGCACCTCTGGGTTTTTCAGAATTTATGTGCGAAATTACACTTGTAATTTATCATGAGCTTTTCGGTGAAGGAAAACATCGTGAGGAAATCTGCACACTCCTTGTGTGTGTGAAGTTCCCAATCCGCACTGGGCCCGCGTGGGAACTAGCCCAAGCCCTCTCATTCTGAGAGGAGGCCTGTGCCCAGCAGTGGGACGTAAATAGGCTTATTATGATGATGATGATGATGATGAATGGTATTGGTGTTGCCGGCGGCTCCACGGTTACCCGGCGCTGCGTATAATGGATGCATGGGAAATCGTAATCGTAAATGCCTTCGATAATAGGCAAGGTAGCGGGCGCGAATCAGTGCCCTAAGCACAACTTGTCGAATCCTGCGTCACGTAAAATCGAATAGTAAATTATAACGAGTTTGTATGACGTTTGGAACAGCGCCCGCCCGTGAGCGTATTTGGAACTAAAATTTAGTATGAGATTTCTCGATCTCGATACGATAACCGTAACGTAACGCAGGATTCGACAAGTCGTGCTTAGGGCACTGAAGAGTCTTAAATAAGTTAGCGTGGTAGATTATCGAGTAAATACAGTTTCATATACATAATTTTAGCTGATTTACTGTGATTCGCTATTCATAAAAGTGAAAAGTCTGATTAAAACGTGTGGGTGAACACTACCTAGAATTTGATAATTTAATGATGTCGATGGAAGCAAAAAGGTGCCATAGAAACAGATCTAAATAACCTAACCTAACCAACTTAGAAAAGTTGAAAAACCCCCTTCATTATCATTTCAAAGTTCAATATTTCGAAAACGGGTGAACCGGTTATAATTAGACTTAGCTAAGAACCATGTCGATTAAAAACCGCATCGAAATCAGTCCATCCGTTCAGGAGCCATAAATACCACAGACAGATACACAGACAAATTTATAACACCCCTCTTTTTGGGTCGGGGGTTAAAAAATAATGAAAGGTGCAAAAGTCCACACGGTTGGTAGTCTTCCTGCCTTAAAATGACACGCACAAATGTACCACGACCATATTCAATTCACTCCATTTATAACGACATTCGAAACGTTGCTCTGGCATACTTGCAATTTTTGCTTATTAATAGTTTTATTTCAAAACAACAGCGATAATCCAACACCTCAACTATTTCTTATCATTTCCAGTGCTTAGGAATCAAGTATCAAGTGAAAAACTTGCCTGAGCAATAAATAATAATTAATTCAGCAATTACTTAATGAAGAACGCAATAGTACCTAAACAATGAAGCTACTGTGCCTTAAAAGGACCAGCCAGTTACAATTCCAGGCCCACGTGGGTCCCCCGTAACCGATGCTCAACAGGTGACAACCAAATGCAATTTAGAATGGACCTGATACTAATGAAATATTTGAAGCCAATATTATTATATAAAATCCTATTTACGCTTAGCCGAAGTTAATTAATTAACTACATATTTAACAGTTTACAAAACAATTCAACTGACACGTAGAGATAGCTCTACGAACTTACTTGACGGCGGGAAATTTGAGCAAGCGCGCTCCGTAGCTAACGTGCCCGTAGCACTCCTGATTTTGGGTAGGACATACCTTGGAGTGTTAGGAACACTATTGTATTGCATCGGCTGCATGTTGAGAGCTGGGCAAGGAGCCAGGCAGTTCTGTGGTTGCTGCGCCTGCGACTCGTACGCCGCCTGGCACGGCACGACCGGGTACGGCTGGTACTCGTTCGGTTGGTAGTAACCGAAGGCTTGGACAGGCCACTCTTGGCTGACAGCCCACTCGGCCATGTTGACACGGTCGTGGTGAGAAGAATACTACGCAGCGACGGCAATACGCGTGCATTGCCGGCGAGACGCGCGCGCACTGCCGGCGCCCCGCCCGCCTCGTCTCCCGTGCAACGTATAAACATACTGCAAATCGTGAGCGTCAAGTTAGCGCACCCGGAGTAAACCAGGAATTGCATGCCAATTTTTTTTGTATTTTTACTAAATACAGGTAAACAATAGCACCCTTTGGCGATGTCATTGGGAAACCCAGTAGGTATTATTTTCAATGTTTCTTTATTCTTGCATTAATAAAGTTTTTTACCAGATAGCAAAGCGTTTAGTAAATAGCATAGGGTTCCATTACTAATGTTAATAGGTATTTTTTTCCTAAGTAATTTTTATTACTTGGTGAACCTGTAAAGTCTACTTAACAACGAGTAGCTGCGATGGTTTTCCTTTTAAATCCACTATAATTATGCACAACTGATTTAATCAGGGGTTACTTTGCATAGGTCCATATTAATGAACTAAAAACAATTAATTTGCTCACCCGTGGATTTTTTGTGGTCGTGGGTGAGCAAATTAATTTAATTACTTAACTGATTTATTTCATGAATAAGCACAACTGTCCTGATTTTTTTTTTCATGTCCAAATAGAACAGTTTCACACAGACACTTGACTCCCACACAAATTAGCATAAGTACTTTAAAGTGAAATATTTCGCACAAGGATCCCTAAATCTTGAAAGAAATATCTGACGACACCCCCACGACGTGGGATAGATAAGATAAAAATTACCTCCACTTTACGTGTAGGGGAGCTAGGTATATTTATATTTTTTTATAACATTTTATTGTACAACCTGTAAGACTTAATTAATATGTATATCCTTCAGCTAGCTTGGTATACTGTACTAGAAGTACCAAGAGTGTCTGAGTTACACAGACAGACAGACAGACAGACGGAGAGACCTGACAGAACTAAAAGACTTCCTTGTTGACTACGGAACCCTAACAACCAGAAACTCTGGCACTACTCGTGAGCGACATCGTCCCCTGTAGATGTGAACATGCATGATGTCATGGTGTGTGACAAGCGATGGACCAGGTGAGCTAAGAAGGCGGAAACACAAAAGGTCTCATTGCATAGAAGTATATCCAAAAAGACTCTTAATAAGTGTTTGATAAGACAAGGTCAGTATTACTAAGTCAGCTATTTACTATTTTACATTATCATGATACTCGGGACTTAATCGCGTAAAAAAAAAACATATATTTAAATTTGAATTTAAATACCTCGACGTTTCGGACGCAACGTTGTGTCCATAGTCCCGAGTATCATGATAATGTTAGTTAAAATCAATACTTACTATTTTACTAAGACCATTGGTTTATCAAGTCGATGCGATCGACGAGTACGCTAGGTCGACGCTCACTGCAAATCTTTTATCTGTGGCCACGATGCACTCACTATGTATTTACGTAGTTAGCCGGCGATTGATAAACAACAGCAGTACCTATGGTGTTTGCACTTTTAATTGGTATTTAAAACATTTTAACTCTCTACCCAACTAGGTAGTCGGTAAGGTATCCGTTTCGACATGCGATGCACTTTTCTTAATTGAATCCGTTCAGAGAGCATCCTTTGTGCTTTGTGCTTGAGGTGAGATACATAGAGTGTGAATGAACAAGTCGTTTGCCCGGTGTCGTGTGGTATGAGTCAAGGCACCTGTACGGCTAATTTTGAATAGTAAATTAATAAAATAATTGGTTGAATGTGACTTTGGTCTGAAAAGTACGGGCCGTTTCGTCAGTTTGCCCGTGGTCTTGATTCATGTAACTGCGTCGAAATATCGGGTGCTCATCAAACCTATAAGGTAATGGCGGTCAATATCCCATTTTCACTATCTCTAATGATATTAACCGCGGATCATTTAAAACTGTGACAGAGAAAGGGTTCTAAATCGTATACGTAGATCGATTTTTAGGGTTTCGTACCTCAAAAAGAAAAACAGAACCCTTATAGGATCACTTTGCTGTCCGTCTGTCTGACTATGTGTTAAGACGCTTTTTCTCTGAAACACGTAGAGATATCAAGCTTAAATTAATGTCAAATTTTAATACTCAGCCTGCGCTGTGCAGACCCTTGAAGTTGTGAAAAAATCTAACTTCTAAGTCTTCATACAAACTGTTTCCATACAAATTGCCGTGGAATCAAAACCCTTTGTACTTCCAGTTGTACTAGAAACTTGAAAGTGAAGCACAACCAATCATCTTAAATCTGCAAATCCATTTTTTTTTAATGTCTGTCTATTTATGTCAGTAGTCATTATAAATCATCCCATATTGCGTAGGTACATGTTGCTTAGGAGCAGAGCTCTAACACTTGAGACCGAATTTGTACGGAACCCTCGGTACGCGAATCCGGTTTTTTTATATAAAAATGTAGCAACACGAGCAATATTTAGCGGCGTATTATTCTTTGGTAAGTAGGTACTCATTCCGACTAGCCGTTGCCTTCAACCTGAAGGGCGAGAGTGTAAGTTCAGAGGCAAGATATACATTTTGAGCTCATTTCACATTTTCAAATTCTTAATTTCGTCAACATAGGTAATCATAGGTAATCATTAGATTATTTATTCATTCAATATAAAATTACGTCATAAATTGTACAATGTCAAATTGGGAGAATTTGTATTGAAATTCGGGGTGTCGGGATTTATGAGAATTACACAAAAAAACTTCTTCATTCAAACAAAATTCTTAAACGGTTTTGTAGCAACAGCAGCATGGTTAACAAGCGGAAAAATAGGGGTGACTTTATATTTTATTTCTTTAGGTACTTTCGTTTTTGTTAATATGGATATCTAGTAAAACTAAATTACTTTTATTGTCTAGCAGATTACTCATATATTTTTCTGATAAGAAAATTGTATCGTTATAATTATAATGTATAACATGGTTACATAAATAATCAATTCACAAAATTTTACAAAGGACTCAAGGCGTAATAAGAAAATTACGTACGTACAGACGCTAATAAATAGGGTAAATTGCCACTAAATGGCCACTTTGGAAAATAACATCCAGTAACTTTCCACCAATTTTGTATGGAGATAAGGTACCGAATATGAATACATCCAGAAAATGCTCTCGGTAACATTTTCTGTATCTATACATTTCACTTTAATTACATGATATCAGCATTTCCTTCTCTTCATGATTATTTTGTTAAAGTGGCCAGTTACAGGCGGGGGGGGGGGGGGGGCAGTACCAGCCTACCTACCGATACTCTTCTTTCTTCTACGATATTCTTCTTCTATAACGTTGTTCGTCATAAGTTTTTTTTTTCAAGTTTTCAAGAAATTGGCAAACGTCTATTACCGTCGGCGTTTATACTCGTAGTTAAAGTTAATAACAGTTTATACTTAAAAGTTTAGAAGGATCCAAATGCACCGAGAATCCGTCACCAGGAAACGCGGAAGCATTTCTTATAAATAACTTCTAACAAAATAAAGATCATTTTAATTAGTTCATTAGCAGTTTTCTGTGGAAGTGCTAGGAAAAGTCGTCTATTAGGAAAATCAGGATACAACTAAAAAGAGTTTAGGGCGCGTTTTCACTGCGACCAATCATCAAATCAACCATCGCCTGATGGTCAAATCTCGGAACGCTCCACTCCGATCCGCCCAGCACCGTGTCAGTGGGAACTTAGTTACTTAGTTACTAGTTCTTGAGACGTTTAGTGATGACAATAATTGATTTATGAAAATATAGAGTAGAGGATGGATGCGAGGGGCCGAAGAGAGTGTTGTGGCTCTCCATGGAAGTGGACTGCTATAGGCTGATGACGGTGATATAGAGTAGGTACGGTACTTACAGAATTTTAATAATGTGGGATTTTTAACATGAAACTAAAAGGAGACTCAATCGTAATGAAATTAACCGATCGCTCTAGTACATACTAAAGTCAGTTTAACCCGACGTGTTTCGCACTAATTGGTTGTCCTTGATCTGGGAACGACTCTCCAGAAAGTTACAGTTATTTTACAGGAGGGCCAGAATTATACCAAAATTGCATTTTTGTCTTTTTTTAAATTTTGAAATTCAAATGTTTTGAAGTTTTTGACCCGCAACATAATATGAACTATGCGGCCAGTCTAGCTCCTTTAATAGGTCAGCAAATATAGTTGTCTCGGCGCCCAATACTGGTTCGTGCCGTTTGGGGTCGAGACGCTCGGTCCTTGGGCCATACGAGTCGCTAATTCGCCAGCTTTCTCAGCACTGTTAACTCACTCGCTTCGCTCGTTCATTCAATAAAATACACATGATGGGCAAAGTGCGGCCTTCGAAATGAATAGTATACATAATGGCCCGCGACATCTACATTGAAGACCGAATAGCCTAGTGGTTAGCGACCTTGACTACGAAGCTTGAGGTCCCGGGTTCAAATCCCGGTCGGGGCAGATGTTTGTATGATGAATACGAATGTTTGTTCTCGGGTCTTGGATGTTTAATATGTATATTTAAGTATGTATTTATCTATATAAGTATGTTTACCCGTTGTCTAGTACCCATAGTACAGGCTTTGCCTAGTTTGGGACTAGGTCAATTGGTGTCAAATTGTCCCGTGATATTTATTTATTATTCACATACAAACATAAAAAAAAACCGTACTTTCTGACGAGCTCATTACATTTGCACGCGTCAGTAAAGGACTCGCAACTATGGGAAGGAAAATGTGAAGTGCGAGGGGGTCAATTATTTAACGCACTAAGTAAGGTAAATATTCGTGTACCCAATAGTTGTCACATGCAATGTTATTGTATACGCAGTAATAAAGATGACAAGCAGAGTGTCAATTATTGGAATTAACGTGTCAACCTTTGAAGTTTATCTTACCTGAGAACGTCCAAGAAGCTGACTCTTACTCAAAAAGAAACTAAAGTGTTACATTTTAAAAATTCAAGATAAATAATTTTAAAGCGTAATTTGAACGCGCCTTTACACTTTACACTTAATTAGCTTCAGCTCTGCATCTGCAACTATTTCTTGAACCTGTTGTGATCTTACTATATGACTATATCTATCTATTATGCTCATTTTGTATTCAAGTCACTTCCTGTAGGTACCTCTCTTCGTACCTTCTTATTTCTCGTTATAAGAAATTAGTTATCTTTTTGCGAAATAGATGAATCTATATTTAATTTATTGAATCAGTCGTTACTTTGCGGAGGTCCATATTTATGAACTAAAAACAATTACTGTGCTCACCCGCGACCACAAATGAAAAATAGTTATATCTGTGCGGCAAATGTATGTTTCCATGCAACACCTCCGCCTCCACTGCTACACAAATTAACACATGCCACACAGCCCCAACTATCACCACCACCACTAAACTAAACGCTGACGCGTTTCGGCACTCTCCACGAGGCCATTAACGAAGCACAACAACAACCGCTCAACATAACATGGTAGTGGAAGTGGTGGCAGTCGGACTCGCGCACCGAGGGTTCCGAACAAATTTATAGATATGTAAATAGTTCGTCTATCACGGGAATCGAGTCTCGAATACTTTTCCCACTTTTTCCCCAGTGTTTTAAGTTGTCCAGTGTTAGCAGAGCTCTGCCCCTAAAATGTGTTCTGTGCCCTAAGCAAATTGTACACAGTGTGGGGTCATTTTATATTGGTCTTTGACAGATAAAGACTGACAAAAATTTAAGATTTTCAGATAAAAGCTATGCCCCTGAGATGCCATAAAGATGCTTTATTGGCAAATCTTTTGCCGTCGTCATCACAGCCTTCTATTTTTATTGTTATTTTTAACCGACTTCAAAAAAGAAGGAGGTTCTAATATGTTCGACTGTATGTATGCCCTTTGAAACATTCTGAATACAGGATCGGTAGAGCGAGCCCATCGGCTCCGGTGTCGTGTCGTTCATGTCGCTGGCACTAATTAGTGCCAAATAACTGGCAACAAAAACGAAGTACCGAAGGGCCTGTCCATAAACTAGACTAGTAGGTCTGTGTTATGTAAGTTTATGGTTATTTGGTGAGTTGAGCCGTGCCGTTTATTTCACTAAGATCGAGTCTGTCGTTAGTTTCATGTTAAAAATACTTCTTAGAATTATGGTTTTATGAAATACATCATAAATCATAATTAACCTAAGCAGCTACCTACCTACTTCCATGACGTATTTACATGAACCATTACCACTTATTCTGCAAAAGGATACTGGTATCGGCTGACTTCGTCAAAGTAAACTATAATATGTATACAACATAAATTACATTATATTTAATTATTTAATTATGCAAATTCAGCATTTTGGGAAATATGTAGGTATGTATGTAGAAATGAGAAGGCAAGCCAATACTCGTTTCTGATTACCAAAACATAAAAACACCTCTTCATATTTCATGAATATCAGTAGCCTTGGCAAACATTTATAGTTTTAACCGACTACAAAAAAGGAGGGGGTCCCTCAATTCGACTGGATTGGTTTGGTTTTGGATGTTTGTCACGCGATTACTCCGCCAAATGTGAATGAATTTTGATTATTCTTTTTTGGTTTGAAAATGTTAAATAAAAAAAAATTAAATAAATGGATCCTCATTACGTAACAGTTACGTAATATTTATTTATTTATTTATAAACTACTACGTATTTATTTCATCTACTTATATTTTGTAAATAACAAACATATTTAACCAAAGCAGCGACGTTCTTTGATTCAATCGGTAATATCCACACCACAGTGAAAGTTTTCCACGTGTAAAGTAGGAATGAGGACGTCGTTATTACGACCGGGATAGCCTAGTGGTTAGAGACCCGGACTGTGAAGCTTGGGGTCCCGGGTTCGATCCCCGGTCGGGGCAGATGTTTGTATAATGAATACGAATGTTTGTTCTCGGTTCTTGAATGTTTAATAGTTAGTATGTATTTATCTTTAAACTTACCTAAGTGTGTTTAAATCTGTTGTCTAGTACCCATAGCGCAGGCTTTGCCTAGTTTGGGACTAGCAATTGGTGTCAATTGTCCTATGGTATTATTATTAAGTCTTTGACCAGTGTGTGTTGCCAGTGATGACTTACGGATCTGAGACGTGGGCGCTAACGATGGGCGTCATAAGGAAGCTCAAAGTCACTCAGACAGAGGAGGGCGATGGAGAGGGTTTCTCTGCGGGATAAAATCAGAAATGATGATATCCGCAGTAGAACTAAGGTTACCGACTTAGCCCGAAGAATTGCGAAACTTAAGGGGCGGTGGGCGGGCCACATAGCTCGCAGAACTGATGGCCGATGGAGTCAGAATGTCCTCGAATGGCGTCCACGGACCGGGAGACGAGCTGTCGGTAGGCCTCCAACAAAATGGAGCGACGACCTAGTAATGATCGCGGGACCGCGGTGGATGCGGCAAGCACAAGACCGGTCTGAGTGGAGAGCCGCGGGGGAGGCCGCCGTCGAGCAGTGGACTTGATGATGATTATTATTATTATTAAACTGCTGTGAAAATGTTCCACAGATCGAACTTGTGTAGCCTAGAAATTGTTTACAGCGCTTTAGTCAATAAATCAGGCAGCTTGACCCCGCACAGTTGTTGCTTTGAAACTAAGTCAAAGGTAAACAAAATCTATGTAATTCCTTACTTAGTTGCGAAATCCTCCGTAAGCTAGATAAAACTTCTGTTTAGGGTCATAACTAATGAACATAGAGCACGTTGATAAATAAGATAGCGGGAGTCATTAATTTTTACGAACTAGGTAACCTGGCTAGTTCATTCCTATTTATAACATGGACTGTTGTTCGTTCGTATGCACTTTAGATGACTTTCGGTGAAGCCAAAGGTCTAACGCCGAGCTGTCGGTAGGCCTCCAACAAGATGGAGCAACGACCTAGTAAGGATTGCGGGACCGCGGTGGATGCGGAAAGCACGAGACCGGTCTGAGTGGAGAGTTATTGCTGCATTTTAACTGAAATATCATATTCGTCTATTGACTTACTAACACCACGGACTTTAGGTCTAAACAAAATTCACGATAAATGTGTCCCAGTACAATACGGCATTTTTCGATGACAGCCATACGTTAGCGCTGTCTTTTACGTTCGATTACAGGTACTTTTTTGAAAATTTTGGTTCGGACCTTCCCAGGCGCTAACCTGAAGTCCATGGTGTGGGTAAATAAATGTGTTCATCCTTAAAATGTAGCAAGAAGCAAACGAAGTAAAGTTGATATTTCTCAAATAAGTGCAGTAGGCAAAACTGTTGTAGGTTCCCAAAGCTGTAGGTTTTTAACAAAACAAAAGAGCAGCAGGATGATGAATTTGCAATAAAGTTGTATGCTTACGACCATGTCGCTTTAGCTACAAACAGCTTTTCTCTTTAATCACGTTGTCACGGTAGAGGTGCACATTAGTGATCGATCGGACGCGGACGCCGCTGCATAAATTAATTACCTCTATAATGTAGGTACTCTGCAGGATTTATGTATGTATAGGTAACCCTTTACCAGGCCACAGGAGACAATTATATCACCCACATGGTAGGTATTTCGTTTCAACCCCAAATGTTCTACAAAACGTTAAATCAATCTTCATTCACAACGCTCACCTACCTAAAACCAATACTGTAACTTTGGCAACCATTTCAATTCACTTAATAATAATTAATTAATTAGGTAATTTCAGTGTTTTGTGATGAAATAAGATCCATTTTACTAATTTTACCTACGTAAAGCCAAATAGGTCGAGGCATTTTTGTATTTTGTAGATTTAGTGTTATAATTTACAAAAGGTAGTAAAAAGGCTGATGCAGCCCTTGTTAACTTTTCTCAACTTTTGTTAACTTCTCATTTCAAATTTTGAATATTGCACTGACAGGTAATGGGATACGGGATCCGGACTTTCGGACAAGATATTCGTACTACTTACCAGATTTTGCAGGCGGTAGCACCTTGTGCAAGGTCCATACGGATAGCTACCACCATCTTACCTGCTAATCTTGCCGCTAAGCAGCCGTATTTGCACTGTTGTGTTCCGGTGTGGAGAGTAAGATAGCCGGGAAATTTACGGGCACAAGAGGTATTTCATCTTAGCCCTCTAGGTTGGCAACGCATCTGCAATCCCTCTGCTCTTGCAGATGTCTATGAGCAGCAGTTATCACTTACTATCAGGTGACCCGCTTGCTCGTTTGCTTTCCTACTGCTAGTATAAAAAATAAGCTCTTGGTTACCTGGAGTTGGTGATAGTGGAGTCGTCTCCAAACAGGATAGACTATGACTTAGTGACTAAGACTAAGTCTGACAGGTGGCTTTAAGATGCTTTAACTAAAAGGCTCCATTCACACGAGAGTAAATTTTAAAAAGCGTCGCGTTAAGACTCGACGTTTGTCCTATTTTAGGCCCCGTTCACACTAGCGCATTCTCAACGCGCGTAAATAAAGCGTTGAATTAATTGACTTACTACACCATGGACTTTGGGTCTAGTACAAAATTCACGAAAAATGTGTACTGGCCTTTTTTGTGTATTGGTGGTCTTTTGGTTCGGACATGGTTAAGTCGATGGTTGAACTGAAACAGATGCATTTCCATGTATTTATTCACACGGCGCTTTTAAAAAGCGACCCTTTTTATCGAGCGGTGTTCGATTTTAAGCGCTAGGCGGTGGATGTTAAGTCATTATCTACCTTAAAATAACGCAAACGTCCAGTTTTAACGCGAAGCTTTTTAAACTCTCGTGCGAATTGGGTCTTAATGAATATCACATCTTAATGATTCGCGTTTTAAAAGAAGAAGAAAAAGAAAGACACGTTCACACACCGGCGGTCTTCACTCGTCACTCCTCATGTCCATGCAAGGTTCGTCATACACAATATCACGATAGAGATATATTTCGATGCCACCTTACGCTCTTGTCTTGGTTACCTGGAGTTGGTGACAGTGGAGTCGTCGTCTCCGGACAGAGTGGAGATGGGTGAGGCAGGCGCTGGTGATGGAGACTTGAGGAACTCTTGGGTGCTCCTGATCACGCCTGGGCGACTCTGGGCCTCTGCCATGATTGCCGTTTCTGAAGAAAATTTTCAAGTTGCCATGTTCAAGGAGGTACTTATTGAAGATTCGACATCCCTATCATGAACTAAAATCAATTGATTTGCTCACACGCGACTTACACGCGCGTTTTCGTTTGAGTTTGCGTTTTACGCGTTGTGTGGTCGCGGGTGAGTAAATTACCTAATTGTTTTTAGTTCATGAATTACGCCTGATACAATCAATTATTCCCTAATATGACTTGGGAAGCTTTTGATAGCTTGAACGGAATTCTAATTTACTGATGTTAATTCACAATTCAAAGCAACATGTATGATTGATCGAACCATAGAGTTCCCGTAGATTGAGTGCAGAGTGGTTCTTTTAATTGTATTCCATTTTTTTACGCAGTCTCTTAATAATTTACATTTTTTCTGAATTAAACATTCGATATCGCATTTATTACGCTTCGGCAGCATTTGTGTTTTAGAATCAAGACAAGAGACAAAACTTATCATTACGAAAAGCTGTAGTTATTAATTTTATAACTTTTGTCCCTTGCCTCGCCTTTTCAATTCGGTACTTTGTCTTACAGGGTGTCAGCAAGGTGTTGTCTCTGGTGTTCCAAGCGTCAATAGACTGCGGTAATAGCTCAGTATCAAACCAGCGTATGCCTGTTTCTTATTACCCGAACACGCTAATGCCCAGTTCCTAATTGCCTTGCATCTTTAAATGTGTCTGCCAAGCGCATACAAAACAACCCAAATTGAATCTTGTCTATGCTCATGAAGGTCTCAATTTGATTGTATACCCTTTATCTTTTATAGCTCTGTATGTGTCGATGGCCTTTACAATTGGATGTCTTTTGTTTTCTACATCTACAGCGTGTTCTGTTTTGACCTACCTCAATACGTACAGTTGATGATAATAAATTTCTGTGAAACCGTCTTATAATAAATGCCACATTGATGTGCCAATACTTGCCTGGTACATCTTAAATGATTATATTTTTTATGAACTCACTGGACCATGAATACCTACACGAAAAAAAACAGAAATATGCCAACCTCGGGAATCGATCCCGGATCCTCGACACTCCGGGTCGTGTGCCTTTCCCCTACACCACGATTGACATAGAGGAAATAGCCGATTTTTTTCAAATTTTCCGTTTTGTTTTTTGTCGAGGGTCCGGGTTCGATTCCATTGGGACAAAAAATACAAAAAGATACTCCAACTGAGATCATCTTAAATGATATCAACTATGAATAGGTATATCCAGTGAGATTAGGGCCACAATAAAATAAAGTACCTGTCTAGACTTAAAAAGTTTTATGATGTTCAAATAACGACTCTACATTTGAGAACTTGAGAACATTATGTTAAAAATACCTCTTATTTTAATGCTGAGTGTATAATGAAAGTATAATCGGAGTCGAGTGTCCGTGCGCTGTAGCTATACTTATCTACTTGTTGTGACGTAGACCCGGGTGACTACGAATGCAATGATGATTTACAGGACAACAATAAATAAATCTTTGAACAAGAATATCGGCATTTTAGTGACGAACAATAGGAGGTACTAAACCAACATTTAATTAAATGCTTACAGCAACCTGTTGGGTTAGTGGGACTTAAGAACAATTTTGAAAATTGCTGCCAACAAAGTAGAATCAAGATCATGCGATATGAGTTTCGGCGATATGATAGTTATGTCAGACGATACTATGCGATACAAGATTATGCCAAAAAAATACCAAAAGAGGAAGAATCGTTCGATGTAGCTAATTCCTCACAATCAAGTAGGTAGTTGTAGTACTGAATCAATGACTTACCTACCCTGTTATTCATAAAACTATTTTAACTAAAATGCCGTTAAAGTTTATTTGTTGTTTTTTGTCATATTGACATATCCGTTAGTAATAAGAAGACAAAACCTATTTTAGCTAATGGAGGCTTGAGTGACGTTTATGAATAAGACCACAATAGTTTTTTTTTATAATTCCACGATTTATCTTGAAAGCAATTAGTCCATGTAATGATCTATTAATTGACCTAACGTCGCATTAGACGGCTTGACGTTAGTCAGTTATCAGCTTTCCCCATCATTGTCACCTAATGAACCTGTGCTTAGGCCAGTGATGTTTGGGTTATAGAGCTCCGTAATCGTAACGTGAAAGCTGTATTAAATAGTATCGAAATAATACATTGTATTTATTGAATTAATACACATACAAATTACAATCAATATCTAAATTGAAACAAGTGAAACATTTGACTACTTAATTAAATATTTATCTATTGGCCTAAATAAAAATAAAAGCCTTTTAGTTATAACTGTTATTAAAATAAAAATGCTACTGTTTAATACAGACCTTTACTATTTTCTCGTAACAATCAAAATCTTAGTGGCCCCCATTTTCTTTTGAGTAGTAAGTAAGGATATAATAGTCGAGTTTGGCAAAACATGTTTCGCTGTCTGTGTGCAAAATACTTAATTGGACTAAATTCAACTTACATTACGATGTAATTAAGTACACGAATAATCCGTTTATAATTATGCCGTTTATGTTTGTATAAAAATCTTGGATAATGCCCGTTTGTCCGTCAATAAAGCATGGTCGCATTAGCGGCCGATCCCACCGAATACGGCCGGGGTAGCCATGGTAACACCTGCACTGCGCGCCCCCTATCCCAACACAAGACGACTATAATCATAGACTGAGGTCGTTCACCTCAACACTGCACTCCCAAAACTGCACTTCACACATTACAGCTCTACCGTTTTTGACATTAACCAAAAATCTGAATATTATAAGCATCTCTTTGACGTCTATCCAACGCAATATTTCTAAATAACAACACAATTTAAGCATAATCACTTACCCCGAAGCGGCATAGCGTCCCGATCAAATATCTCTTTTCTTAACTGATTTACAAACTGTAGTTTTTACTTCGAACACGAGTGTATCCATCGCGATCACAGTTATCACTAACATTAACTTTTAACTACGATGTATTGTCATAAACTATAATATTTCACTTTCAACTTCAAAAGTAAGTAAGAATGCCTATTTACAGAAAACACAAGTCCAAACAAAACAATGTATAGCTATTTAAACAACACCACTAGCGCCATCTAGGAGTTGTGATCATTAATTTTACGTCCGCGTTCAACTGGCTTATCTAAGGTAACAGTAGTTAATTTAATGGTGCAATAACAGGTGGCGCTAGCATTCAACTGCCTAAAACAAATAAAACGAATTCAAATGCTTAGATTGACTTTTTCATCAATTAACTCATTAACCAAATTTATCAGTAACTATTTTTAAGTAGAACTAAATCATACAAACGAAAGTCTTTTCAAGACGTTTTAATTATTGAAATTGAACTATTTATTTTTGAACTGAGGTGCTCCAATTCTCAGTTCAATGCACACGCGTGGAGTTCCTTGTGCTAGCAGTAGATGGCGCGAAGTTGCAAAAAGCGAAGCGAGTTGCATTTCTTGCAATTTAATTAGGTGAAACAAAAAAATGTTCCCTAAACGCTTTATGCTGATTACCTTGCCCGTAGAAAACTTACACTTTATACTTTTTAACGTAAGTAAGATAATCTTAAAATAGGTAAAAATACTCAATTCATAAACACTGCTGTCCTATGTTAGACCTCTAAGCCAATTTTATCAAGAACTGTAATTTTATTTTAATTTTCTAAAGGTTTATCATAATGAAACAGACAGACAGACAGACGGACAATAATGCGAGCCTATCAGGGTTCCGTTTTTTCGCTTGAAGTATGGAGCCTTAAAAAAATCTAGATTGGCCATGAAAATAATTGCCAATCAGAGAATTGATGGAACTGGGTCCTATGTAAGTTATTGTGTTTTGGGCTTTCCCACACTGCACCAGTTAAACTATCCACATTAAAGAGTAGGTGCCTTAATATGAAGTTAGAATGATGGATATGACAGGGGATCTAGAAACGCACTTACAGAGTCCTTTCCCGTCTGGCAATATCTTAACGATATAGAAACATGCTAACTCTACATACGCATATTTCTGAGATGACAAGTTTCTAGGTTAGGATTTTTTTTTACTTTTGGATCAGTCTGTATTTTTATTTTATATACCTACTAAAATAGATTTGACTTATGGCCGATTTGTAGCTTTTCGGTGAAGGATAACGTCGAGGGGAAACCCGTACACTTCTGCGAAGCAATTCAATCAAATCGTGTGTGTAAAGTTCCCATTCCGCACTGGGCCCGCGTGGGAACTATAGTCCAAAGCCCTCCCATTCCGCACTGGGCCCGCGTGGGAACTATAGTCCAAAGCCCTCCCATCCCGCACTGGGCCCGCGTGGGAACTATAGTCCAAAGCCCTCTCATTCCGCACTGGGCCCGCGTGGGAACTATAGTCCAAAGCCCTCCCATTCCGCACTGGGCCCGCGTGGGAACTATAGTCCAAAGCCCTCCCATTCCGCACTGGGCCCGCGTGGGAACTATAGTCCAAAGCCCTCCCATTCCGCACTGGACCCGCGTGGGAACTATAGTCCAAAGCCCTCTCATTCCGTACTGGGCCCGCGTGGGAACTATAGTCCAAAGCCCTCCCATTCTAAGAGGAAGCACATGCCCAGCAGTGGGACGTAAAAAAGGCTGGTGACGATGATGACGATGATGTTCATTATATTAGTACACGAAAATCTTTTCACTTTCGATAATATTCATATATCCTAAGAGAGAAAACTTCTTTCTCCCGACAAATACCATAACTCACCGAACTAATTATATCGGGATAAAAAGAAAGAGTTTATATAAGTACTAGCTGTTGCCCGCGACTTCGTCCGCGTAGAATTTGTTTATTGCTATACTTCCCGCGGATATATTAAGTTCTGTATAACAATTCAATAGTCTCAATCATCCCATGCGTTTAGGTCTGTTTAATTTGGGAAGCCATTCTCAAGATTGATGGCTTATAGAGCTTAGAAGTTATTTTTGGAACTAAAAACAATTACTCTCACCCGCGACCTCAAGATAGTGAAAAATAGTTATATCTGTGCGGCAAATGTATGCTTTCATGCAACACCTTACGTTATGAACGAGTAGGTACCTACGGGTTACGAAACAAAGTTTTGCACCTTCCTTCCACTTTGCTTGGTTTGATGCTTATCAATGTCATGTTGTCGCAGAGGTGCCCCCGCCCCGAGCCCCCCCTCTTTGTTTGCTGCACTGCAAAACAGTGTTTCGCTACTTATCAACGGCTTAGAGAAAACAGTAGTGTTTGTATTATTTTTATGTCGGGGGCTGCGCCCCCCGAACCCCCCTCTTTCCTTCCGGCGGCGTAGTGGTTTGCTACTTATAAATAGCTTGGACGAAAGAGTACTTTTTATGCCCTTTTTATGGCGGGGGGCTGCACCCCAGAGCCCTCCCCCCCCCCTTTCCTTCCGGTGGCGTAGTGATTCGCTACTTATCAAAAGCTTGGTGAAAGGAGTAGTGTTTGTGTGCTTTTTATGGCGGGGGGCTGGACCCCTCGAGCCCCCCTCTTTTCTTCCGGCGGCGTAGTGGTTAGTGTTTATGTCCCTTTTATGGCGTCCCTGAAGTTGAATTAACTTATTTCTATTCCGCGGGAATTTTGCATTTTAACTCTTTAGATCAATTTTATAAAAAAACTTTCTTTAATAGAAAGCTACATACAGTTCTTGACTGGCATTGGCTACCTACTTTTCCCTCGGGAAAATGCAAAATTCCCGTTAAATAGAAATAAGTAAATTTTGAATTTAGAGCAAATAGAAAAATATTTTCATTAATAGAAAGCTACTCTGTTTCTGATTGACATAGGCTACTTTTATACCGTAGTTGAATCCACTTGTTTCTATCCAGCGGGAATTTTGCATTTTCCCGGAGAAAAAGTAGCCTATGTCAATCAGGGATAGTGTAGCGTTATGTTAGTGAAAGTTTCAGAGATTACCTCCTACAAACAAAGAAACAAAGTTATGATATTTCTCTATTCCATGGGAATTTCAAAAAATCCTTCTTTAGAGCACCTCTATGATAACATAAGTACATGTATTACAAATTTCAGGTCTCTAGCACCAGTAGTTTAGGCTGTGCGTGTCCTCTATATCCGCTAGTCAGTTATTATGAAAATAAATGCTATTTGGTATTTATCCCGTAGGAATTTCGGAAAATCGGCTGTTATTGTTACCTACTTGCATGCCAAATTTGCCAAATTTCAAGCTTCTAGGTCCAGTGGTTTAGGCTGTGCGTTGTCTGTCAGTCAGTCAGTCAATCAGTCACGGTACTTTGGTCTTTATCCCGTGGGAATTTCGGGAAATCCTGAAAACCGTTTATAGCTGATATTGTTACCTACTTGCATGCCAAATTTGAAATGTCTAATAATTACAGTTACGAAGATAGAGCCACTTTGATCGGAAAATATAAATCGCGTTTATTCCTTATCCCGTGGGAATTTCGAAAAATCTCTTCTTATTGCACCTCTAGGATACTCAAGATATATGTTTGCCAAATTTCAAGCCTCTAGGTCCAGTGGTTTAGGCTGTAAGTTGTCTGTCAGTCAGTCAGTCAGTCACGGTACTGTTTTATAGGTATAGATAGAAGATAGATTGATTTAAACTTTCGCGTATTGACTTAATCGCGTAAAAAGTATTTCAATTTAAATTTCATTACCTCGATTACCTCGACGTTTCGGACGCGACGTCCCTTCGAGACCATGGACGCAACGTCGCGTCCGAAACGTCGAGCTATTTAAATTTAAGTGTAATTATATTTTTACGCGATTAAGTCCTGAGTATCATGATAGAGTTTATCTATTTGTATGAGAGTCGAGCGTGTAACAGTTTGCGTAGGTATTTTGACGTTACGAGTATAATTTAGTGAGGAAATACCTCTATTAACAGCTCCAACTTTTGTGGCGGTGTTCGTTAAATTTTTAAACAACAATTAATTTTTCTTAAACGTAGAGAAGTTAATATTCGCATTACTTTTAGTAGTAAACACCAAGTACTACATTTATTGATAGCACAGTTCTTTGCCGGCCTAACGCCAGCAAAATATGTACGAAAATCCATTACTGGCCGTTATTACCTACACGCCGATAATCCTGCAGGAGGTCGCCGCCACCCAGTCGGTACAGAGCCAGGGCTTAGGGGACAACTCCCGATCTTTGAAGGAGGCTAGTCGACTAGCAGATAGTTGATAAAACTATTTTTTTTCTATTTTTTGATTCCCTTACAATGTATGAGAAAAGCATTATAAAAGCTTCGGCCGGAACAGGGGTTGCCGGACTCGTACTACAGTCAGCCTCGTGTTACTCGGCCGTCTACCCCTTCGTCTGGCAACCCCTTTCTTCAAGGCCTCTGCAGTAATCTTCTATTGTTTTTAAACCTGACGTCGCACGCGAAAAGCGGTCGGGTCCTGGAACGCGTAATGAGGTTCTCGGCCGTTCTTTTCGGCACTCGCGATAGAAATACACTCTTCTTTTATCCCGATATAGTTTTAATGTGACCGTAAGCCAGTGACCTCAGAATCGCTTTGTTCCAAAAGCAAGATGCAATCTAAGAGGGAAGTGTCGACAGCCACTTTTTGCCGTTTGCTTATTTTTGCGGCGGCCTTCTGTTGCACGCCAGCGCGGGAGCAGCGCCGAGGTTTCCTGGAAGCGCGCGCTGCAGCCAACCGAACTTTTCCTGTGCAAAAACCTCCGCTGTAAAAAGAAAGGACGATATTATTATGGTTGTGGTTGTTCGTAGACTTGGTTTACTTACTAATAAAACACGACAACGGTATTTTTATATCCTGTAAAATTGATGGTAGCTGTCATTATCACCGCCACCTATAGTGCATCTCTGGTGCTTTAATGAACCCATGTTAGAAATGTCAGTAATGACCCGTTGCCTTACTCTACATGTCACAACCTATTAATGCCACTTGTGGTAGCGATCCGGATGGACCTTGCAAAAGCACAGATCTATAAAGCCATAGTGTCATAGATCTTGCAGAAGCCATAGGTACCTGCCGTAAACTTACACTGAGATTCTGACTAACACACACTGATTGATTGTTGTGATGAACTTTAAGCCCTTTTTATAGTTAGAATTTAGAATTTAGCACTGGCTTTACAATTTCGAATCAGATTAAATTTACTAGAAATATGTTGATTGTCTTAAAATAATTACTATTAGTTATACACTAAGCTTTTTGCTAAGCCACCTAAATTGGTGCAGCCTGGAAAAAAATTAAGGGGGCACACCTAGATCTATACCTATATCCACCTTCTACAACCGTAACATGCCAGGAGCGAAAGCCTCACAGAAATGGGCCCGCACGCCGGGCAGGGTGTCTTGGTTGTTATCCTACCAGGATTCCCGCAGTCTTAGCCCAGGCGGATAGAGGAAACACTGTGGGGTTTTAGTCAGTAAGAGTCTGATATAACCAATCGTCCCCACCCGGGTCGGTGTGGGTATCCATCAGGATTTCCCCAAGTAAAAAAATAAGTGTCACACAGCGATCCGTGGTGTTATTTTCTAAGGTGACAGCGTTGCGTTTACGGCTGTATCAGTGTCGAGGTGACGAAATTTACATATGACAACAATAGATACCACAGTTAATAGATAACGAATAATATCAGAGAATGACACCCCCGTAGCTGACTAGTTACTTGTGGCAAGGTAATTATTTTAGTCGCAGCTATTAAGTAGGTACAGTACTTAAAAAAAAACGCAAATTTAGAATTTGAACAATGTAATAAAATGTCACCAGTAATACAATGATAATAATAGTTAATAACCATGCGTGGAACCTTGAGATTGCATTCGCAATTACTTATACGCGTGTGTGTATGAGTATCTAGGTAGGTAAATAAATAAATAAAAGCTGGCCAAGAGTACTGTTACGAAAAAATCCGATTTTATTAGGTGATTTTTTGTTATGTAAATGTTTTTTAAAGTTGCTTTAATCGTGAAACTATTACTCGTACTAGCTAACATGTAAAGCCTACTTAGCTACTATAGTATTACCTTTAAAATCACTAGGTATATGCACTACTGCCCCGACACCCCTGATTTATTTCACAATTCCAAATACCTACGACATTTTCAGTAGAAGGGGGCGGGGGTGCGATAGTGAGCACTTTAAAGGCTAAATATTCCACAAACGGATCCTTAAAACGAAAAGTGATTATTGAAGGAACGTCTCACGAGACCCTACACACCATGGGATAAATAAGAAAACAAAAGTACTTACCTACTACTATTAAAAAAATACCACCCTGTTTAATTTTCTGAATAGTCGGAAATTAAACTTGATCGGTCGTTTTGTATTTTGAAACCCTCGGAAATGTTTTCAAATTCCCTCATATTTGTAGGTCAGATCGATAAATTTTAATTTATGATGTTACCTATTACAGGTAAAAAAGCTGTTTTAATTTAGCAACGACACAGCTATAATTAGCACGATACCTACCAGAGAATAATGAATTATCGCTAGTCATTAAAATTCGACAGGGTTTTTTAGTGTCTTAAAGTAAAGGTAGGCCGAAGGCATTATTGGGAGTGAGCATAAAAACTGTACTGTTTAAGTACCTACCAAACCTAATGAAGTAATCGCAATTAGACAAAAACGAATTAGATCATTTAAGATTATGTAACGCGATAACCTTAATCCATCCGTTAAAATGAGACAAGTCACAAAATACGCATACATGTCTATTAATAGCGTCAAATAAAAAATAGTACGCCATGTCACACCATGACAAATTAATTACTTTATAATTGTAACCAAACTTGAATGTGATACACTCTGGCGTTCATGTAAATCTTCGTGGAACGTTTTAGTTTTATATCGACAGGCAAAACAGGAGGGCTGAAAATCAAAATGTAAGGTACCTAAGTCTGTGTGCCTGACGCTCCCATAGTTGGTACCTTCAATCTTATTTTTTTTATTAGCCTGGTAAAGTATCCTACTGCTGAGCAAAGGCCTCTCCCTCCCCTCGCCACTCGTCTCTGACAAAATTTCATGAAGCTTACAAGCTTACATAATTCTGCAGATACAATGCGTCCATCGTTTTTTTATGGGTGCATCGTGGAACACAATATGTAGGCGCAAGTAGTAGTTGCATCTTCTTGTTACTCCAAGGGGTGCCCAACGGTTTCTTATAATTATTGAAGCACTCTATCGGTTGTATAAGTTGCCCATAGCCACTCATTCATTCTAAAAAAGCCAATTCATTCCAACCAAAGTATTACGAAATCATACGCTGGCATCTACTTTCCAGCAGCCAAGTTTATTTATGCAAACAGTCACTTTGCACATATTTCATCGGGGCAGGTAAACTGTTTCTCAGAATTAACAAATTTGTCTTGCGGTTTGCCTACACAGACAAAACTGGGATTTCCCGTCCACTGACGTCAAATGCCTCCTTTAGCCCTCGAGATCGGTCTGCATTTCCGCAGTCACTAAAGCCGACTTGTACCGATCTGAGCTAGACAGTAACCCGGGGTTAACTTGACGTATATGTATCGTCTGACGTTACTTTAAGGCTGGGTTAGTGCCTCTACCAGTGCCATTCTTTAAGATCGTCTCGCCTAGTCGAATCTGGAAAGTTTGAAAGGAATGTTTCGGTAACCCTCTTTTCCCCCTTTTTCGGTGTCTTTTGTGTCACCATAATTACTAATATGTTATTAGTTTTCAGGAATTATTTTATATTATTTTTATTGTTATGTGGTGGCACTCTGGGACCTGGAATAAAATATTTTTCTTTCTTTCTTTCTTTAACATAAACATAATCATCAAATCTTCCTGGCCCCTATTTCACCAACCTTACGATTGTCAATTTACAATGACTATTCGATCTAGGTACATTTCACTTCCAATATGAAGGGCACCAAAACAAAAGTTCTGTAAGTCAGCAATTGACACCGAATTGTAAATGAAAACTGACATTAGAAGAGCTTTTGTTTTAGCGCGCTTCATATTGTCCAAGAAATGTAGAAAGAATTGTCATACAAAATTGACAATTGCAAAGATGGTGAAATAGGGGTCAGGCGACGTTAATGTCTGGGCCAATGCCTGGGCCAATGCCTATTTCACCAATTTTACAAATGTCATTTTTCAATGACAATTCTTTTTGTTTTAGCGCGCTTCATATTGGCAAAGTAATGTAGTTCTGTATGTCATTGTAAACTGACAATTGCAAAGTTCTGGTCAGCCTCATGAATTTTTTCCTCTGATCGTCTTCTAGATTTACGTATTTAGGTACGACCATCCGTCGTTGGTCGAAGACAGCGTCCTGGCCCTTAAGGAAATTAGACTATTTCAAAGTACTACGTTTAACTGTTAATTAGTAGTAAACGGTTGTATTTTAACTAGTTAACCTAAGGGGAACGTGTAAGGTTGAAGCCGGCTGCACGGCTGAGGGGATTTAGCACGATTGCTATCGGCTAATAATTAGCAATTATTCAGCTAAGAAACAAATCTCGTTAAGAGCATCCGATACTTATTGTTAGCTTTGTAAATTAAAAAGTTGCCCCAAATTGGTACGATTAAAGTCGTGATAAAGTCGAGAGTTTATTTTTCTTCAACAACTATACGAACTGAACTGTGTCGTTGTTGATTGAATGAGACGTTACGTTTCATGATTCATGATGTAGTTCGTGTGTTGTTGTTGTTTGTTATTTTGTCTCTCGTTTTTTGCCTAGGGACGGTTTCTGACCTCAATTTTGATATAGGATACTTTTACGTTTCCGCGGGAAAGTGAATATGTTAGGTAAGTATATCCTGAGTTTAGACCTGTGATTAATCGAACAACCTCGACTGCGGTCATTCTTGTTAAAATTAATTTATCGCATCTATTGTTATTTTTAACAGTATTTTGTTAAATACTTGCATCCTATGACCTTCTAAAATTGTCGGTAAACAACTTGTAGTATTTTAACGTACCTACAAACATATTATATGTACATTAATTAAAATCAATTAATTTTGTTTAATGTTAATGAATCAATGACAGGAAATGAGCTGATAACCACAAAGTGACAGACGGGTCATACTTGAAAATGTATTTACGTGTAATGCGTTAGATTGTCCTCTGACATATCCCCTTGACGATATGTAATAAAGCCCTTGACTTTCACAAACTGGACCGGAAACTGTGACCAAATGGAACACTGAAGGGTAAATCATCTTGTTGGGTCTCCCTAACGGGCTATTAATTGATAAATAAGAATTGTTAATAAATGTTTATTTCAACACGGTACACAGTTACGAACACAATATTATTATCTGGAAGGTGGGAGCAGACTGGCCCGCTAACCCATTTGCTGAAACGCCGTGTCAGCTCATATGTCAGTGGATTTGCACTTGAATATGAGCTGACCTAGCAACTGTAGGCCCAGAGCCCTACAATCTTATCAAACAAAATCCCATTGCCACGACCACGGAACGAGAATATCAGACGAGTTGCTTTACATCGCCATAGTCAGTCTTTCACTTGCAAATCCCGTAGCCTGATAGCTCCGCAATGTACCTAATCTAAGGCTTAAAGGTCGAGCTGTTGTCTGTAAATGTGCGAAACATTATTTGCTAGTAACCAATTATGGTATCATGCAGCGCAGTCTTTGTCAAATTGCTTCCGATAGATGCTCAAGTCCAAAAATTCCTTGCAAAAAACCATACCAAGTTCAGCAAATACAGTTTTCTCGGCGCCCAATACGAGTTCTTGCCGTTTGGCGTCGAGACGCTCGGTCCTTGGTGTAAGGGTGCGCTCGGGCTCCACAAGGAGCTGAGCAAACGGCTGAAAGAGGCAACAGGCGACCCTTGCGCGGGCAGCTTTCTCGCGCAAAGAATTGCTATCGCAATTCAGCGCGGGAATGCTGCTTGTGTAATGGGAACCCTATCCAAGGGTCCAAAAGATAGTAATTTTTAGTTTTATTTTTGTTAAATTATTTTTAAGTTAGTTTTAGATATTTAAGTTTTACTTTATAGCATAACGTGTATATACCGACTTTATAATGGCAACTAAACGGCTGCATTTTATTTTAAAAAAGTTGCTTACCAAAAACTTGCATAAGCACCTAAAATAACATTAAATTAACAATATAAAACTAAAAAAATTAAAATTATTGAAACGATCAAGAAATTAACCCTCATAGGAGTAGGTAATGATATTAGGAAGTATTAATACTTAGGTTCCAGTTATTCGCGTGTAGGTACTGGTGTTAGAATAAGTACCATCATACCTTGTGCGAGTCACTATTATATTGGGTAACTTAAGATAGAGAAGTGGTTCGTTTACCTAGATACTGCTATAGCACGACGATCATGGGAGGATATTATCGGTAATTGGTCTACTTCAAAAGGTTTCGATTTTATAGTCATAAACATTTATTTCATTTATAAATCGTATGGGAGGTATGGAAAGCACACCCCTCACAATCGAAATGGATCTCCATGGCGCTGAGAATCGGGGGATTCGCCCACCAACTTTTGACTTGACTCCGCTAACCGTGACATATACTAATAATCGTTAATAGGCCATTACTAGAAATAATAAAACGTAAATCATCACAAACGAAGCAATTACCTTTAATAATTGTTCATCTTGCAGTGATTTGTTTAGGTACAGATGCCAATTAACCTCCTTAGTTTCACAAGGGATAAATTATATTGTATAGTCCAGATGGTTATTCTCTTTGTTTTCAATTTAATTACTCGATTACTGTGAACCAAGTTACGTGTTTCTGACAAATAATAGTCAAGCTTTCGAACTACGTGTCATTCATTATCAGTTACTCAGACAGGTATACATGCATTATACCATGCAGATACCCTTACACTTGGGAATTCTAGTTACGACTTACTTTTTTGAGGTAAGTATTTTTGTGTCACAGGTTATTTTTATTTCTTATCTCAAACCTTTTAAAAGGGTTTTTCCTTATTTTTATACATTATTATTAGCCTCGATCATTATTTGTCTAACAACTACTCATTGAGACCATTCTAATGAGCCCAAACTCGCTATATCTACTGTAAGCTGCTGTCGAATTTGGTATCCCGCAGACTACTTGATGCTGCCGCATCAGGTTAATGTTACTGTGTCGTGGAAATAACACCGGAGTAACAGTAAGTAAATTTCAAATCAATCGGACCCGTGGAAGTTAGTGAGATCCCCTTCCCTTCGGTAACTAGGAAATGAGCTGATGATCTTCCTTTGAAGACCTGGACAGATCTTCATAAATTATAGCTAATAAAAACCATTACTATCACGTTATTTCTCTACTAAAAAAACCGCTTCAAAATCGGTCCTTCCGTTTGGGTGCTATGATGCCACAGACAGATACACCCATAACATACACAGGCCGAACTTATAACTATAACACCCCTCGAAATAAATGCGTTCAGGTTTTGCGGCTCAATCTGACTTCATGTCATGTCACAAGTCGTTATTTTTTTCTAAAGAGATTTAAAAATAATTTGCGTTATAATAAAGTAAATGATAATTATGTAACCACGACACGGCAGATCAGTTGAGTAGATAATGCAGGCACGGAGCGTACACTTGACCGCGGGGGCGTATAACACGAGACCTTAGCCTAAATGTTCACTAGCTTAGAATGTACTCTACGTGCATGACTCCATTTTTATGATGCCGCAAAAACAACCTGTTATGTTTGTGTGAAGAAGAAATTGAGAAGCTTCATAAGCTTTATGGGGATTGTGTTAAAACATGAAATTATTTACTTAGTACCCGTACCCAACAAGTTTGTTTTGATACTTAACAAAATCGAGCTTTACTCGCAATACGATTGACACCGTCGTAAAAACAGACACATACCTCATTAACAGGCTCTTATGAAACACAGAACTATTTGCACCATATGTGGCCTTCGGAAAATTTAGTGTTTTGGCTATCATCGTCAAACTACGTTTAGTTTACGAATACTGCGATGACGAAACGGAACGATACCTAGCGTTTTAGGTATCCTGTCGTTTCATCATCGAAGTATTCGAAGTAATATTAATCAAGTGATCCCTTTAAGAGATAAGTTTCACTTTGGTTCATCTTTTATAGTCCTGTTCCTACCTATTAACTTATGTTTCATGTAGGTACAATACAGGGATATACATAGGTACATACAGTATTAAGCATACGTATTACTAAGTAGGTATATAGTATTACCGTAGTCTAAATGGCGACAAAGTGACACCCAAAATACGAACACTGGCAAGACCCAGGTTGCCTGTCTACGCCTAGTTTTCTGGCCAGCCTGTAAACCGAGTGGAGTAAAACCTATGCCAGTAGACAAAAGAGCTGCGTTACACTATGGGACGTGAGTGAAATTCTCACTCTAAAGTCTTATCTTAGGCTTAATGCAGTCGGAGGCGTAGCTGCATAGGCGCGTACGCGACATTTTACGCTTAGTGTGCGTTATAGCCCGGCGCATAACTCGCAATAGGCCGAGCACGAAGTTTACGAATCCTGAGTAACGTTACGTTATTGTATAGAAATTGAGAAAGCTCATACTAAATTTTTAGTTCCAAATACGCTCACGATACGATTACGTTTACGATTACGTTTATATGCAGGTTTCAAATATTCGTACTCGGGCGTCAGTACGCCTGTAGCTCGGTACGTGTTTTCACCAAGAATTGAGTAGTATCGTTATCTTATCGCTATCGAGAATATACTAAAATTCATAGCATTAACTGAGTTTGTGCTATGAAATTTCAGTACCAAGTACGCTCACGGGGAGCACTGTTCCAAACGTTATTCAAATTTTCTCGCTATACGATAACATTTCTACTCGAGTCTTGGTGAAAGCTCATGCTAGAGCTAAGTAGTTTGAGCTAGTGTAATTTTTGACACAAGAAGACGTTCGCGATAACATCTCAGTGACTATGGGCACAACGGCAGCGCCTCTAGCGGCACGAGTTGGCAAAGTGCTATTCTCATAGTATTTGACACGTTAACTTGAACGCGATCGAAACTTTTGTTGCGACGTGAAATTTAGGTAAGTATATTACATACTTACGTATATGGGCTAGGAGCGTCAAGTCTAAAAAACATCTGGATCGCGCTAGCGTTTTACGTCTGAATTAGGTACTAGCGCAAATTGATAGCGCCTCCAGTGGCCGCATCAACAACAAACAATTCTCATACTATTTGACACTTTAACGCACTTTTCGTGTGGACAGTCCCGCGGTTCTATAATAGCGGCTGCATGCAAGCTTGCACCGAGCGTAAAATGTCACGTACGCATGTCATAGGCATTAATGATAGAACTTGCATGAGTGATAGAACTTTCTGGCGGTATGTAGCGCCTAGTAGACTCGTCTAGGGCCTCTCACCTTGATCCGTGATCTCAAACGGAGCAAGGCTGGTCGTTTCAGTCCGTGCAACTATCTGTGCCTGACTGCTTGATTGCACGGTTTCGTAATTACCTAGCTTCTTGTCACCAACACAAACAAAAGACTATTAATGCATCTACATTACCAATGCAGTCTTGGGAAACCATGCAGAAAAAATGCGAGCCGATACAAGTTCCTTCGTATTTTAGTAGGATGACAATTTGAAAATAATGACTGCTTGCTTTTCTATGATTCCATGCCCCTACTTTACCATCTTTGCAATTGTCAGTTTTATATGACAATCGAACTACATTTCTTTGACTCTTCAAGTCAGCAGTTGACACTGAATTGTCATTGATTTTGAGTTTGTATGTCCATGTGCCTGACACTGATCCAATAGTTGGTAGCTTCAATCTTAATACGTAGCAATAAAGGTGACCAGCATGGTGTCAATTATTGGCATTAACGTGTCGAACGTTTACTTTACCTACATGTATTGGACGACGAACATCAAAAGTAGCTAAGTTGTTATGCTCTAATTTTCGATATTATTATGACAGCTAATTTGACAGTTCGATGCTGAAATAGCCGCGAAATAATAACACGGGTCTACATTTCGTCCCATACAGTTAATAGTCATAATGTACTTGTCACTTATAAGGTACTTGTCATAATTTATTACTAGTCATAACTCCTTTTTTCTCTGAAACTATTAATTGTTCAGGATTATTATAAAATAAACCTAACCTAACCTTTATGATATAGGATGACTATTACAAAATTCCTGAAATTTTTACGGGTTCAGAGAAAAAAAGAGTTATGACTAGTGATAAATTATGACAAACATTACATTATAACTAAAAAGTTTTAACGAGACAAAGGGACCCCAAATAACACGCCTCCTTACCAACCCATCCCCCTTAGCATAACTATTCCTTAAAGGGCTCGCAACGCACATGTATTTCCCCTCGCGTTGCAGGCGTTACATGTGAGGCTTTGCATCAGGTGAACCGCCTGCTCGTTTGCCCCCTCTTAAAAAAAAAACAGTCAAATGCAGAATGTCAAAACAAGATAAACCCATTGACAACATTCAGTGGTATTAATTCAATTCTACTCTATCCACCGACCATGCAAAGTGATTTATAATCGGTGATCAGGAACCAATTTTTCTAAATCAATAATCGATGGCGATCACGTTTAAGTCGCAGTTACATGAAACAATACGTCAAAAAACTTTATCTAATCTTTGTCACCCTAACTCTACCATACGCAGCTTAAGACCACTTTCTCGTATGTAATTTCTCACGAAAACGATGACGAAACTACCTGAATTTGAGAAGATATAGGATGACTCATACATTCAGATGGACGGACATTGGTTTTATAAATAACATTTATTTTTAAATGCAACGTTAATTAATGTTTTTTAATTCCTGGTCTCCGCTTTTAAAATGAAACTGCCGCTTTAAATTCATCGTGTATAACCGAAACCCTTCTTTCGTTGTTTTATTTATTTGAGTCAATTTGTTTACAAAAGGTACTGTAACTACACTCAAGAGAAAAAAAAACGGGTCACTTTGTATGGAATTGTTCATACAAAGTGACCCGTTTTTATTGCTCTTGAGTATATAATAGGTGTCATAAGTTTAGAAAACCATGTTTTCTGATCTGTGACTGCGATCCGGAACAAGACAATATGACTACCCTTGAAAGGGTCATGCTGTAATAATAACCGTCATCGCACATCCTGTAACGTTGAGGCTTAACAAAGAAACTATAACGATATAGTTTTTTTTACTATCCAAGTAGGTACCTACATTTTGAATAAGACGATCAATTTGTACCCGTTAGTCTGTAAAGGGTACAGTCAAGGAATTTAATTTCCAACCCACCTAAGGTTTAATATCGTATAGCAAACTGTTACCATAAGAGCTAGATAGAACACGACGTTGCTTTGACATGTCGCGTTTGCGTTGACATTTTCGACCTTAATGCACAGCGAATGTAACAACATTTCAACGAAATGGGTAGGGAATTAAATTCCTTGACTATACATAGCTGTATATATGTAGTTACAGTTCTTTTTTTTAATTCTTTACACGCACTAATATTATTATGAATTCTCACACTTTCAAATAAAACGTTATCGCTGGTGAATAGGGGTGGAGAGGACACTGAGTTGACTCTAACAGCTAAATTAGCTTGAAACTAAATATCGCGCAAACCTTTCCCTGCATCGAAAGACCGGTAAACCTTACAAGTAGAGGAGGATTTTTTTTTTCAATATTTTATTCTACCATTTTATCTTCGTGATTAATAACGTAAATCCATTCCAAATTACAGCTTCCTAGTACCAAGAGTCTCTGAGCTAAGCTGCGGATATTCATGACGAAACTATAAATCCTGCCCATCCGAAAGTTCATACGGCTACGCAAAATGAAACCTATTTTCTGCGACTTAAATCACACGGCTCACAACTTTTCACTTCTCCCTCACGGTCAAGTTTCGATCAATACTTGATCGCTATAGCACATATAAATGCTTGAAAACAAACACATTCAGTAAACCAAATTGTAATTGACATGCTTTAATAAATTTTTGAGCGTTAAGCTCACATACGAGCGTCCGACGTGGAACCACAGCCCACAGAATGGTAATGGCGGTCGAAGCGGCCAAAAACACCATGAAACAATTTAGACAAGTGCATGCAGTTACATAACGCATGGTGATTACTGATTAGCTCACAGTTGTCGAACGTTACGCGGAGACCTTGACTTTCACCTTCGACATTGGCGCAGCGCCCGTGGCCGTTGCCTGGTGTGTGCAACTACCGTATTGCAATACAGAGAAGTCGTATAAGCATGAGGCATGAGGCACATGTATTGTTTCTTGTAATTAAGACCTGTCCTGGGCTTAAGTCCTGCCAGCGTGGACGAAAATGGGGAAGCGGTAGGAACTTGAACGGAATATATTTCAGGAATGCTCATGCTCGTGGACATGAAATGAGGTAAACTTTTAAGAAATTTAGAAAAGTAATAAATGAAACCAAGTTATTTCTCATTATTACGTATAGATAATTAAATATAAAATTCCATATTTTTCGGAAATAACTGCTTCAGTAGCATGGTTGCAAGCCGAAATATAGGGGTGACTTTAGTTTTCTATAAGTGATTTCCTTTTGGGGAATTTTGAGGAAAACCAAGTTACTTACTTGTGATATATTTATTTTTTCTGATAGGAAATTATAACGTTAAACAGAGCTTTTAGTGTTTATCCTCAGATCACTGGGTGAGAGGAGAGTATCAACAACTAAACACAGACCAGCAATAGTATTTGTGAAAACGAAAATACTTACGGCAAGAACACAATGGCGCGTCAGACAAAATCATTCAATATTTTCTGATTTTGGATCGATTGTTTATTCTTATTCAAATACATTGTTAATCACTGTAAATACAATCTTCTTTCTGTCAGTGGCGTAGAAGCTTACGCTTTATCAATTAATAACGATGTAAACTACTGTTAGAAATAGAACTGTACTCACCAAAAGCGTCCAGGGTCCAACCGCGTACGAATTCTCATAAGCTTTTGGTCTGTGGCCACTCTTGACCAGTGCTTTAGGTGAATGTACCTACATGAGATAACAAAAGCCGGCACTCAGGGGCACGGGCATTAGTTTGCCATTTTGGTTGTCGACCTCGTAATGCCCAACGACTTATGAGACATTTGTCTCACAGTTACAAAGGGTAATGTAAAATGTAACAAAAAGGGTAAGTACATACGTGATGATATCAGTTACACTTGAGCTTCTTGCTGTTAAAAAAATGATGATTGCGACCACAGTGTCTGTTTCACTGTCGCTCCGAATAGACTCTTAAAAAACACCATAATTATATACCAAATCAGCTTATGCCCCGTGGCTTTGCCCGCGTGAAATATTAAAAAATGGGCTAGTTCCCTGTCCCGTGGGAATTTCAAAAAAATCCTTCTATGATACGTACTCTGCCAAATTTCAAGTCTTTAGGGCCAGTGGCTTAGGCTGTGCGTTGTCTGTCAGTCAGACAGTCACGGTACTATTTTATAGATATAGATAAGGACAGTAGTTTATTTATAATAAGTAATACTTTAAGTCTTGTAACCTTAATACTTTAAGCCTACAACGACCATTACCCACATGCTGGACTTTAAGGTTACAAGCTTTACATAAATCTTACATACATTAGGTAACATAGTTAAGTACGTAACATGCCGTTTCCGGACAGACACGATCTATTATTTAATGCATATTTATATGTTATTCAGCCGTGGTAGCCTAGTGGTTTGAACGGCCTCTCAAGCAGAAGGTCACGGGTTCGAGCCCCGGCTTGCATCTCGCAGTTTTTTCGGAAATGATGTGCGATATTTGTAATTTATCATGAACTTTTCGGCGACGGAAAACAACGGGAAACCTGTTCACTCCTGTGTGTGAAGTTCCCAATACGCACAGGACCCGCGTGAAAACTATAGCGCAAACCCTGAGACTAAATACTGAGATGAGGCTTGTGCCCAGCAGTGGGGCGTAAATAGGCCGGTGATGATGTGTTATCGAGCTTAAGTACAGATTTTGTGGTGTTGGAACTCGAAAAAATGTATTTATGTCAACAACTCATGTACCTACATGGTACTTACTGTTTAATCAACTATACTGATCCGCCCCCTTTCTTAAAGGTGTAAGTCCGCCTTTGTCTTTAATTTGATTGCTGTAACTTGTGTTTTATCCTGTTTTTTTGTACAATAAAGTGTTTACTTACTTACTAGAAAACGCTGGCTACCCTCATTCGTTCAATAAAAAGTAAATAGATAGATTAGATTAAGTTTCAAATAAGCAGGTGCCTAATTTTATTTAATGCTAATTATATTATTATAAACATTTTTTTGATATGGGAAGTGCTAGCTCGCGGCTCAAGAGGCAGATATGCCCGGGTCAAGGCGACCTTCCACTTAGCTTTGTTCAATTATTGCAATTTATCTCATTTGCTTTTTTTAATCGCGATTAAGCCTAAATAAGGTTAGCGGTAATTGTTTTCGCCTAGACGTTAATTTACCCGCTCGTCTGCTTCCGATTATGCTTTGAGTGCTGTTGAATTTTAACCATTAACGACTTTGTTGTTACTTCGTCTTTATGTGGTTCGTATTTTTATGCTTATGCAGTCATTACCACGTAAATTATACTAAACTGAACAATAGATCGATTTACTTTTAAACCATATTATTTTTGAACTACTTAAAATAAGTACATATTTTTAAACGTGATTAAGTCCCGAGTGTCATGACAATGTGTGAAAATCGCGAAAGTTTAAATCAATACATACAACATACCTACCTATTTCTGCCTTTTTGTATAAGTACTTGTACCTGCTTTTTTAGCCAAAAGGTAGGGTAACATTTAGCGCTTTGTTGCGAATTAGTGTGTTATTAGTGCCAGCGATATGAGCTGCTCCAGTATTCAAAATGTTTTAGAGGGCATATCCTGATGTTTATGTTAATGGCTATAGGTAAAAACCAATGTAATAACAATACCAATAAAAAATACCAATTCTAGTGTAAGGGTATAGCACGCGACCCAGAGTGTCGAGGATACGGGTTCGATTCCCGGGGTTGATATTTTTCTGAATTTTTCTGTGTATTCATGTTTCAGTGAGTTTAATAAAAAACTTAATTGATATTCACGGGAAAACCGAAAAAATAAAAAAAATTGAAAAAATACAAAAAGATGTTCCAATTGAGATTATGGCTATAGGTGTTTCCGAAAGCCGTTTTTTATTAAAATGACCGTACATGTACACCATTATTACTCACGTTATTTGACCATAAAAACTACACCAGATAGTCTTTAGACTATGTTGGAATTAGACTATAAATAAATTGTCATCCTATTGTCCTATAAATCTCAGTGGTCTTAGACGGAAATTGAGAAGTATTAGGTAAGTGACCGCTCTCTTCGTGACCGGAAGGTCTAGATGTCCTTGCTGCCATTGTTAACTGCCTATAAATAATTATAATATCATTCAGATGGCAAATCTTAATCATTCAGGATTCAGACGATATTTCGTGATACCTTAAACCGTTTCGTAATTAAGTGGGCATGATCTTTGAAATCTTCCGATATTTTCACAGGCTTACGAAACTTTTATGAACGAGGAATTTATAAGTATATTATACAGCGATAATTAACAGTTTGTCAAATTTTAAGCTAATAAGACACACCAAAGCTTCACAAGTTATACTAATAGAAATTGTGTCGCTTATTGAGTGATCCTGTGTGTCTCTACTATAGAGTCAATTCTACGAACTCATTTCGATTCACTGTTAGTGATAAAAACAATCAAATACGGTAAATATAAGTGAGAACGACAACTAAGGAACAATATTTTATACTTATGCTAATGGAGAGTTTTTTTGTATATACGATGAGGGATAGGTAAATGAGTAATTGGGCCACCTGGTGGTAAGTGATCACCACTCCACTATACCACAATCCCAGCGATTGCTGATGCCTTGCCAACCTAGAGGGATAAGATGAAATGTTTCTTGTGTCCGTGATTACCTCGGCAGTCTTACACTCCACACTGGAACACAACAGTACAATCAATGCTGCTTAACGGCAGGATTAGCGAGTAAGATGGTGGTAGCGACCGACGGACCTCGTCTAACGTCCTACTACCCGCAAAGGATGTAATACATATAAGCCTGTATATTCACAGCTACAGATAACAAATTGACGGATGATGGAATGGATTATATGTATCAAATTCATCAGTGGATCAAAACAAGAGATTATATTGAATATTTTGAACGACTGAGAGAAAATCACCCCAGTTGTAAGTTATGGCTTGCAAAAGAAGCAAGTCCAAGTAAGAATTAAGTAGCGCATCTATGTGTGGGTTGATCCGGCCGTTTATCATTGGAATTACTCAAGTTATTAATTATTTATGTACATCGAGATCGCAGGTGTCGACGTGTAAGTGATATTTCCGTGGTTTTTGCTGAATATTGTAACTTGTAACTATGCATGGGCATGAACGCTGAACCGAGCTTCGGAATAACCTTAAAAGATTCTACTCAAGAATGTTAATAATATATTCTGTTATATCAAGGCGTACATAAACAACGACTAATCCAATTATAATGTTTAATGTCAAATTACGTAGGTATAATACAGAGTGAGAGGCCACACCTTAAAATGTAAACATTAATGTAACAATGATTAACACGAACGATATTATAGGTTAGTATGTAAAGTAGAAGCCGAAATAGCCCAGTAGTTTACATTTACATATTACAGCCTCATAAACAGAGATTCGTGGGTTCGAGTCCGGGCTGGCACCTCTAAGTTTTTCGGAACTTAAGTGCAAAATCACGTATGTAATAGGCAGCAATCATAAAATGTGAGCAAATTCATTGAAGTGCTAGGTACGATGACGTAGTTGCCATACGTCCATTTCAATCGATTTTGTTCGCATTTTACTAACCCTGGTAATAAGATTCTGAGTTATTACCTAATAGATTATTATTTGTGTTACTTTACGTAGGTATAATTCTTTATAGAATCGGTATAGATTGAAGGTGTCAACTATTGGGACAGCGTCGGGCACAGGGCCATTTACCTTATAAAGATAGAAATATACGGATTAGGAAAGACGGAAAATTAAATAGACAAGCTTATGAATACGTTTAACTTCTATTATGTAATTAGTCTCATTAAGTCAGGCACCGACGGCAGACCATACGCCGGTTCATTTCCATAGTCATGTTTTTCTGTTAATTATGATAATAATAGATCGTGTGATTGAATTATAATATACATTGCCCCTCGTCCGAGTCTGCCTACGAGACAATTAATAAGTTTTTTTGAAAAAAAAAACGGGGTTTTTGCACTGTTCTTGCCTTATCAATCAACACACATTCCATGCCAAATTTCGAGTCAATAGACCAATAAAGGTGAGTCAAATTTAAGATGCAAGATTGATAGCAGACACACAAAAAAAGCGCAAAAGGTCAGAGCACGTCGGTATGTGGGTCTAGCTTTTCTTTTATCCCTTAAAGATATCTCGAGATTTTATTTCTAAACACTCGGGACTTTTTTAAATAAGTAAACCCGTTCCTTTGAGAACTCGTGTCAAAACTAAGGTGATCTAGCATGAGTGAGATATTTTAATTATTTCAATTACAACCTTACCTACTACATTAATTACTTAAACATTCAATTAATTAGCATCACCTCTACTTAGTTACTTACGAAGCGGTTTTCGTCCGCACTCACCTTCAAAAGCAACGAAAATATCCCCAGCTCCCATAGCGTAATAAAAAACGCCTAAGGCAGACAGACAGACGCCGAGGTGAAACGACGACTGTTCCGTAATTCCGTTTAAGATAAAGCTCTAAAAAACTCCAACAAATACATTTACAAACAACTATGCAAACGGTAATGGATCTGATATAATAGTCCTTAGCAACAATCGGTAGGTAGGCAAGTACCTAAATAGGGCGTGACCAGATTGTATACTATAAAGAACCAGTCGTATTAATTACTAACCTATGCATCCCGTAATTAATCACGAGTGATATTGTTGAAATGTTAATATCAACACTGTTCAGTTCCGTATCCTTTTAAATTATAGCAGTGATCAAATAAAAACTTAAGTTGATTGAGTTGACGTTTTTATATATCGACTCCCATTTAGAGTAAGTACTATATAAACTAAATCGGTGCGGCTTCCGCAAGGCGACATTGGTTTCGTATTCGCACCAATTGACGTATTGTCTTTGGTAATTCCTAGTGTCGTAAGGATCCGTATCCGTACTCTAATTTTGCGGACCAGCTGACAATTCAAAGTACTATAGTGCCCGCAGCTAAGAAGTCAATCCTGACACATTGCACAGCTTTGAAGTTTCTGATTATTAACAATGTCAACCATAGGAGAAAAATGCTAGACTTGCTTGTTGCGAGTGTCAAACAAGCAAGTATCTGCTTATTGACAATGTCAACCATAGGAGAAAAATGCTAGACTTGCTTGTTGCGAGTGACAAACAAGCAAGTATCTGCTTATTGACAATGTCAACCATAGGAGAAAAATGCTAGACTTGCTTGTTGCGAGTGTCAAACAAGCAAGTATCTGCTTATTGACAATGTCAACCATAGGAGAAAAATGCTAGACTTGCTTGTTGCGAGTGACAAACAAGCAAGTATCTGCTTATTGACAATGTCAACCATAGGAGAAAAATGCTAGACTTGCTTGTTGCGAGTGACAAACAAGCAAGTCTCTGCTTATTGACAATGTCAACTACAGGAGATAAATGCTAGACTTGTTTGTTGCGAGTGACAAACAAGCAAGTCTAGCATTTTTCTGCTATGGTTGACATTGTCAATAAGCAGAAACTTCATAGGTACGTTGGTTGATACGTCTCCGCTAGAGGTGCTGCCGATGTGCTCATAGTAATAGAGTCGTGATAGAGATGTTTTCCTGCGTCAAAAATTACACTAAGGGCTCTGATACGAGAAAAAACAGGTTTATCATCGCTTGCTTGAAAAACATACATTACATACATACAAATATTATTCAAAGTTAGAAAATACTGTTAATCTATAATTAGAAATAGCTTTGGTTAGAATATTTTTTGGCATTATTCCCCGTGCCAGGGCTTTATGATTAAGTTATGACGCATATTTTTAACAGACTTCAAAAAATTAGGAGGTTCTCAGTTGGTTGTTTTTCTTTTCTTTTTACAAATTGACAATCAACAAAAGCTAATTGGCCTTGACCTTATCTCCTATAATGTACTATGCAAGTACGCAATATTCAAAATTTGGTTGCACTTTATTATCGTTATTATATTCATTTATGTGCAACGGAGTAGTTACTGGATCACGAATGATAAAGGGTTCCGTAGACGGAATTTTAAAAACTTCAATATTAAACTTTCAACTTAAAGCTGAATATTTCCCAAACGGATACCTACTCAGCGAAGCAACGCTGCCAGCCTTTTGGGCACCGTGCCACGGGGGCCTTATTTAGATTTGATTTAGTTTTAAGTTTTAGTTTATTTAGTTTTAGCTTAGATTTAATGTCATTGTAAATTGCTTTTATATTTTTCGTTCACACCTCCTTTTTTTTCGTAAAATGGTCTTGACATTGACACACCCATCCAACGACATCCCACACTATGGGACAGATAAGAAAAACTTCACTTTAACACCACGACATAAATAATACACACCACTTAAATAGTCGGCGTGTTTAATTTGTAATAATGTTTCAAGACAAAATATTGCAGCTTCTACTACAAAGAGTCTCTTTAGCTATCAAGTGGTCAAACAAACGGACAGACGGACGGCCACTATGAAAATATTAGGGTTCCTTGTTGACTATGCAACCCTAAAAATAACAATAAGTAGCATTCCACTCGCTTGACGTTCGAAATGTTAACGAGACTTTATATTGTAACTCTTGATAAAAATCATTAAAAAGAGGTTAATTTAAAAAAAAAATTAAGTTGAAAAGTGTTTTAACACCTTTCAAGAAATAACATACTAACGGTTATGCATGTCTGTGATGAAAGTTACATAAGTGGGATGACCGTAAGGTTTAATATTGTGGTTTACGATTTCTTACCTACTGAATCCTTCACGAACGGGCTAGAAGCACGGTCACAGCTAAAGCTCGAAGATTAACAAAAAGACTCTTTCAATATTGATATTTTGATGTTGCCGTCCTATAGAAAATGTATGACAAAATCAATCTTCATATTTTTTCGTGTTTTTTCCCTCTTTTGATAGTTATTCGGCTATTCGGAGCGAAGACAGATCCCACAAATCGAATCGGTTCAGCCGCTCTTGACTTATAAATGATGTAAGTAACACTTTGTTTTTTTACGTATTTTTTATATTTATATTTACGACTCTCTATCAGCGTCTGAAGCAGCTGAAAAAACTAAAGCACATAAATACTACGAATCTGGCTCCGAATGTGACTTTGTTCCATGAAGACCAGGCAGCTTTTTCGGCCAAAGGTTAAGCCTGAGCCATCCAAAGAGGGCATCTGTCTTTTTTAGACATAATTATTTTAGTTTTAGTAAAGTACATTTATTTTAGTTTTAATTTAGGGTATTTCTATTTATATTGTGCATTTGTTGTAAATGGAATTTGTATTTTAATATAAAAATGTAATTTTTGAATCAGGCGTTACTTTGCGGAGGTCCATATTTATGAACTAAAAAACAATTAAGCAATTAAGTGGTCGCGGGTGAGCAAAGTAATTGTTTTTTAGTTCAATGTAATTTTTGTAAAATTCATAATATTAAAATGACCTTTTTTGCTGACTGTACTTGCATTGTCATGTGAATTACATGCAAAATATCAGCACGATCGGAAACTGGGAAATGGGGCAAAAACCTGCAAGATTTGATTACACGCAGACAGACGACCGGGAGAGTAACTAACCAAAAGTTTGTAAAGTATCGCCGACGGCTATTGGCAGAACATAAGTGGTGTTTGTTTATCCGTCGGTTTTGTTGCTAACCTCAATTACCGGTAAGCTCTTGATTTAGCGCGCTAGACCAATTTGCCCATTACATATGACGGCCTTGCTGTGGGCACGTCGCGCCGCGGGGTCGCTCACGCCTCGGTCAAGGTATCCGAAGTCCCGCCGATTAAAAACCTCTTATTCCTAAACATCCGAATCTTTATCCAGAACAATGAAAACGGATATCATTTTTTTAATTCTTGAGAATTCTCATCATGCGCTACTTTTTATATACCGCGCAAACTAAGTATAAGTTTAAAGTAACAAAATAAATGTCCATTATTCTAAGCGATGCGTTAATTTCGTCAGGTATGATGAAGTTTGGATTTTTTTTATATGGGGAGCCCTCCCTGTGCCTAGAGCCCCCTCTCTTTTCTGTGACGCCAGGGGAATGAGAATTCTCAAGGCTGACCCAAAATACGAAACGTTAACATTGGTTCCTGGTGTGTTTTGGCCCGAATGGACAATGAATGCGCAGTCTGATATATATGGGCTTGCTGAGGACACAGTAGCGGTTTTCGATATCGTAAACGAGTAGACAAGAAACCAAAAGGTGAAATCAACATTTATTTTCGTTAGCTTGTCGTAGTGTCCCACTGCAGGGCAAAGGCCTCTCCTCTTGATCTCCGGAACCATTTTAGCTTAACAGTATTTTTCCCAATGACAGTTTTCGAGCGCAGCTTGGTGTGGATTCTGTCAATCCTTTTTGGTACAAATCGGAAATCTGTTTGATTTTTGTTTCGGCGTAAAATGTGGATGTTTCTGTTCATCTCTGATCAATGTTCAAATGTACCGTTATCAAGCTTGTGTTATACAGTACTGTACTTGTAAACAAGCAACAGTTTGTTTTATTTTCAGGTACTTATGAGTATGAGCACAGGTCATTCACTAACTGCATAGGTAACTTTATCTGTTTGACGAGATATTTTTCTTTCAGCTCGTCACGCAATATTTCTGCCTTAAGCATAGCGCAAAGAAATTATTTTCAACCGGTTCTCCGCCCAAAGCCTGGTGCGCGACTTAAATGATTACTGATTATTGATAACTGAGATCAGTATTTATTACACGGTCATAGAACACGGCTTCATTATGTTTCACATCCAAATAGGTATGATGACTTTGACCCGTGTATGGGCCCAGTCGGTCAATGATAAATACTTTTTATCATGTTAAGAAGCGTATTACTGCGAGTAGGTATGAACATGATAATAGCGTAGGTGAAGTATATCGTGATCTGAACCTACTTCTAATAACTCAGTACTAGCCTAGACAAAGATTTACATCTTTGTTTAAAATAATCCAGGAAATGCTTTATAAATCATATCCGCAAATGATCAACGTGATTCTAGTCACGTAGGCCTACGTTCGAGATAGTTGCCGCAACGGTGGCGAATAGTGGCAATTTTCATCTGTTTTCATTACTTAATTAAACCTTCATTGAAATTCGTGGGATGATACTGACTATTTGACATTATTGTCAGTGTTACAAGGAAAATGTTGACAAATATCTTCACTTGTCGAATAACGGTATACAATCAAAATAAGACAATACTTATTTAAAAAAAAGATCCAGGTGGAACTATTATACGTACGTACATACCTAAGGACGAATCCCCACCGCAGTGCGCGCTACGCGCGCTTCGCTCCATACGTGTTTCTGTGAGAGGAAACCGTTACTAATAAGAATGTACCTACTTAACTTAACTTACCCTAAGATCCTAACTTAATCGGAACTATAATATTAGTATCGAGAAGATTTCTCTGTGTTCAAGTTCGTTCCAAAGTTTTAAAATATCCTTATTTCAATGATGTGGCAAATGTCCTAAGTTAAGTAAGCACGTTGTCGTCTCGGCAAACTCAGGAACTATTAACGAATTACTTGTTGCAAGTATTATACTTACTTATAGTAAGTTGACCTCAGCGTGTAGGTATTAGGCTATACCTAGTATATTCGACGCATGTCATAGTATCGATCATCATATGATGAGACAGGGATACGATACGCCGAGAAGATTACGTACAAGCTAGTTGGGATAGGTCTAATACAGGTATAATAGGTACATGTTCTTCGCAACTTTAACAATAATTTAGTAGGTACCTACTTAATTATACAGGGTGCGTTTTAATGCACCGCCAACAATCCAGCCACGGGTTGAGTAATAAATAGTCTAAGTGAGCACCCATGTGAAGTTTATTTTGAAAAGTTTATTAAAAATCATTTTCCCATACATATTGTCGACCAGCAGAGGAAATGAATGTTTGGGAGAACGTTTTGTTTATTTTTCTTTTCAAATAAAAACTTTATAGGAATGTTCACTTAATATCAACATACGTACTTAACCCCTGGCCTAATTATTGGCCGTTCATTAAAATGAACCCTGTATTAGTTCCATCTAACTAATAAAACTCTAGGGTTAATTGATTTTTAGGGTTCCGTACCTCAAAAGGAAAAAACGGAACCCTTATAGGATCACTTTGTTGTCCGTCTGTCTCTCTGTCTATCAAGAACCTTTTTCTCTGGAACGCGTGGAGGTAGCATGCTGAAATTAATAACAAATACTCAAGCCAGCGGTTCCTTAAAACTGTGAAAAAATTTACCTTCTAAGTCAACGCAATCAGAAGATACAGTCATTGAAAAGGCTATTTCCATACAAATTTCCGAAATTCAAAAACCTAAAGGGTACTTCTAGTTGTCCTAGAAACTTGAAATTTGGTATGAAGGTAGCTCTTATAGCACAATCACTCCGAAAAGTCTCAAAATCTTAAATTTTTATGCCTGTCTGTAGATTTCGTAGACCAATATAAGTTTACCCCACACTGCGTACATTTTGCTTAGGAGCACGGCTCTGCTAACACTGGACTTCTTAAAACACGGGAAAAGCGTCAAAATCTTCCTACGGAACCCTCGTGCGCGAGTCCGACTCGCACTTGGCCGGTTTTTTTTTCAAATAAAAACTTTATAGGGATGTTCACTTAATTCACTTACTTACTCAACCCCTGGCCTAGTTACTGGCGGTTCATTAAAACGGACCCTGTATTAGTTCCATCTAACTAATAAAACTCTAGGGTTAATTGATTTTTTTTATTACAGGATCATGGTCGGCATTATAAGTAATTTTATTCTGTTGCATAAATTGAATCACAAGACATAAATTACCAATAAAAAGAACAATAATTAAGTTTACATTTTGCAATGCAGTAATTTATTGAATTCCTGATGTTCTACTGGGAGAATCAGACAATAACGACTTATCGTCTTTATGATACCTCGTCAATAGTAGTTTATGCAACTACTACATAATGAGAGTCCTTAAAATGCGAATATTTTTATGAAACGAGGCGAAGCTGTAAGCGTGTTTACACGCGATGGTGGTAGCGAAAATTAAAGAGTAACACTCCGGTTTCAGACTGTGATACAACTTAACATATGTAATGACAATGTAAAGAAAAATCAGTTAAGCAGCTGGACTTGAACCAGCAACCTCGGTAATCCGTACCACGTTCCACTTAAACGATCGAACCTAACGAATTTTTCAATGCATTGTGTCATATTTTATTTGGAAGATCTCTCCTCAGCCTCATCTATAAGCAGCTTAATCAAGCGGCTCACTCACTAAGCTATCAATCACCACTACCAAGCTCATGTTTCATAAAAATAAAAACTAAAATAATCAACAATTCGATTACTTTCGTTGTGATACATTTTCCAAGTCGAATAAAAAGAGCTTTTCTCTTATTCAATTGACACGTGTTTTTCTCATAAAAGCTAAGCCGATATTTTTTTCACATTAAATAAAAATAAAAAAAATATTGAAGTACTTAACAAAAAGTACAGTATTAACAGTGTGGTTGGTACCTCTTTTTAAGTATTAGAATACCTGTGCTAAGAGGACATTACATTGACATTATTAACAGTGCATTTACTCCTTACCGGCCTAATTGTCGACTCAAAACAACAAACTTATTTAATTAAAAACTAAAACAACACTCACCCACATTTCACGTGCCACTGCAGATTAAAATCAAATACATACATAAGAACAAACATGACATTTGTAATTACATGCGGGATTTAGGTATGCAGGTCAGCTGATGATGAGATCTGGTTGAGGAAGTGCACTCGATTTCATCACCGAAAGCGTGGGTAACAAACGGAGGAACAATGCTGAATATACCTGTTATAATGCACATAAACTTTCGTGTTCTCGTATTTTTATGCGTCATGCAGTTCTACTATGTATACAAACAAGATTATTGTCAGCGGATGGTTTGCTGCAAATTTGGAGACTCATTGAGCAACTTTTGGGGTACGTACAAACATATGAGGCCTAATCCAAAAAAAATCGCGAATGGAAAAAGAATGTAAAATATACATATATCCTAATTATTGCCATATTTTAGGACACTTTTCTTGTAATCGACCCATGCTAGAGACAATTGTGTAAACTAACGGTTAAGATTTCATTTAATTAAATAATTTATATCCAAACCCTCAACAACGCTCCCCAGCGGGAGGGCGACCGAATTAAATAGTCTAGTGGTTAGAGACCCTGACTATGAAGCTTGAGGTCCCGGGTTCAAATCCCGGTCGGGGCAGATGATTGTATGATGAATACAAATGTTTGTTCTCGGGTCTTGGATGTTTAATATGTATATAAGTATGTATTTATCAATATAAGTATGTTTGTTCGTTGTCTAGTACCCATAGTACAGGCTTTGCCTATAGTTTGGGACTAGGTCAAATGGTGTCAAATTGTCCCATGATATTTATTATTATTATTATTTATAGTGTTCTGAAATTGGTTAAATTTTACACACGTGATTGTGTTTAAAAATCAACGCCGCCTTTCAACCGTGATATTGTGAAATTGACCGAGCGAACGAAGTAAGCGAAGAGTCTCAGTTTCAGCTTGGACAAAATTTCTTTCGTATGTCCGGCTTTCCCGCTGTCCGGCTGCAAGGCTGTCCGGCTGTTCTTTTCTAAAAGTCACATTTCTCAACCGACACTATTGAAAAATTTTTGAGCAAGTTGGTTTTTTTGGATTTTTCCTTTATAGAAAAAAAAACATGAAAACTTCGTGAAACTTAGTGGTCAAGTTCGTTAGGATTTTTCGTCGATTCCTTTTTGGAAATTAAAAAAAAAACAGAAATGTTCAAAAATGAGGTCGCGAGGTCTACAGCTCACAGGGCCACTCGTTTTATAACATGTGCATTGGGTGTTTGTTTATGCAGCCAGCTATTTGTCACCAAAGCCGGCTGTGTTCCGTTGCTAATTGAAAATTGGCGTGGCGGCATGCAACCGTCATTAGTCACAAGTAGCTAATTATTTGGTTGTTTTTTGCTGACAGTGCCTCTACGAGCTGATTGATAATAGACAATCTAAATCAAGGTTGCCGGATTTGGTTTTATTATTTTCATAGAAAAAAACATACGGCTCGAATCGAGACCCTCTCCTTTTCGGTCAAAAAACCGTAAAAAATTGCTGTGAAACAGACAATCTTCCCTTGAACTGGAAGTGACATAGATACCCACCTGAATGTAAGGTGCTGACACTACTTTACCGTGCTTAAAAATACTCGGATTGCATCTCTTTCGTTTTTCACATGTACGATAGAGACCTAGGCAAGTACGGCCAAGTGAAGTGGGTTCTGAGACAAAGGGTTTTCAACCACAACCTACTTAGTATAAGGTAAACACCCCGCTTGTCATTTTTATCTAGGTATAAAGTATTAATAGTGGTTCTTTCAATCTTAATACGTAGCAATAAAGGTGACAATCTGCTGTCAATTATTGGAATTAACGTGTCAATCATTGTGACGTTTACCTTACATGAATTTGAAATACAAAGTCGAGCATGGACGACTAACCACTCTAATTCGTTTAAAACTTTACACAACCGGTCCAAACTTCTATTGAGTAGGTACTAATTTTGCTTCATTTTTAACCGACTTCAAAAAAAGGAGGAGGTTCTACGTTCCACTGTATGTATTTTTTTTTTATGTATGTTCATCGATTACTCCGTCAATTGTAGACCGATTTTCAATTTTTTATTTATTTGAAAGGGTATACTCCTGAGGTGGTCCCATTCTCACCACGTCATGATCTGATGATGGGATCTCAGGGAAATCGAGGGCAACCCTCAAATTTTATAGGTACGTATCATGTGTTTCATATATTTTCTAAGGCTATTCAAGTATTTGCGTCCGGTAGTCATCATCTTATGGTGATGAGCTGATGATGGAGGGTACAACTCCTTAACGGTTAGAAGTTGGAGGATAATTCTGAAAGTGTTAAATCAACGTAAAATTGTGAAATAAAAATCTTTTAACAAAAAAGTAAAACCGCCTTCAAAATAAACCTTAGAAAAAAAACGTAAAATAATCCTCTAAAATAATGATAAATAAATAAAATTAAATAAAATGCGTTTATTTCGGACAATAGAAACGAAAGCCTAAAGTTTTATGGCCTAGCACTAAGCAGCAGATATATGAAGTCGGTGCTTCATTCAAAGAATATTCCGCTCGCACCGCACCGACTTCATATTTCTGCTGCTTAGTGCTAGGTCATAAAACTTTAGGCTTTCGTTTCTGTTGTCCGAAATAAACGCATTTTATTTTATTTTATTTATTTATCATTATTTTAGAGGATTATTTTACGTTTTTTTTCTAAGGTTTTTTTTTGAAGGCGGTTTTATAGTATGAAATTTCATACACCGTCTCAAAAAGTTTCATGTGTGTTTGTGTGTCTGTGTCAATCAATCTCATTTCGTACAAGATTTTATTAACTAATACAATAAAAGCCATTAATACGAGTACCTCAACCCTATTCAAATTGCGGTGATCGACACACACCAGCAATGTTTAGGTTTTTTCAATACAAGCCTGTGGTTTTTAAGGTTCCGTATCTCAAAAGGAAAAAAACGGGAACCCTTATAGGATCACTTTGTTGTTCGTCTGTCTGTCAAGACCCTTTTTCTCCGAAACGCGTGGAGGCAGCATGCTGAAATTAATATCAAATACTCAAGCCTGCAGTCCCTTGAAGCTGTGAAAAAATTAAGCTTCTAAGTCAACGCAATCAAAAGATACAGTCATTAAAATGGTTGGAAAAAAACGGGAACCCTTATAGGATCACTTTGTTGTTCGTCTGTCTGTCAAGACCCTTTTTCTCCGGAACGCGTGAAGGCAGCATGCTGAAATTAATATCAAATACTCAAGCCTGCAGTCCCTTGAAGCTGTGAAAAAATTAAGCTTCTAAGTCAACGCAATCAAAAGATACAGTCATTAAAATGGTTGTTTCCATACAAATTACAGTACCCCGAAAACCAAAAGGGTACTTCCAATTGTCATAGAAACTTGAAATTTGGTATGAAGGTAGCTCTTATAACACAACCACTCAGAAAATTCTCAAATTCTTAATTTTTTTAGGTCTGTCTGTAGATGTCACAGACCAATATAAGATGACCCCACACTGCGTACATTTTGCTTAGGAGCAGGGTTCTGCTAACACTGGACTTCTTAAAACACTGGGTAAAAGCGTTAAAATCCTTTTACAGAACCCTCGTGCGCGAGTCCGACTCGCTCTTGTTCGGTTTTTTCATGGAGGAAAAACTCTTCGGATCCCGCTTATTTTAAAATAGCCTTTGTTGACGGCATCGGCATGACACTAAAAAAGCACTCAGGCAAAAACTGAATTACCCACGGGGCGAAGGCCGTCGTGAAATTTATCCATAAACCTGATTCAGTTTCAAGCTCTCGTCCGTGGCAAATGCGCTTTGTTATTGTTCAAGCAAACGTCAACTGAGGGTCGAGCACGACTTTACGAATGCTGCGTAACGTTACGGTTATCGTATCGAGATCGAGAAACCTCATGCAAAATTTTAGTTCCAAATACGCTCACGGGCGGGTGCTGTTCCAAACGTCATACAAACTCGACAACTTTTACTATTCGACTTTACGTTACGCAGCATTCGTAAAGTCGTGCTCGACCCTCTGTACCTTATAGTTAAAGTGAGGAAAGCTTTCCCCTGTCAAAATGTTTATGATATTGCGATAAGATTGGTCTTTGCCTGGCACCTGGGAAAGGATTTTTTTACTATAATTATGTCCTATAATTTATCGATTAACTTGTGGATTGCAAATTTAGTAATTTCCTCTTGTTAAAATTAATTACATCATGTGTCATTACGGCAATACATCAACAATATTGTTTAGCAGCTAGTTATGAAGGATATTTAAGTAATAATAGAATGTTATTGATTTATTTTGACATGGTATATTGATGACGACAGCACGATAGGTAAATTGTCTCCGGTCAACCTTTAGGCAAATGTTGATGGTACATGTTGTAGTAAGTAACCAAAAAATCTATTAAAAATCTATTCCGAAGAATTGAGAACCTCCTCCTGTTTTTTAAAGTCGGTTAAAAACTGACTACGAAATGAATATACCTAGGCCTTTGCCTAATGTCTTCACATTCACGATGTGAAGGGAATAAATCACTGTAGCAATTAAGGAATGAAGAACTGAACACACATAATTGTAAAAATACATAACGGTATTGACGGTGAATCTTAAAGGTACGTATGTATATAACTCACCTTTTGGACGCCGCAGCAGTCGACTGATAACAGAAACCTGTTCAAAGTTCAAAGTTTGACTGTGTATTTTTGTAATGCCCAAGATTTAGCAAGTAAACTAAAACAAAATAGCTGCCTTATTATATTACTTACTTAAATCTACGCCAAGTAATAAGTATTTCATTAAACCTATGCTATTTCAGTTCAAAGTAACATCGAAAAATTATGTCGCACTTAAACAAAATTAGGTACCTACTTAAAAAATATTAATGCGAAGAAAACAGTATTAAAACACAAGACTCCAATATTATCAGCTCTTGTATGTTTTAAGGCAGTTGGTGTTTTAATAGGTGTCTCAAGCGATCCATTTCTAACCAGGTTTTTACTTGGATTGGACATTGCTTGTACCCATTTGAATGATTGTCCAATGACCACTAAGCTAAATTGTTATCAATTTTGCAGTTACCAACAGTCCGGTTGACTACGAGGTCGACGCACATTAATTAATTATTTTAGTATAAGTAATTGCACGTATTCACATTTAAATTCAACTTTGCATTGCTTTACGAACACCTTATTTTTGTAAAAAAGAGGCAATCGCTGCAAGGCCACGTATCACTCTTGTTGCCATTTACAAGGGTTAACAGAATGTTATAAGAGACGGTTGTATTGTGTAATGAATGGCTTTAATTTAATCTACGCTAATTTAATAACAAATTCAGCACGAAGTGTTCAAGCTTGGAATATGTATAACGTATAGTACCTATAGATTTTAGTGCCCGTTTAAAATCACATTATATTACAAGCTCATACGCTTTAATTAACTGATCTAATCTATTAAATAACAACGTAAAAATTTAATAATTCCACGTGCTAAACTGGTTACAATTAGATTTTTGGTAGAAATTATCATTGGAATGTTACGAGCCCAAGTCATTGCAGGTTTTTAAGGTTGATACATATATGGGTATCGTAATAGTCACCAGCCTTTTTTACGTCCCACTGCTGGGCACAGGACTCCTCTCAGAATGAGAGGGCTTGGGCTATAGTTCCCACGCGGGCCCAGTGCGGATTGGGAACTTCGCACACATAATTGAATTGCTTCGCAGGTGTGTGCAGGTTTCCTCACGATGTTTTCCTTCACCGAAAAGTTCATGATAAAATAAATTACAAATGTAATTCCGCACATAAATTCCGAAAAACTCAGAGGTGCGAGCCAGGGTTTGAACCTACGACACTCTGCTTGAGAAGCCATAGGTCAAACCACTATGCTACCACGGCTTTTCGTAGTAGTATTCGCCGTTAAAATATCTTAAATTTAAATTAAATATACCTATATAGCGATAATCTAGCTTTTATGTTCACAGCTTTGCCCCCGTGGCAGAATAACACACATTCTAGTTCCCTATCCCATGGGAATTTTGAATTATTCCTTCTGAGAGCACTTTCTATGATACTCACGGTATATTATACCATTACTTATGAAACCATAGTCACATTAGTACAGTATGCTCTCAACATCACTACCAATTAAACCATACTTACATTGGTACAGCGTGCTCTCAACATCACTACTAATGAAACCATACTTACATTGGTACAGCGTGCTCTTAACATCACTACTAATTAAACCATACTTACATTGGTACAGCATGTTCTTAACATCACTACCAATTAAACCATACTAGTTTACATTGGTACAGCATGCTCTTAACATCACTACCAATGAAACCATACTAGTTTACATTGGTACAGCATGCTCTTAACATCACTACCAATGAAACCATACTTACATTGGTACAGCGTGCTCTCAACATCACTACTAATGAAACCATACTTACATTGGTACAGCGTGCTCTTAACATCACTACTAATGAAACCATACTTACATTTGTACAGCACGCTCTCAACATCACTACCAATTAAACCATACTTACATTGGTACAGCGTGCTCTCAACATCACTACTAATGAAACCATACTTACATTGGTACAGCGTGCTCTTAACATCACTACTAATGAAACCATACTTACATTTGTACAGCACGCTCTCAACATCACTACTAATTAAACCATACTTACATTGTTACAGCATGCTCTTAACATCACTACCAATGAAATCATACTTACATTGTTACAGCATGCTCTCAACATCAATACCAATGAAACCATACTAGTTTACATTGGTACAGCATGCTCTTAACATCACTACCAATTAAACCATACTTACATTGGTACAGCGTGCTCTCAACATCACTACTAATGAAACCATACTTACATTTGTACAGCACGCTCTCAACATCACTACTAATTAAACCATACTTACATTGTTACAGCATGCTCTTAACATCACTACCAATGAAATCATACTTACATTGTTACAGCATGCTCTCAACATCAATACCAATGAAACCATACTAGTTTACATTGGTACAGCATGCTCTTAACATCACTACCAATTAAACCATACTTACATTGGTACAGCGTGCTCTCAACATCACTACTAATGAAACCATACTTACATTGGTACAGCGTGCTCTTAACATCACTACTAATGAAACCATACTTACATTTGTACAGCACGCTCTCAACATCACTACTAATTAAACCATACTTACATTGTTACAGCATGCTCTTAACATCACTACCAATGAAATCATACTTACATTGTTACAGCATGCTCTCAACATCAATACCAATGAAACCATACTAGTTTACATTGGTACAGCATGCTCTTAACATCACTACCAATTAAACCATACTTACATTGGTACAGCGTGCTCTCAACATCACTACTAATGAAACCATACTTACATTGGTACAGCGTGCTCTCAACATCAGTACTAATGAAGCTAGTTGTCAATTTTCAATGAACTTGAGTACTACATTTATGTTAATCCAAACCAAATGAAACTAGTTTATTTTAGTTATATCTAATGTTGTAAGTGACCTTGTTACGATTATGTAAGACAATGAATTGTTAAATAAAATCTTCCGGTATATTATACCTAAGTATTTTAACATTAGGTAATAAACCGTTATTAAATACAAGTAGGCTTATTACACTTTTAGATAATGTATGTATTTCCTGTGACTTTACTACGAACTTTGTAGGTATCACTTCCGAAATCAAGTTTTTTTAATCAGTAAAAAGTATGTCTTAGAACTAAGGCCACAAAACGTCATTAAATAAAAGCGCATCATACAAAATTAAATCAAAAAGGTAATGTACTCGTAGTAGTGTTTACTGGTGTCACGCAATGAAACAAAAAATAAAAAATTATAAATGACAAAATTTTCCAGAATTGCATGACATGACAAACAAAGTACAGTTCCACTGACGGGCACAAGTATCATCAGTCACCACCATTACATACAGTAGATTATATACACATTAATTTACACACGTAACTAAAACAAATTACATAAAATCTCATTATGACCGTGTAAAATGATTAGGTTTAAGCCTTAATGTTTTTTGTCCTCTTGCAACAAAAAATTAAACCTACTTTTAGTGTTAAGTTCAGTTTAGTTGTGTCAAAACGTATTGAACTGACAGACATAAACTTATTTTTAAGACAAATCAGATTAAATTTTTTGCTGCAAGTGGCCCTTTGTTTAAAGTCTACTCTACTACTCCTGTAGTACTTACTAGATACTTTGTATAATCATCATCATCATCATCAGCCTATTTACGTCCCACTGCTGGGCACAGGCCTCCTCTCAGAATGAGAGGGCTTGGGTTATAGTTCCCACGCGGGCCCAGTGCGGATTAGGAACTTCACACACACCATTGAATTGCTTCGCAGGGGTATGCAGGTTCCCTCACGATGTTTTCCTTCACCGAAAACCTCATGATAAATTATAAATGTAATTTCGCACAAAAATTCCTAAAAATTTAGAGGTGCGAGCCGGGGTTTGAACCGTCGACCCTCTGCTTCAGAGGCGATAGGTCAAACCACTAGGCTATCACGGCTTCCTTTGTATAATATCTCATGTTTATTGCTCAACGAGTATTATTAAAGAGTACTTTATCAAATTTAACTCAACCTGTAGTAATGTCGAGCGCCAGAGTAAGTTTTCGATGCTAGAAATGACCACCGATTTGACACTTCCACGCTAAAACGGCCGTGAATAACCATAGATAATAATGACCCTGTTCGCTTATTTATTACTTATTAAATTAATATTTTAGCTACCTACTATTACATTTAAAATAAGATCCATCAAGATTATGATCTTTAAACATGAGTTTATATCTTTCAACTCAGGTTCTACATAGAGGCATACCTTAGCGCTTACCATTCGTCATACAGCTTTTATAGTAAATTGCACGACTTCAAAGCTAATCAAGCAAATTACATCAATTACCTATACTATCGCACGGCCTTTACAAATTATGTTTTAGGTGCCACAGTTATCAATTTACCAATTAAAAATACCAATACCAGTAGTCAGATTCAATTGCTATTTTTTATTTTAATTACTCATTCGTTTACATTGTGTTTTTTAGTAATTAAATTAGGTTAATTATTTTAGACCCGTTTTGTGCCAATATTATAGTTGTTTGTAGCGGCACTATGCCGGGTCGTACCGCAAATAGTCGGGTATATTTATAAGCGTAGGTAACATTAAGTGTTCCTATTTTATTTATCAGTTCTTTAGGTATACCGTTAAACTTGCTTTCCAATTTATGGAATTGTTTTTGAAGCAACTCCCAGAAGTCAGTTGTCATATTACAGACCTACCACAACATGGGATTCCCTGCCTGCGGTAGTGGCGTGGTTTATCCATCCAATTATTATAGTTTAGCCATTACGAATAAGACAGTTGAGATGAACCGGTTTGTAATTTTCCGCAAACCGTTTGAATGATTGTAATATTTTGCGGCAAGAAAATTTCCAGAAAAACTGTGATGTTGTTTAATGGGCGTTTGCAATACTTTACCTTGCTTTGTTTACAGTATGTACAGTTGGAAATTTCGCACAGTTGTCCGATGTTTAAAATAAGTAGAATAATAAATTGAAATCCTTATAAAAATTAAAACAGAATGATCTCAAAGTGATCAGATTGAACTTAGAATTAACTATTGGAAAACGCACTTATGCATTTTTTTAATGGTTTCACAGGCGGATATTATTTCCATGATTGTTAACTCAGAACGAGGTTACTCTATTGCGCTGTAGATACATTTGTATAATAACTAGACGTATAGTCAAATCTAACCTGAGTATAATTATCCTGTTCTAACAACAAACTGCCACTGTTAGTCATCGCCGGAAAACGCAACAAAAATCTCTATAAAAATGCAATTTTATGGTTATTCTGTCGATGTTCGCATTCGCAAATAATTGGAGCGCAATGCCTGCCGACGTCACAGTATAAAGTTGCATTATTTCCGAGTTCCGTTTGTGCCCGCTCTACAGCTGCGCCCGCGCTGCGAGCGTAAATCAAAGTGGATAGGGTTGCTCCTACCACAGTCAAAATAAAACCAAGAATATTGGAATGAAAATTTAACCATTACTTACGCGACTGTATGGTGTTCCCGTTGATGTAAGGCAATCTAGCATCCCAATTTTGTGAAGCAATCTTGTCGCAAGTCTTTGATTTGTTTTTAATATAATGGCACACCTTTGTTTCCTTCGCCTGGATTCTAAGTCGAGAAGAGTAAGATGTTCTATGAACTAAGGGCCACTATTTAGAAAAGGCTAAAATATACGAAGAATAGGTATTCTTGGTATATTTTAGCCTTTTCCAAATAGTCGCAGCGATACTTCAGTGGTTCCAAGGGTGACCATTTGTGTTGGTTACCCAAGGACTTTTCAGTTATAAATGTACACTAAGCAACACTTATGTAATGTCAATACAATTAGAAATATATAATAAAGTTGCAGAACATTCTCAAAAAGTCTAGAATGTTTTTGGAAATATCCGGATCAACGGAAACTTATTTTTAATTCCTGTATATAATACAATAAATAAAAATAAGTTTCCATTTAGAAAATTTTGACGAATGTTCTCTGATATTGTTATTTAGTACTTTATAACTAGGAGCAGACATTTGTGACAAGAACTACAACTGTAAGCCTATGTTTACACAATTTTTTGTTAAATTTAAGTTCTCGGTATTATTAGAAGGTAGTGAACAAAAAATCGCAACTATGGAAACTTCGCTTTGTTGCATTGTTAACTTGTTAGCAACATCCATAGTGTAGTTACTTTAGTAATAGACTCTAGGCAGCCCTAGGCAGATAACGATGATCTAGCCAGTCGATATTATATCGAAACTAGCAACAGGTTTAGTATTAACCCTGAGGGTATATGCGGGTCTTTAGACCTTCATGCTTTTAGTTTGCGATACCGACTGATACTGACCAGCGACATAGTATTGAGACATATTTGTCTATTGCTATTTCGTGGCAATAGATCTAAGGTGCGTCACAACTTATAGCTTTATCACACTAGCGATTTGCGAGCGAGTGCTTCATACTAATATAGCTCGCGGCGAACACGTTGCAAATACAAAAGTCGCTCGCAAATCGCTAGTGTGATAATTCTGTTAGAAGTTACCTGAGAACTGCAAACTGCATGTCCCTACGAATGGACACGACACATTCACCATGGTATACCTATAACTACCAAATGACATTTACTTAGTTTTATAGACGTATAAAACGGTCGTACTAAACTAAGCTCAAAGTGAAACTTATTTTCGTTTATTTCAGACGGATCTAGATATAACTTGCCTAATACCTGCTGCCAATTAACAGAATATTGTACATTTTGAAGTACCTATAACACGTATAGGTACTTGAATTGAATGTGCTTACTTATACGTCGGTAATTTTAAAGAGCAGTTAGTCCTGAACCTGGAGATAATGGGGGTAAATCTGGGATTCCTGAGGGATAGTGAGCAAGATAACATTAGACATAAAGTACACACAGTACTTAATTTAACGGGGCGGCTAACCATCATCGTCATCATCAATGGCCGTTCGTAATATGTAGTGCGGACTTACTCTGGGGTAAGGCCGATAAGGGAGCGACACCTAGGACCACATGATTGGTAAATAAGTCCAATCTTGTTTGGCGATATACTTAGAAGGGAGAGCAAAGCGCTAGTGTCTCAAATCTCACTTTAAGGACACGTTGGCAAACCAAGCTTTGACAATTTCTGCACATTTCAGGGGTAAAGGTCAAAAAAGGTTAGGGATCACGAGTTAGAAGAACATAGTTGCGAGCAAAGGTTAATCAGATCATGTAGGTAGCCAATTGATATTAGGTCTAAAGAAGTTTTTTTTTTCCAAATATACTGTATGTTTACGTACAGAAACGTCGATGTTCTACATGCGAGTATCACTATCAAATAATATGGTTTGGTTTTAACGATAGGTAAATAAACTTGAATAATTAAACGGGTTTTCGCATTTATAGGCCAAATTGCGACTGGAACAAGGTCGGTCACAATCGACCTCGGCTGTCTGCGAATTGACTCGACTGATTTATGGCGGTAAAAACACTAAAAACATAATGTAAATTGTGTATTATTGACTCAAAAACGACAGAGACAATTAAAAAATATATGAATGTACTTATCAATAATGATTTCATACTAATATAATCGTGATTTGAAAGTAACTTATTCGCCTCTGTATTTTTTAACAACCGTTAAATCGAGCACAGGCATAGTACCACTAAACAACATTAGTAATTCAATAAGGATAAGAGAATTACTAGAGTAGAGTACTTGGAGCTACTCGTAAATAAGTAAAAACATTAGAGGCAATGAACTGAACACAGAACAAATTAATACTAGTGCCGATAAATATAAACTTCATATAGGTAATACCAATAACTTAATGTCACCGAGATTGACAACAAGTTTACATTAATTCCCACCTACAATACCTGCGGGTTTTAAAGTTTATACTTAAAAAAACCCACGTAATTGATCTAATTTAACCTGGTAATAAAAAAGGTCCTTGAGCACGATTTTTTTTCCAGTTCATCATCAACACATGAGTATCAACTCTTGTCGATGCAGTTCCCTCCAGTCCGTTTTCTTTAAAGCTAGTTCTTTCTTGGGACATAACGTCTATCTTCTTCTTTATTTGATCTAAGTACTTTATCCTCGGCATTCCCTTTCCCCGTTTTCCTTCTATATTTTTGTATCATATGAAGCTTCAAAGCTATCCCAATATACGTTGGATTCTCTCATTTTGTAACTAGGTCTGGATCGTGTGTTCGTCTTTTTTATGTCTTTTTAGGTTTAATATTAATCGTGACCCACCATTCTTCTTCTCCTTGTCTCCGTTATGCTAATTTACCTACTCGTTCGTCAATTGGACGTTTGTATGGGCTTGCCAGCAGTCTGAGGCGTCGAGACGATCGATTAGTCATTAAAATTAAATTGCCTATCAACTCTTGGTAAATACCCGTTAACCAAATATTATTTAAGTGTTACGTAGATGTATTTTTGGCGTTTTTACCGAAGTTATTAATTGGTAGACCATTCAGCGAAACATCATTAAAATTGGGGTTTCCGGCTTTGATCTGGCTTATCATATTATCATTATGCCACCTAATGTTTTTTTTTCTTGTGCAGTATTAAAAAAAGAAGTAACGTCAGAACAGGCATTGGACCACATAAATATAAATGTTCGCAAAGTGTCAATGCGTTATTTATTGATTGAGTAGTATAATTATGTGTACATTCATGGCGATCAACGTCTTATTGTTCATTGATTCCACGCTCTTTATTGTGTGTGTCCCATTAGCCAATAAAATTTACATATTTGATTCGATTAAAATATTTACGATATCAGCCCAGATACGCAACTAAAAGGTAAGATTCCCGTCGAATCTTTCGTAAGAGGAAAATACCGCCAAAACGTCATATTTATACGTCATCATTAAAACCAAAAGGTAAAACCGACGAAAACCGAGCCTATAAATATTAAAAGTCGAAGTTATTACGTGAGACGTGAGTTTTACGTCGTCAGCCAGACATTAATCGTTTTTGTTGCAGTGTGTTAATTTCGATGATAGAAACTTTGCGTATTTAATTTACATTTTGTGTTTAAAAAAATAGGTTAATTTGATTCATATCATACCAACGCTAAGTAAAAATAGCATGTCAACATTAGGTGCACCTTAATTAACCCATAAATATACAATCGCTAACTATGTAGCTCTGGAGAATTTGCACTCTATAAATGTGAAGAAGAAAAAATGCTTGTAACGGAGCAAGATAAAATATAAACTGACTTACCTACTTGCACCGTTTAGATACTCGTACCGACCTACATCTCTCAAGGGCTGATTTCTTGCCGATTGTTATGTGACTTATGTGTTGAAATTCTTACGAAAATGTGACGTCAGTGACACATAGATTTTTCCAATACCCTAACAACCAACCGTTTATAAATATTATTATCTAAACATGCCCTTTATGTAAGTAACTAGCAATGAGGTCTGTGCGTTAGGTACTAATATTTTCTAACGGTCAGATGTATGTGGGAAACTCGACTGTTAAATAAGCAACGAGCATACCTACGTCATTTCGACGAAAACGGTCGAAAGTTTACGATGAACATTAGGCTGTGTCGTATGCGGTGATAACGTGACTACGTCATCGGCTGTGACGTACCTAACTAAACCAGCCACTACTGACCGGTCGACGGCACAAACATTTTCTAATAAGTTTCTAATAGTTTAAGATAGCAGGAAAATTATACGAGCAATCAGTTTGAGCACGCGGGGAAAATGCGACGGGGACTTTCAACGGCACTTATATTTGCTGTGAACCAGTTTCATGATTTCCGATGCATAATCAGTTGCATAATGCGTGTTGTGATGCTAATGCAAATGTGTTCTTGGTGGAAAACCTAGGTCGATGACCTGATAGGACCCATTGATTAACAAGTAAATAAAAATAATTGCGGCAGCTAATTAGTTATAAAGTGTAGTTTCATTGTGTTCTGAAATTCATTGCAACACACAGAAATTCGATACATCTCGATACTTAATTAATGCAAGGATCGTACTTTTTAGCTACTCTGCTTTGGCTGCTTGGCTTATAACTATTAGCGTTGAGCAGAAAACAAACGACATAAGTGTAATGTACAATAGAATTAACATATCGTATAGCGATATAGTTATAATAAATACAGATTGCGATAATATCGGGCGAGCTACGTTACACTGCCGTTGTAAGTAGTCGCCACTGAAAATACATGGCCCCACATTTCGCGCGCCGTACTAAAATGGTTTTAGTCAAAGCCAATACTTAAGTATATACTTACATGTGATCTTAGGCTTTCTACATCATTGCCCGAGATAGTCTTCCTGATTGGAGGCAGTGGGAGGTTCTGCCCGAACAGCGGACGGAGAGTTTGCAATTTACGGCTAAGCAGGTACCTATATAATATAATTGTCGCCGCATCATGGACTTTTATTTACCTCTGATATAAACAATCACTCGGTATCTCTAGGTAAAAAACGTTTTCTTTAATATTGACAAAGCACCTGACATCGGGAATACAATATTGACTTTGTTATGAGGTGTTAGAGTGCAATATTTAACAATGGCTTGCCATCTACTCAATGACCAAATGCAATCAAATAACTACATCGGGATATAAGGACAGGTCGTATGTAGGTACCTCGCGTGCTGAAAAGAAGGACTGAGAACCTCATTACGCGTTCCAGCATCCGACCGCTTAATACATATCGCATTTCCTTACTAAATAACACACGTGACGTCAAAATACCAAAGCCAAATGTTACGAGTACATGCTCGGTTCTCCCATACAAATCGATGAACTATTTCCCTGTATCCTGATTCGCGATATAGTTCTGTAAGTGCAACGTTACTACTGATCTAAGTCTTGGCGATACAATTATCTATGACGCGAACACTTTCCATTCCATTTAAATTTGTTCGCTGAATTTCTTCGACACAAGGTTGCAATTTCTCATTGTGTTGAGAAAATTACAAATGGACTTCTGCAAAAAACATTAGCTTCCTAGATTTACAATCACGCCGAGTCATTACTCTTTAGTCGTTCTGTTCTAATGAGTCAGATGTCTACACAATTCTATGAAACCCTCCGTTGGTGCAAGACGCCGATTCAATGAATGGAAATTACTTACTGTTGACTATTGCAGATCATAATTGATTGTGGATTAATGGATTCGTAATCTGTAATCATGAATTAAAGATGACAAAGCTACTGTAAATCAACCTTGGAGAACATGTCTAGTTCGTTCCTTGTATTCACAACCAATTCGTCTTTAAGAAAAAGAATATTTAAAATATTTTCCCCCGCATTCAAAAAGGCTTGTTGCTTAAAGCAATTGACAACATTTCATATTTTTCACACCTGGAAATTAATATAGGTATCGAAAGGGCTTTGCCTCCTGAGCACAACACTATATTTATAAAAATGTTATATTACTTATTTTTTTAAATACAAGAGAATAAAATAAAATTACCAATTCTATCAAAACGGCGCAAGAATGGGTGTAATATTTTTGCCTTTTTCACGAAAAAAAAAGTAACAATCACACGTAGGTTTGACAATGTCAGATAAATTTAACATCTTGGTTTTGTTTTTTTGATCGTGACAAGACAAAGACAATTGATCCATCCTAGCGCCGTTTCGGAGTTACGTCCTTTTGGAATAAGTACCTTTTCGTAAATTAATAATAAATTAATTACAAGTCCTAATGAAAATTTAAAACCGTAGGTTTGCTCCTCTTTCAAAGTAGAATACAGACAATTAATCAAATTATAGTCTCAAAAATATGAAATATTGTCAATTGAATAATAAGAAGGAAATGCAATCACATTGTTGTGTCTTAATTAAACTTTTTTTAATTTAGTTGACCTGCTATTGTGTCCCACTATTGGGCAAAGACATTTATCCATGACCTCCAGTACTCTAAGTCTGGAACATCGCCAGGCCCCTATTTCACCATATTTACAATTGTCAGTTTTATATGACAATTCGAACTACTTTGACAATATGAAGCGCGCTAAAACAAAAGCTCTTCAAGTCAGCAGTTGACACTGAATGGTCATTGCAAACTGACAATTGTAAAGTAGGTGAAATAGGGGCCTGGCCACGCCAATTAAACATTACTACTGGTGACAATTATGTCACTTTGTTATTATTTTCCTTCCTTTGTTATTTTACCGGCGTGCCGTACTTTATAAATAACCGACGACCCACCCTGCTTCACGGAGGTTTTCTCCACTACTTATACATTTTATTAGTACATACGACCCTTTCGAAAACGATCATCTTTATGATAGTGAAAACTACATCAACACCCGTTCGATAGTTTTTTTTAATTTATCGCGTTCCGACAGACAAATGTGACTAGGGGGGTTCTGCGACAGATTTGCACCATTTAATTTTAGTTTCCAAAATTTATGAATGACTGCACTGCAAAGTGGCAAGCAATTAATACCCAAGACTAAAACTGAAAACCACTTAGGTTATTTTCACAGGCATATTTTAGGCGACTGCGTCTGTAAACAAGCCACTGTTTATAATTTTATTTCAACATCCTTTTTGGGCAAAGTTCATTGAAAAAACATAGGACTTGCAATGCTAATGTAAATATCCACATCATTATCAAGACGTCCTCTATCCCGATTAGGTGCATGTGGGTTGCTATGACCGATTGATTTAAAGATGGACATGAACATTTTTATAAGCTAATTAAAAAGATCTCTGATGCATGGAGTTTCCAATAGTCACTAACGCTATGGTATATTTTAAGTATGCATAAAGACCAAGTAAAATGAAGGCTAGATTTGGAAATCAGTGGTTAATATTATATACTTAAATAAGGTAAAAAAAAACTTGTTTCGAACAACTTAAGTACAACTAAGGTACAGTTTGTGACCATTTAGATTAGGATTCGGGTTCTGGAAATACTTCCGCTGTCAGTGGCGCTTCTTATGTCAAAAAAAGAGACTCCCATTTTTTATACTTATTTACGGCTGGGCAAGTATTCCTTTGAATTTTATCCCTAACGAGGTAATAATAATAAATAATAAGGCATAGAGGGTACTTTTTTGTTAGATCAAAAATAATTTAAAAGTCGTTTTATATGACGTTTTGGGCAAATCATGCGAATAGAACATAGAGGAAAATCTCCTCGGATACTATGCAATTATGCTGTTGTAAATACCCGCATAATTTATATAAATATTACAAGCTTGTATTTAAATAATTGGCACCGTTCTTATGTGTTAAAAGTTTGCGTTCAAATCAAAGAAAAAATATACACTAATATTATGATTAACTCTCCACACCGGAACACAATAGTGCAAGAACTATTAGCTAAGATTAGCTAGTAAGTAAGCTAGTAATGCAGCAATCCGCACGGACTTTGCACCCTTAATATTTATATTTTTTAATTAACATACCTACACACTTTTAAAAAAACTCCAGAAAAAACCCTTCCAGTTAAAACTCCATCGGTAGTGTTCGATATTATACGTCAGCACGATGTCACATTAGCGGAGTCAGTGATTCATTCATTATTGGTAGTATTTTTTTGTTTTGACCGTTTTCGCGCGATTCACTTAGCTTGGAAGTTTTAGTGCACTCCGGCGGCCTTCTCTGGCGCTTCTGACGTAGGTAGTTCACGCAGGGAATTCCCAGCCACTGCATACTTACATTACATTAGGGGCAGTAACGGTTTTCGAAAAAATCCCGCCGACACCAATGCACTGTAAGTAAGTTTATTCAACCTTAAACGAACTTGATGGTTGGATACACCCAGGATAAAGTGTAAACGAAGATTCAACAGGAAAATAAAGTTGATAACCGGTAAATTTATCGGGAGATTCACCAGGAAAAATAAATCATTAAAAAATGCTGGTTGGTGATGACTGATGGATGGATAAGTAAATGCAAATCTGAAAAACTAACTTGGGTTACATAGTTGTTCCGGAAACGAACTTGGAAGTTAGTTAATATCATGGGACAATTAATATCATGGGACAAATTGACACCAATTGACCTAGTCCCAAACTAGGCAAAGCCTGTACTATGCGTACTAGACAACGGATAAACATACATATTTTTCATAGTTTTTCAACATTTCACATCGTTCGGTGCAAACATATTGTATTGTTAAATAATATAGCTATGTGTTCCATTGTATTCTATTCTTTTAAATGTACTGTTTCATCTTTCTGTATGTGTCGAATGTATGTGAATAAATGTTTCTCTCTCTCTCTCTCTCACACATATTAAACATCCAAGACCCGAGAACAAACATTCGTATTCATCATACAAACATCTGCCCCGACCGGGATTCGAACACGGGACCTCAAGCTTCATAGTCAGGGTCGCTACCCCCAGGCCATCCGGTCGTCATGTGTTCAAGTTCAATTCAAAAGTTGAAGTTGCCACACATTGTAACTGACTTTGACCTTATATAAACTGTAGCAGCATGAGAAGTCAACCCTAACTTGATTTAAATTCAACGTTTCAACTTTGTTTTGTAGTGGGCCTTTGCGATCCTATGGGACCGTGGGTCCCGTGGGTCATGTGGGACTTCTTAGAACATTAAATTGTCATAGTGGCATTCCTGCCCTTTGTCAAGGAGTTTACTGTAAATAATAAAGAAAAAATAACGTTTTCCCTTAAACAGGAAAATAAACAGACTTAAGTGTAAATAAAATTAAAATTATCTTAAATTATAAAACCACCCCAGAAGTACACATACCCTTTCAAACAAAAAGAAATAAACAGGTTTATAAATGACATAGTTCTGAGCTAACAAACCGATTTTAATGTAATTTGGGACCGCCTCTTTCAAATAAAAAAAGAATCATCAAAATCGATTCGTATTGTCGGGGTACCTAATCGCGTAAAAACGTACAAAAAAAACATAGAGTCGAATTGAGAATCCTCCTTTTTTGACATAGTAAACGAAAAAACTCCACAGAGAGTATTAATAAAAATGAATCAACAAAGTTAAGTACTACCGGTACCTATATACCTAGAGGTATCGGCTGTATGTCCTGAGCCTCTAGTGTAGCCGTAACCAACGACCAAAAAAAAACGTCTCCATCGCGTTTACGTCTGAATTACTATGGGTAAATTGGCAGCACCACTAATGGTACGTATCGACAACAAGCAATTCTCATAACCTATTTGACACTTTAACGCGAACGCGATCGTGACGTATTTTTTGCCCGTTGATTACACTAGGCTGGTTACTATTATCGCGCTGACGCTTCGCTCTAGGTGCATTGCTCGGCCTTCGTCAGTATTACTTATACGATCAACAAAAATGACATTAAACAGCTGCAGGTAAATGTGTGTTCTATTTTTTACTATTTAAGTTGTACGTAGGTACTTAGGTATGAGTAAGGATAAGGCCCTCGAACAGTACCTAGTCTTCATTTATACTTACCTACGGAAAAACTTAGATTCTCGAATACACTATTTCAGTAAAAGCCATTTCGAGTCTCAGTAACGATTATCTAACATACAATTTTAGGGTTCCGAACAAAAATGGCAAGAAGAGAAAGAAAAATAAAAAGAAGAAGGTCTGTCTATCTGTCCGTCACAGCTGGTTGTCTCAGGAACTACTAAAGCTAACGACTTAAACTCTGGAACAGTTTTAGATAATTTTAGGCCTTAAAATTTCAAAGTGAGGTTACTAGGTCAAGTGAGGTCGTAATCGTATTGAAAGAGCTCTGTTGGCACATTCTAAAACATTTTTTCTTTTGTTTTCAAGTTTTCAAATTATAATGAAAAATGTATAAATAATACCATGCCCCCCCCCCCCCCCCCCGCCCCCCCTCTTTATCTCCGAAGTCGGCAGAGAGAAAAAACTGAAATTATTAAAAATAAGTATAGGCGTTTAGGCATACGTAAAGATGACAGGAAAAATAAAACGATGTCTCTAAATAGCACACTTAAAAAAAAATACATTACTTATTGACAGTAAATAGTGCTGGCAATCTGTCCGCCTGTCCTATATTGAACGGACTGTAGAGGTACCTATTGGTATTTACTCACAACTCTACATTTAGTTTTTTTAGGCTTCGACACAGCACACGTTGTGAATGGTTAATTTTATACGTTTTTGTTTTGCATGGGTTTTACCAAACTCCAAACGATCGGGGTAAGTACTACGTAGGTATAAATGCATGCAGTAGGGGGTTTTCGAACCCATAACAAATGGGTTAACTCTGTGAAAGCCCTACTTTTGATTGAACGAAATTTAGGAAGGGTATAATTACTCCACTTCAATGTTATGTATAAAAAGCATGGTTCTTTGCGACAAAAAATGGTAGGCGTTATTAAAACGATGGACTCTTTACAATGGACCATTTAACCCCCTTTCGGCTTTACGGGTGTTTATGTAACACCCTGTATACTATAGCGCTTGAAAACATTGGTGCTTCAGCTTAAAATTTTTTAGGCGATTCTCTTTCCACAAAACTATTAAACTAGCTGTTGTCTGCGTAGAATTCGGCTATCGCTGTCTCGCGAGAATTATGCAATTTCCTGGATAATAGATAAGCCTATATGTTTTATTTTACGCTAGAGTATATTATAAATGCTATCTCCATTCCAAATCCGCGAAGGCGTTTCTATGTGATTGAGTACCAAACATACAAACTTTCCCAACACCCTTGTACAAACAGGAAAGTACAGTCAAAGTCAAAGACATGGATCCGCGCAAAGTTGCAAAAATATGTATACATCAACCTTACCGTCGCAGTAATAAGGTCTGTATACATATTTTTGGGACTCTGTGGTGTATAAGTATTGGTGACCTTGACTGTACTAGCTACTCAAGTCAATGGCTAGTCCAAATCTGCCTGCATGAACTTACTAAGGCCAGTATCTAGAAAAACTATCGCAGAAAAACTCCTAAGATTTTTGAACGGTGTATTGTACTTTAGGTTGTACTATTATTTGTTCTGTGCTTAAGACATATGATATTGCAATTAACGTGCGTAATTAACTCCGAGTGTCTTAATTCTTTGACATTAGTTGTCAGAGTCATTATTTTCCTAATTAAACGTAACTCATTAGTTTAACAGCGGTTTATGTGAATTACCCATCCCTGAGGCTGGTGACACATTCGGACAGACCGCACTGGTTTCCATTACATTGTTCCTTTGTATGAGATGATTGGATGATCTTATTTTCTAGTTAGGTGAAACTGTCAATTTTATTAAACTGTCCATCTAATACTCAGGGCTTGCTGCGACCTTATGGCTGAAGAAAGACTTGCCTGTTGTATGCTATTTCTTGCCCTCGTATGCTGTAAATTATAGAGACCAGTCGACATTTTAGTGTATTACTAACATCGTCCAAATAGTAATTGTAGACACTATACTATGTACTCATTCAGTACATATTGTGTAGATCAGTGTTAAGTATGTCTTAATAAATCACAAAAGAGACAGTGAGGTTTCCAGGGGTAATAACATGGTTGTGCGGGTTTCACTATTACATTCAACAACTAACGCTAATTCGTCTGTACTGGGTTAGTGTAAACGCAGGCGCAGTATGTATGTGCAATTACCAACAGTGAGCCGGATACATTTGACACTGATGTGATAACAGTACCAGAATCAGCGCTAGTGTAGTGTAATTGAGCTATCATCATGTATTAGACCTGAGATGCTTTGTGTTTTATTAAATTTTATTTAAGCTTGATAGTCTATAATGAAGCAATTTTAATTTAATGAGCTGCTTGGAGGTAGACATAATTGCGTTATTTTATTTGATAAAAATAATAATTCTTTATAACAGACTTCCTGAATGTTTGATTTTACACTCAAACAAGTTGCGTTTTATGAAAAAATATATTCTCTTTTGTTCTTGAGTGAGCTTATTTATAACAACAGTATACACTGTTTTTCAAAATATATTCAATAAAGCCCCTTAGCTCTTATGAGAAGCAAGAAGTTCTTGTTTCACTCATTTAAAAACTGCCAGAAATAAGTAAAATTGATAAAGACAAACGTACATTTTGCAAAGGTCCATGTACACTCCTCTTAGATTAGTACTCGTATATACTTACCCATCTATAAAATTTAAATTAATCTAATTAATTATCTCTAAGCTCTCAGAAAAACCTAATTCCCGCTATTTTGTTAACGAGGGAATGAAGGTATAATCGGTACAATATTCAAGACTTTTATCAAACAGTATGGATTACGTTATGATAATTATGTTATGAATATTCGTAACAAAGAACAAATTGATTTCTGCCCCAACAAGGAACCTTTTAACAGTACCTAAATTTCATAGTGCCGTCTCACTATAGCTTGAGAAAGAAAATATGTATTTATTTTTACAGTGAGAAATTGAGCATGTCCTAATGGTGGATCAGGAATGATTTTGTTACACTATAGGTCCAGTACCAAAACCGCTAGGTATTGACAGTAAAACAATAAGGCAAATACTAAAGTAGTATCAGAATAATCCCTTCAAAACGGAGATACAAAACTTCTACGTTTCTAGTTAGTCGAATCTCATTTTTCTGTAATTTATTGTGCGTTTTAATAGTTTCATATTTTATGTTTCAAACTCCGCGGCAAATGCCGGCCGGTACGGAACCAGCGGTTTATTTTACATTAATAAATAAATTCAATGAAACTGCGACAGGTCTGTTCCGCGTATTACCCACGTGACATTACTTTACAGTTTTGTTAAAATGGAGCAACTCACTTCCGAGTACGGTAAGGTCAGATCCGGACAAGGATTTTTAAAAGGATATCGGTTCCAATGTCCCGGTCAATAAATATACACGTCATCACACCCACGACTGTTGACTACGATGCCTATGAATCTATCTTGACTAGGCTTAGCATAATTTTAAAATACAAAAATAATGGCTCTATATTTTTCCGCACTAGAGCAAAGGCTGTTTAAAAATGTTATTGTTCATTAACGCAAATACGGCTGTATAAAATGTCTTTTGAGCCCACAGCCATTATATTTCATGAAATCCGCGCATGAAGAGCGGTTCAGAACAATAATATAAAATTTGAATTACAATTTTTTAATATTTTTGATATGTAAAATATATTAACGTGAATGAGACACGGGTTTGTGTTAAGGAGTTTAGGGTAGGTGAGTGCGGCGAGGGTGAGCGAGCGCGGGCGGCGGGCGGGGCGCTGACGCACGCGCGCCGAAAGGCAGCACGGGTGGGAGGCGAGCGCCTAACACTATTTAAACTGTCCCAGCCAACAGTCATCATGCATTGGTCTATTTGCAATCGCAAAGTTTAGTTAGCTACCGTAATACGATAGCTCGAGTCGTAGACAGACAGGCAAAAGCCCGTGGTCGAGACACAAAGCTCTCGCAGACGCTCAGCTAGCTAAACGCGCAGTGAACCCCGTGTTCAGGCTTCGAACCAGGAAACCAGGAACCCAGTGGAGTGTATAGAAATGGCTGTCGCTGCTGCCCAGAAGAACCGCGAGATGTTCGCCATCAAGAAGTCATACAGCATCGAGGTGAGGGCCTCATCTCCCCAGCCTCCTGGCTCCATGCTTCCCATTGCTATTTTAAGGATTTTCCAAGGACCAACTTGGTTTTTGTTGCCGGTCAATTGATATATTTTTATGATCTGTCATATGGACTCGTTAATATTTTTTATTTTGTCAGCTGACAAAAACGCGTGGGAACTATATAGCCCAAGCCCTCTCAATCTGAGAGGAGGCCTGTGCCCAGCAGTGGGACGTAAATAGGCTGATGATGATGATGAGCTCACACTGATGGTTTTTGTTATTATTATTAATATTATTAAGTATCCTGACCGGCAAGGAAAAAAAGTTTAACTAACATTCCTATGCGCTAAAAGTGGCTATTAACTAATCACAATCAGACAATAATTTAAGCACTACTCAAGTTCGAACTCATTCTCATGCACGGATCTAGTTCATAGCTAGTTAAGTGGATTGATTTAGGGCAGGATTAATAAAATGACGGAACCTAAATCAGTACTGTTCTTATTTTAAGTGGTCTGATGGAAGCTCTATAGAATCTTAAAAAAACCCGGCAGTAAATATTGTGTTGTTATGGCTTATGATTATGATTTAAAGTTTATACTTTTTGGAAAACTAGTTTAAATTTTCACTAAAGAAATTCCTTGATTTTACAATTTCATATAACAAGCGTAATTAATAAATATTAATTTTAAACTTGTAAAGTCTGCTTGTAATCCTTAACCTTGTTATCTTTGATAAATTTGCTCCTTTAAATATTGTTGCATAAACGTTAAATTCATAAACTGATCAGTTTTGATAAATTTAGGTCACAAGCGTTTTTATAAAATAGTTTAAGCGTCTCAGAATCAATAACAAAACGTAAAAATCAAAATAAGAACTCGTGTATCAGATTTAAGACAAAGTAACACCAACTTAAGTGTGTTTTTGTCATAAAAACGTAAACAAGCATTTGTTGGTTTCGTGCTCATTGTCAACTCCGCGACCTCTGGTCAATCCGCACGCACGTCGCCTAGACACGGTACCTAATCATCGTTGCCTACTTAATAGCCTTAAAACATCCACCGGCCTTGTACAATATACAATAGCACAGACAAAATATTCAATCTTATAAACCAGAGCATTCGATGCATAAGATTCAATTTAAAGAAATCGCGTGAAAGCGTCGGTGAAGATGTAAACAAATTACTGGCGGAGTCCCAATATTACAAAAGAATTTATAAAGTCAAGAAATTTCGAGGGGGCAACGTGTAAGTGCTTCTGCCGCGATTTTAAGAGCGTTATTACAGCATCGGCGTCGACAGGGCCCGTTTAACAAAATTATCCCAACGCACAATTAAGTGGCAGTTACGCGACATCGCATACACTTTCACGACATATTCACAATATCGTGTGACGCATTGCATAACCGAGACAACAATACCTAATAATAATATTATTAAATAAAGTCAGTCATTGTTCACACAAATGGGGGACACCGTTGTTCGTTTAACGGCTATTGGGCTCGGCAATTGCCATATTTTTCGTAAGGAACTTTACAACTCTCGAGTACTTCGCAGACGGCAAGGAGCAGTCTCTAGACTGCGTTTATTGCCATTTTCTATCTTTCAAAGACCTTGGTTTTCATATTTACCCAGGAAACGTAATTCTTGTTATAATTTAAAAAAACCTTCTCACGCATGACGATGTGACACGACAAAGTACACAAGACACTAAAGAAACAGTTGTCAATATCTTATGATGAACGGTGATCCTTAGAAGTAATTTTTATTATGAGAATCCTCTCATGATGTATCATGATAAAGTATTGTGCAGTGTGCTGCAGCGACGACCAAAGTTGCTGCTGAGTTGTGACACCGCTCCGGTTAACCTGTAGTTATCTCATTATGCAGAAATTGTTACTGCATAAAAACATTAGTAAACAGTCTCATCATTGTTAGCAAGATTAATTACTATTGTCAATATTCAAGGCACTGACTCGCGAGTCAATCGCAGTTGTGGTAATGATTTCGCTGTGTAAATGCATTTACCGGTCAACCATTATCATTTTGCGATTCACGAGATCCAATAGCTCACGATAGCTCATGCGAAATTATATTGTTCTGTGATCACTTTATTAACTAAGGACTTTGTTTAAAGCACTTCTTTGTGAGCAATGGAGTTCTGCTGATACTATATTCTGATTATGGTATGGCATTTTACTGCTGCGATGCGATGCGATGTTGTTGAAAGACATTTACATTGTTGTATTACCTCATGTGCTGTGCGATAATCAACACTTAAGTAATTTGTTACAAATAGGCTTGAATGATTGTATTTCCTTGACCGACGAAGGTCGGAATGCGCGGCAGGTGCGACGCTCACCGACGCCGCCGCAACAAGTAAAGATCGTTAAAACTCAATTACAATACGAGACGACAAACACATATTCACAAAAACAAAGAACGGTTTAAAAAAAAAACAAATCTCGCTGTTCCTGAGATTTAATAAGTTATCGTCACGCAATGCACAAAGCGGCTTACTTAGCTACCGTGAAGTATAAGATCAATGTTAACAACGAATTCGAGGTCATCGGATGCGCCCTTGACCAATTCGAGGTTTCGCGGCGCGGTCAAAATCATCTTCAACGAAAGTAAGATGTAACACTAAAATTTAAAAGGAAGCGTGATTGTTAGTTTAAATTGGATTTAGGTAGTGACTCGCAATAGTCGACGAGTCGAGGATTGACGAGTGGAGGGTCGCTCACTGAGGTGAGCCGGCCCGGCATGCTCCACAGGGCGGACGGACATAAGTCCGGGTGCTCTCTAGTTCCGCTTAATTACCCGTCGACCGATTCGAATGGTGAAGTGGCCACTCGAACAGACCAAGGCTATCTACCGGATTCCGAATCCACCCGCTCCATTTAGGCGGACCTTACAACTCAACAACTTGGCATTGTTTCGGCAATTTTGCCTTTAAAATTGATCCATGTTCGGATGTTATAGCGTTCTCTTTCAATTGTTAAAATCAAAAGAGAATCAACACATCGATGACTCGAAATTCGCAATTAGAATTTTAGGAGATTAAATTAATCTACGTCCGCTTATTTTTTACTTGCATCCAGAAATGGTTTTACCTATTTCAGGGCTGCATGTAACAATCGCGAGTGATTAGCGCAAAGCGCAACCCTTGACATAGTTAGTCGCGCGGCCACTCTAGTGGAAAATGCTAGGTATTACGCGGCCGCACTGAGAGCACTGTTTCTTGCAGAGCTCCAGGAAACTCGCGTGACAAGTGGAGATTCAACACAATGAATTAGGTACTTAAATCATTCATATGGAACATCAAAATCCCTCGAGCCGCTTTCTTGCTATTTTTTTTAAATACGCATCTCTCAGATTAACAGGAAACTACGGTGAGATTCAATCGTAATCAAGTACACGGGTCACTCACACAAGACGGGTCATATCGACTGATATACGTGAGTGATCCGTTTATTTCACAATCACCAAGATTATCACTGCCCACTTTTGGTTCGAGTTAAATCGAACAGTTGAAATGAAATAAACTGTATGTCATTCAATGAATCGTGTTCTCACGGTTTCGATTCGCGAATGAATTCAAGTTAATGAACTCCTTCATTTATTTTTTCTAAAACAACTTGCATCTTCGAGTACTTACTTAATCGGATATCAATTAATTTTGAACTCTTGATAACTAGTCAACTCAAAGCTCAAACCCAAATCGTAACAATTTTGCGGATTTTAACAACTACGATAACTTCTTGACTCTAACTTAATTGCCTTACAAGTTCACAGAACGTAGTTATCACTTTTAATAGCTTTCGACTCTATTGAGACGCAACGGGCCAGAAAATCTCGTTCCTTTGAAAGATTCCCGAGCAGAGACGCCGTTTCCGGGCCGCAGTGGGTAATGGCAGCACTTTACACCCAGCCGCACTCAGGAAATAAGCTTAGGAACTTCGTAAAAGCAATTTCTGCTGGCACATGAAATATAATGCGATGTGACCGCTTTATATTTATAAGGATTTAGGAGATCAACCTATTTTTAGAGACCCTTTTGTGCTCGGCTGCGTCTGGCTCTGGCACTAACGACAATCAAAGAATTAACGCGTCACCTTCACTATTTTTTATAGACTTAATAAAAACGTTGTTTTTGTTCGCATTTCTTAGAGCTTCTCTTAAAACAATTAGTAGAGGCGGATAGGTGGTGTAATTTAGATCAATAACTGTTGAAAACGAAAATTTTAATTTACCTTTAAACCTAGCTTGCGCATTCATTATCATTATCATCATTTTGACAAATTAGTACTTAGTTCATGACATTTGCCCTATATGAGGAATTATGATTGATCACAAGTTTCAAAGGTTTGAATCAATTTTGTTTTGTTTTAGAACGGCTACCCATCACGCCGTCGCTCTCTGGTAGACGACGCCCGGTTCGAAACGCTGGTTGTCAAACAGACCAAACAAAGTGTGCTCGAAGAGGCTCGCGCCCGTGCCAATGGTAAGATACGAGAGAAATCAATTAAGTTTTTAATTACTTTACTTTTTTTTATTTGTTCTGTTTTTTTTTTATTTGGTTCTTATTTTTATTATCAATCAAGACTCCGGCTTGGACTCCGATTTCATCCAAGATGACGTTCAGTTTGGCAATGACGACAACACCCCGACTGTCGAGGACGGAACCCAGCAAGACGAAACCAAAAACGGACACCTCGGTAATTTCCTTCGGTTATTTTTATTATTTTATTCATAAAATATTATTTTTCTCTGTTTTTACGTTTTGTTTTTAATTTGTTTCTTTAGCTGATGCTGATATCGGGGACGACGCCGGGAAAGATGATGCCGGTAAGTTAAAGGGATTATTCATTATTGTCATCATCATGAGCATGACCAGCTTTTTTACGTCCTGATTCTGGGCACAGGCCTCCTCTCAGGATGAGAGGGCTTGGGCTATAGTTCCCATTCAGGCCCAGTGCGTATCCGGAACTTCGCGTACTGGGAAAAAGTTCCGCGCGATGCTTTCCTGCACCAAAACGCTCATCATAAATTACAAGCGTGCAAGCCGGGTCTTCTCGCGAAGCCATATATTTAGGTCAAACCACTGGCCAACCGCGGCTGTTTTTCATGGGATGCTTTTCACTATGGATTTATTACATGGAGTGTTTTGCAGCTTAGAGCAATCACGTGAAGCAACAGAAGATTGAATTGGCAATTTCTTTCAGACTATACTCTGACCGAGGAAGAGGTGTTCCTGCAGAACGCAGCGAGCGAATCTCCCGAGGCAGAGCAGGCAATCCAGCAGGCCGCTCTGCTGCTGCGCATGCGCGACGGCATGGGCTCTCTGGCTCGCATCCTCAAGACCATCGACAACTACAAGGGCTCTGTCATGCACCTTGAAACGCGCCCATCTCAAGTCACTGGCATCCAGTTTGACGCGCTCGTCAAAGTCAGCATGTCCCGCGTCAACCTGCTGCAACTCATCAGATCCCTGAGGCAGTCTACCGCCTTCGCCGGAGTAAACCTCGTCTCTGAGAACAACGTCTCATCCAAGACCCCGTGGTTCCCGCGTCATGCGTCCGACTTGGACAACTGCAACCACCTTATGACCAAATACGAGCCCGAGTTGGACATGAACCATCCCGGCTTCGCTGACAAGGAGTACAGGGAGCGCAGGAAGCAGATAGCAGAAATCGCTTTTGCCTACAAGTACAACGACCTGATCCCGTTCATCACCTACACTGAGGCGGAGAACGCGACCTGGATGCGGGTGTTCAACACCGTGCTGGACCTGATGCCCAAGCACGCGTGCGCGGAGTACAAGGCGGCGTTCGCCAAGTTGCAGGCGGCGGACATCTTTGTCCCGCACCGAATCCCCCAGTTGGACAGTGTGAGCAACTTCCTGCGCAAGCACACCGGCTTCACGCTGCGCCCGGCCGCTGGTCTCCTCACCGCTCGGGACTTTCTCGCTTCCCTTGCCTTCCGCGTCTTCCAGTCGACGCAGTACGTGCGCCACGCCAACTCGCCCTTCCACACCCCTGAGCCGTAAGTACTCTTTTGCACGCTTACCTACACACTTTTTCCCGTAAATAGTTATTTCGTGTATTCATAATTCTATTTACGTAATTGTGGTTTACGTAAGTGTTCCCGCCACTCCAACCCTTCACACCGTAATGCAAAATCCAGTCTTACTTTTTTTACCATTTCACTGATAATTTGTTCGTTCTTAGTATAGGACCAAAAGAAACACGACGCATTAGTTTGCCTTCATTTTGCTTAGTACCCGATTTTGAAGTTCATTGGAATAAGACTACTAATAATACTTAATTATTTAAAATATTTTAATGAAATCAATTTGTTTCTTCCGGAAACATTAAACTTGAATATTATGACTAATTAATTCAGCGCAAGTTTTTACAAAAAAAAAACAGAATAGGTGCATTTAATTAATATTTTAAACTAAAGCACTTACATATGTAAAAACTCTGTTATGTAAAGAGATGAATAATTTAACACCTTGTTTTTTTTACAAAACTCATTGTGCCCATAGATACGGCCATGAAACTGCAAATTAAATTTGTCACAGATACAATCCATGCATATATCCACAATGTTCATTACCGGTTATTTAATTAGTCTTTGAATTTATAATTAGATGTCAATTGCCTTGACATGTCTTTTTTACGGAAATAAAACGCAACACGTCCTTGTACAAGTTATGTAAATGGGATCAAATCACACCAAAGAAGCTGAACGAGTTATTTTTTGAATAACTGAGATAATTCCTCCCGTTTGTTTGCTTCTCGTAGTTTTTACGCAGTTATGGTATGCGTGCCTTTGTTTCAAGATCACCATTATTAACAACTGAACATTAATTAAATAGTAGCATCCTTACTTCACTTCAAAGGTCGATAGTTTAATTATAACGTCCGTTTTAATTAGGCTACAACCTGGTGTCAGAATATTAACTATAATATTTAATTTAAAATAGAAGGACCCTGCATCATGATGGAACTGTAACCTTGTTAAGCGAAGCAAAGCGCCAACGTTATTACTCGTAGTTGAGCACTTTGACCATACTGCAAGGAAGTTGCCGAGATGAAAGGGAACTTTTATTTAATCAAAATCCTCTCAAAGTATGGCGTAGTAACCAATAAGGAAGAGTAGGGAGTCAATAATATGATTTAAAGTTCACGTTGAAAGTGGACGTAAAATTTTTATATTCATATTTTTTTACTTTTTGTTACAGTGATTGCATCCATGAGCTTCTTGGACACATTCCACTACTGGCCGATCCCAGTTTCGCCCAGTTCTCTCAAGAAATTGGTCTAGCATCTCTCGGAGCTTCCGACGCCGAAATTGAAAAGCTGTCCACCGTAAGTGCCATTCTGGAGAGACAATGCCTCCGTGTTTATTAAACACTGCCATGCGAAGTTTAATTTTGTTCTTATTATTTTCAAATACATGCAAAAGCGAAGTTACTTTTCAATGCAAGCGTTCTAAAATTAGAAACTAGGGGATAGCAATATGAATATTTGAATTCTTTGTTCAGGTGTACTGGTTCACGGTCGAGTTCGGTCTCTGCAAAGAGAACCAACAGCTGAAGGCATACGGCGCTGCCCTTCTGTCTTCCATCGGCGAACTGCTTCACGCTCTCAGTGATAAACCCGAACTGAGGCCTTTCGAGCCCGCTTCTACATCCATTCAACCCTACCAAGATCAAGAGTACCAGCCAATCTATTACGTCGCTGAAAGCTTCGAAGATGCCAAAGAAAAATTCAGGTAACAATCTTTTTTACTCTGTTACAAATATTTTAGGGTATCTACTACGCTCTCTACTACTACAGACAATATTTTCCAGCGGAATAGGACAAGCGTCGAGCTCTAATGGAGTCTTCTACTCCTCCCTATTTTCCATTTTTGTTACAATTTCATTCAGAAAGTTGAAGGGTTTTTTTTCCAAGGGCAATCTAGAAACGACTGTTCTAGTTCCGCAGTGATTGTAATGATGTTTGTGTTGGTGCAGACGCTGGGTGTCGACTATGTCGCGACCGTTCGAGGTGCGCTTCAACCCGCACACAGAGCGCGTAGAGGTGCTAGACTCCGTCGACAAGCTGGAAACCCTCATCTGGCAGCTCAACACCGAGATGCTGCATCTCACCAACGCCGTCAAGAAGCTCAAGTGCTCGCAGTTCGAGTGAACACTGCCGACACGACCAATGAATCAGTTCAAGCGGCCACGCCGTGTTCTGTATAGCTAGTGATATTATAGATGTAAGACTGCTCTAGAGTGTGGAGCGTGTGTGCGAGTGTGATAACTGATAACCATCGGATGGTACTTCGTGATTTCCTTTTTATATGTACCTTATTTTATTATTTATTTTGCCGAGCTCATTGCCCGGGCCTCGGAAAGTGCACGGAGCTCCCGATTGCCCATTTACGGAGGCTGTGCGCGTTTCGCGAGTCCTAAACTATTGTTAGTATTAAGACGTAATTTAATAAAAGACACAAAGAAATAAAAAATGGAGCACCCAAACTGATGAAAAAACAAACCGAAAATAAACGTGTTTGAGCACAAGCAGTTGTTTTATTCGCATTTTCTCACACTTACGAATTGTTAAAGTGTGTCATGAATTGTCATGAATAATAATTATCATTTAAGATAAGTTTTTTCAGACAAAAAGTCAAATAGCATTATATTTGATTGAAATTTAAAAGTATGAGCAGATATAAAAGGAATAGGGGAGCAAAGCAATAAGCAGAAGACGGCGGACGGCCCGCGCGCACCTGTAATCAGATTTATTTAGGTCTCCGGGGAATATGATCGCTCCAATCCTAATCATATTGCAAAAAGTGTAATACCTTGAAGGAAGTTAATATTCAATTTCATCAAATCGAAACCGATCGGCTGTGTTCAAGTCCAACTTTAAACAGGGCAACATTTATTCGCATAGCTAATAAAGCGCAAGCCACTTAACTATGCTCTCAACTTCAAGGTGTTTCCTGAAACAATTATGGCAAGTAGAGCATATACTAATGGAGCCAGTGTAAAGAGTCGGCCGGTGGCGTAAAAAAGCGATTGTTACTAGACAGTTAATGAGAGAACAGGTTACTCCGGATCGAGAGCAAAGCCGACCGAAAAGGGAAAAAAAGCTTTGTGTGAGGTATGTGTAGGTAGATTAATAAAAGGTTGGTCTTGTGCGTTGACATTAAGCGAGGCAGCCCCAGCGCAAGGACGGCTCGGGCGGTCCTCGCCAATTATTGCAACCCAACACTGCTCGGCTTAATGCACGAGTGCATGGCATTGCACTAAATAAAACTCAACAACTTAATAACTGACATTACTTTAAAATATAGCTTGAATGCCAAATATATACCTTACTTACACTTGGTGTAACTGATGTCTGATGTTCTGTTTATTGAAGTTTGAAATGGATTAGAACTTCAAGCCACTAAATGTGCCTACATTACTCGAAAATGTAAATGTAAACAAGTAAACAAACAACAAATGACTATTCAAAAAACTAACTTACAAATAGATTCAAACAAGCTTATGCTCCGCGGCTTTGTCCCCGTGAAAATTTTCAAAATGGGCTAGTTCCCTATTCCGAGGAAATTTCGAAAAATCCCTTCCTAGTGCACCTCTAGGATACTCAAGGTTTAAGTTCACCAAATTTCAAGTCTCTAGGTCCAGTGGTTTAGATTGTGCGTTGTCTGTCAGTCAGTCACGGTACTGTTTTATAGGCATAAAGATTGGATTCAAATACAAATATTGCCAATGGATGTAAGCTTATTGAGTTTTACAGTCGTCCTATTCTTACGAGTATTGATAGGAAAACTGCACCTCGTTATCGAATATCATAATTATAAGTAATAAGGAGTCAACACATCCATCATCCTATCCTAAGGGATATGATATCACAGTAATAAATAAAGACCAGGAAGTGATATAAAATTTAAAAACGTATATCCACAATAAAAACAAGTAGGTACATTACGAGTTTGTGATTTTGTTGAACTCTTCATTTTCGTCGGCGAGCACGCACGAGTAGCTTTTCTTGAGAGAGAACACTTGATTTTGGAGTCCTCTGAGACGGATTTCGGCCAGCTCAAAGTTTTCTTGCAAGTTGTTGATTTGACTCTGCATCCTTTGACGAATCTGCACCAACAGAAATATGTAAAAAAGAAATCGGCCAAATGCGAATAGGACTCCCACGCGAAGGGCCCAGTACCTTATGTGTTGTTATAGCGGCCATGGTAATAAAATTTGACTGAAATTTTCACTGTTAGGGTTCTTAAGAGAAAGCCCTCTGAACACCGGACGAACGGCCGGCCGGACAAGTAAACGAACAGTGGAGACTTAGTAACAGGGTCCCGTTAGTAACCTTTGAGTACGGAACCCTAAAAGCAATCCTGAAATACCTAGCCTTATTGACCCCAACGGGATCTTCATTCTAAGCTCAAGAGGGGTTGCTTTAATAAGGTTCTGCTAAAAAAAATGGTAAAACTTATAACGTCTTCTCCCAAGATCAAATTACCTTTAAATAATGCCCTGAATAGTCGAAAGCCTTGTCCCATCGCGTGTTGGCAATATGCTAATCCATCCTTATTGGAACAGCTTCAATACCGTTCGCACCAAAAGAGGATTATCTTTCATTATTGATTAAGTCACTGAATCGATTATTTAGGTACTAAACAGTGTACTTAACTCTCAGTGATCATCTGTAGTTGCACGCAATGAAACTTTCCTACGATTACAATCATGCAATCAGCGTTGCGCATAACAACCGGCTAGTGCCATAGTTTTCATTTACGTTCGCCATGGTACAGTTTGGGAGCATTTCGAAGCTTAGAATTATGTTAGAAAAACTTGCTAGTGATGCCAATACGAATTCTCTGAACTAGAATCCTATTCTAAGGGCTAAAATTGTATAGTTCCCGCGGGATAGCGATAACCGAAGTTTCAGCTTAGTTTGTTAGTTTTAATTATAATTCAGCAATTAACAGACCTAAATAATATGTTAAACCTGTTACACTATTACAGAACGGAGTGTGTACATGTGTACATGGGACCTTTGGTAAAGGTTTTGGGGTGTATCGTTCCGTAAAACAAAAGTGCCTGAGTCACAAAAAATTGGTTACTACTTTTAAAGAAAATATTTGAAAATATTGTGATTATTGTGGTGACCATGTTGATAGAAGGAGGGCAAAGGGAACATCCACCTAAATGTAATCTTCTGTCTTTTCCATGCATTGCTCGAGTATTTACTTTTAATTTTTATACCATTGTAAATTCTGCCATGATAGGTACACTATAAGAAAAAAGATCACTCATTCAATCAACTTGCATGCACGACCGCGGGTGATGAAATGATAGAACGTAGAATGAATAGTATTAGTATTGTTTTCCATCTCATTGACTGGTCGCGAAAGAGTTCCACGGATGCAATAAAGTTTCTTCGATTGCGTAGTCCCGATACCGATAGTGAAAAAACCTGCCTGTATAGAAAACACTTACATCGTCCCTTTCTTTCTGGCAAGCACTGCACTGCGCTCGGCTTTGTATGAGCTGCCTCTCCAACTCCGATATCTGGGTCTGCATATAACGTCTCATAGATTCTGAACGCTCTTTGCTTCGACTGAGTGACCTGCTGCTCTCGGCCCGTAGCTCGTCCAGGTCCTTCAGTAGCTGAGCAAGCTCCGCTGACTTCTCTTTGTACCTGGGTTAATCAGCTTTTAGTGGTGATACCACAACAATGTAATTTCAGGGCATATTAATCACAAAATAGATGAGGGCGCAATTTGATGACAGACCTCCCAAAATGCTGACCCGGCTTTAATATTCAATTATTACCTATAAATATTTGTATGTTCTGAACCTTAAGTGAATTTTTGGCACATGTGTCAATTTTAATGCAGTAATAAATGACGCCTTAGTTTTTCGAAATCTTGATAACTTTTAATTATTTTATTTTGTCATCAGACAACTACTTCGGTAGGGTATTTCTACTTTATTAGTTCATTACTAGTAGGAGCCACTGTAGTAACTTATAATGGTCTAAGTTTAAGAATAATGTTCAATATATAAAACAATAACATTTTTTTTTTGTTTGCAAACTTTCGATCGGCCACACCGGTGCTCGAAGTACGCTGACGGTATAAAATGTATGAATACAACGTGACACGTAAGTCACGTCTATTGCGTGCGTATACGCTTTGATATGGTGCTTAGAAGCTTAAGTTGATAGACTCACCTTGCTTCTAGCTGTGATAATTTCTCTTCGAGACGAAAAGCTTTGGATCTGGACACAAAATAAAATCTTGTTTATTCATCCATCACACAACAACAGTTTTTATATACCTACCAAGCAGTTTGTAAACATAGAAATCATAACTATTTTTAGTATATTACTAGTAGTAGTAACTATTTTAGGTATATTGTAATCTGGCTTTGACTTACTTGTAGTCGTCTAATTCCTTATTTATCGCATCGATTTCTTTATCCTTTTCGTAATTTGTTATTTTGATTATTTTGTTCTCGTCCATAAGTTTACTTCGGTCTGCTTTCTCTTGATTTAAACTATTTACAGCCATCACTAACTGAAAATAATACAAATGGGATGTACCTACGTAAAATCGTACCCTCGAGAGATAAGGTCAAAATAAAGATACATGTTTCTAATTTTTAGGATTCCGTAGCCAAAATGGCCAAAGCGGAAACCTTATAGTAAAATATCTACCTTCTCCCTGACCCGACGCAGTTCAGAAGAGAGCTGCTGTGAACTCTCCTCTGCCAGTTTCTGCATTTGCTTCGCTTCCTGCAACTGGATCTGAGCACCTTTCAACAAGTCCGGCAGTGGAGCCAATTCTTGAAGCTTCTCTTGAAACTGCATCTAAACATCAAATAGGACCTGAGTTTCTCTCAATGTAAAGTAAAGTCAGATAAATGTTAGAACTATCATTACCAGACTCTAAAGTTTGTTGGAGTGGCATAGAGTATTATAGGGTAGGGTATATTGTTTCTCGGAATAGCAGTCGGGTTTTCGGTTTTTAATTTTAAGTTGGTTAGGTCATTTTACCTTCATCTTTTGAATTTCTAGCTGGATTTGATCAGACACCTGCTTGTTATCAAACTCAATTACATCACGTTGACGTTTTGCCTCTTCCACCTGTTGCTGGGCTTGAAGATACTGAAAAAAAAAAATCGAATCGGTTATAATGAAGACACATTTACATATTTTGAGCTTACCTATTTTATTTTATATTAGTATAAATATTAATTTATTTTGATACGTAGCGAAATAGAACTGCAGTGGCTCATTTATATGGTAAGCGTATTCGACGAAGGCGACGCAAGGAATTAAACAAAATCAATGATTTGCACTCTGTTTTTACTATGTTTTGGATCCTATCAAAAGATACAGTCGAGTTCTCCAATATCTGTACAGCCAACGGTTCATAAATATCTAAGCACGGACCTTATGTAACTGGAAATAAGGTCTGTCTATAGATATTTTTGAACTGTTGACTGTGTAGATATTGGAGAACTCGACTGTACATATTATAAGGTTTAATTATAAAGTTGGTAATACAGGTAAGTATATCTGAGCTATAAAATGCCGTATTCATTTTTTATTTAAAAAGCCGTCCTCACAGTAATATTCCGGATCGTAATCAGCAGGGATCGGAGTTTTCAATAAGACTTAAGCGAGCTGTGGAATCGATAACATTAAAAATCTTCTCTCTTACTTATTTAGGTAATCCCGAAATGCTTGATCACCCTAAGCAAAGCTTCTGAGTAATAAAAGATTAAAATTTTATTGCCAATTTCAATTATCTTACATAGTTTTTTTAACGCACATGATTAATTGTAATTATATAAACTAGGTACCGTATTATGAATCCCATTATAATGATCCTGGGGGTTGACAGCCAATATTTTAATTTATAATTTAGTAAAATATTGAATTTTTTTATATTAATGAGCTACCGTTGAGCTATGAGTATGAGTAGGTAAGATTTGAATTAACATGATTTAAGATTTTAACTTACGGCGCTATAAAAAGTCAGTCAGAAGAAATTTACTTTTTGAAATTGTAGTGCTGTTAGTAAAAGATCAATAACTAACCTCTGACCGTACAATTGAATTTTGCATATAAGTACCAGGAAGATATTAAATCAAAGAGCTTTTCTGCAAATTGTAGTAAAGGTATAAACCAAACCTAAACGTTGTAATGTCACATAGAGGTTTGTCAATACGTAGCTCTATTTCAATGGGATAGAGTTGCTTATCTTTACAACAGGAAGGGTTTGTAGGGTGTTATTTGCTACTGCCCCCGCTCTACTGTGTACGGATAGGGTTCCTATGTAGAAGTGAATGCACTAGACCTGCGCACTACAGTACTAGGATTTCATTGCGATGACTTCCGTTTTAATTTAGTACTTTTTAATTTGAAGCAATTTTCTTATCATGCACTTAGGCGAATAAATACATAAATAAACACGAAAACTATTAATACAACGCATATCGACTGCATACATATTTTTTACGATATCAAATGAAAAGTAGTGTCACAGTAGGTAATTCATATTCAAATGCCATTGAAACATCTTCGGGTTTATGCTGCCCTGGTACTTTAGTGCACAGCTTTGCAACGTTGCAATGCACCGTTGACGTGCATCTAGTGTATCTCGACAATGCATTTCGACACTGCCCTGCACTTTATAATCAGCTGATTTAATAAATTAATTAAAATCATATGCAACAATCATAAACACCACGATTTTATAAGTAAGGAATGCTGACCTCCGTTCTATTGATTCAGAATAAAAAATAAAAATACAAATTCACGTAACTATCCGTACGTACTTGTGATTTATCCTATTCTTTGTACAATAAAGTGTTTACTTACTTACTTACTTACTTACTTACTATCTCTTATTGTAGAATTAATTGGATTCTTGATTGAGATGACGAAATATAAAAAAGTACCCTCATTCTATACTCCTGAAGCTGCTCGGTTTTCTCGTTGACGGTCATTCGTAATTCCTCCAACTCTTCTCTCATATCCCGGATTTGAATCTTGTGTAAGGCGACTTCTTCATTCGTTCGTGATTCCTAAGAAACAAGTTTTTTGACTGGTTAAAAATACATATATGATGATTGAAGTTCGTGAAATTTGATGCAGGACAAAGTAAGAAAACTCGAAACCACGAAGAATGAACGTCTCCACACTCAGCATTCGCGCCTTTGTTGTGGCATTCGTTTAACACAACGCCGGTGTGTTTTTAGTGGGTACGCTCCTCTCTCCTCCTATTGGCTAACAGATGGATTACATGAGGATAGAGAGTCCCACATAACCCCCCAATATGACCTACCCCTGGCCGGGGGTATGCGTAACGCATTGTCACACCGTTAAAAAAAAGAGTGGGCGTAATAGGTGTAACATTTCACTCACTTCATACACCTTTCGCCACTTATCGTTACCCCTGTCTGAAAGAGTTTAGCACTTACTTCCACCAAATCCGTGGAACAAATGTTATTGAGCTTTTTCTCCAGGTCTTTGAGTTTCTCCTCGTACTTTTCACGCTGTAGCCTCTCCTCGTCAGCCGCGGATTTGGCTTTGATCAGTTCCTCGCGCAGTTTTAACACCTAAACAATAAACGTAATTACTTTCATACTTTTGTTTTAATAAATCGACATTTCTTTTAAAACGCCTCTACGTACGACTACGTATGGCAAGGCAACGTATGGGGTAAGAGACAATTAGAATAAGTTAAGTAGTTCATACCTCTTGGTATTTGGGAACAGGATCATAAGAAGCGTGTCCTCTAACCACTTGATCCATATCTGGGATCTATGCGAAAAAAGGAAAGGTTAAGGCATGGGAGATTCATTACGTAAACTAACTACCTACTAAAAGGTCCGGGTTGGGGCGTTGCCGATCCGATGCCGAGTGTGGTTTAATAACGTTTACTTAATCGTACAGTCGTACACTCCTTGATTTTTACCCCCAACGCAAAAAGGGGTGTTATAAGTTTTTTCCCATTAAATAATACAACAATTTGACGACGGAAAACGATTAAGTGCGAATTAGAGTTTATGCTATGCCTGTGAAAGCTACGTATTTTTACGGGCAAACGATGCGTGTTCGTGAAACTCGTGCGTCTACGGTCTAAGAGCTTCATAAGTATAAGTTGTGTCAATTCAAATGCCTGTACGACGCGCGGAATTTGTGTGTTCTTTATCTCATACACATGAAAAATTAATTTAAATAATTTAACATAACGTAGTACTTCTACAAATAAAAACCACGAGATTATTAATCGTTGACTTTGATTACTATAACAAGAACATAATAGTAGCTGCTCAGTGACACTTTAAAAGCTCATTATACATTGTATAATGAATCTTACATAATAAGTATTAAGAATAAAGATTTGATAAAAAAGCGGCACCTATACGATTCTTTGTCTTTAATTTGATAACAAGTACATGTTTATTGTAGTCACTCTTATAATTATGCGCAAGGCCTTAGTTACGCGAAACATACGGAACAAAATTTTAAACGATTTGATTTAAGGAGCTCAGAGCCCCGAGCTCATGCTACGAATATTACGTAATGTAATCGAGTAGAGCAGTGGAGGGTTATCGAGAAAATTTTTACGACATTTGGAACAGCGCTGCCCGTCAGCATATTTGGTAAGTACGAAAGTTTCTCGATGCCAATACGATAACAATAGTATGAAAGGTACGTTACGCAGGATTCTAACAATCGGGTACGTAGAAAATTATGACCCAAACTCTCTCGTACATGCATATTTACAGATATATCATGGGACAATTTTATTTTCAAAAAAATTTACCTAGTATCAAACTAGGCAAACCCTGCGTACACTATGGGTACTATAGACAACGGATAATCATACTTATTTTATTTATAGAGATCGATACATACTTATTTACGTAGGTAGTAAACATCCCAGACCCGAGAACAAACATTCGTGTTCAATCATACAAATATCTAAACGACCAGGGATCGAACCACGACCTCAAGCTTTCATAGTCGGGTTTTCTGACTAATATTAAGGCCATCGTCATCATCATCATGTCTGTCGAAACACGTCCACTGCTGGACATAGGCCTCCGCCACGGCTCTCCACTCAGACCGGTCTTGTGCTTTCCGCATCCACCGCAGTCCCGCGATCTTTACTAGGTCGTCGCTCCATCTTGTTGGAGGCCTACCGACAGCTCGTCTCCCGGTCCGGTCCGGTACTATTACTATTTTATCACACAAATATTTTGGCCCGAGCGAAAGCGATTTGTATAGGTCAAGGAGGATAGTATACGGAGTGTCAAAGCCCATACTTCGAATCGTTCCCCGCAGTTATCTTAAAATTCAGGCAATTTCTAGATGGCGCCAAGATCGTAGCCAGCGGGTCAAATAATAACACAACAGCGATTCTAATGTGCTACTACCTGTCACTCAAGCAAGGTAGATGGTGCTGAATGTAAATAAGAACGATTCAAAGTATGGGCTTTGTTAATCGTTTTACTTTGCATGATCCTTGGTATAGGTAATGTCCGGCTGTCCGGCTGTTCTCATCTACAGGTCGCATTTCTCAACCGATTCTCGTAAAATTTAGTGCGCAGGAGGTAGATTTTTGAATCTCACCTGGTGACTAAATTCACTGATTTGTAAAAAGTTCGTATTTTTGTAACTCTGAAAATTCTCATGCCTATGATATCAAATTCGCATGCCCCCACCCACTCGTAAATGAGATCACTGAGACTTCTTGAACACTGGTAGTGACAGCTAACCTTAATCTACTGCCTATGTTGACACGTTTGTCTATGACAGAAAGGCAAATTAGCTGCATGTTAGTAGAACGGGATTCAAAAATAAGGCTTTTGGCAAATAGGCATTGATTGTTAATATCAATGTCATGGATGAGAATTTAGTCACTAAAGTGAGATTTAAAAGACGTCTTTGATAATTTTAAGGTTTTTTTCACCGGTTTAGTTTTTGGAAATTTTATAAAAAAGAAAATTAGAAAAAAAAAACAAAAATGAGCTCGCGATATCTATAGCTCACAAGGCCACTAATAAGATATTGGTCAATACAAATGAAAGATTGTCTTACAGTCCCATAAAGATTCGGATGTTTCCGTATTTGCTCCAGTCGGCTTTGCTTTATGGCTGCTAGTTCCATTTGAATTTCTTTCACTTCGCCTTCCATTTCACCTAGTTGTTTTTGCTGAAAAAAAAAAGCATTTTCAACTACTTTTTAACCGACTTCAAAAAAAGGAGGAGGATCTACGTTCCACTGTATGTTTTTTTTTTTTTATGTATGTTAATCGATTACACCGTCAATTGTAGACCAATTTTGAAATTATTATTTTTATTCGAAAGTGTATACTCCTGAGGTGGTCCCATTGTCACCAAGTCATGATCTGATGATGGGATCCCAGGGAAATCGAGGGCAACCATCAAATTTTATAGGCACGTATTACGTGTCTCATATATTTTCTAAAGCTATTCAAGTATTTGCGTCTGGTAGTCAACATCTCATGTTAATGAGCTGATGATGGAAGGTACAACTCCTTAATGGTTAGGAGTTGGAGGATAATTCTGAAAATGTTAAATCAACGTAAAATTGTGAAATAAAAATCTTTTAAGAAAAAAGTAAAACCGCCTTAAAAAAAAAACCTAAAAAAACGTAAAATAATCCTCTAAAATAAAAATAATTATAAAATAAAATAAAATGCATTTATTTCGGACAACAGAAACTAAAGCCTAAAGTTTTATGGGCTAGCACTAATCACTCAAAGGGTTGACTAGTAGAGATCGCTTAGAAGGATTTTTTAATACAGCAAAAAGTGGTACATTATGTAGTAGCTACGTTTAATGCGGAAAGTTGTATTTTTCGTACTAGTGCCCTTTACTTTTCCAAGGCGCGGCGGCTCTCCTACTCCTTCCTCTACCTGGTCGCCAGCGGGTAGTGGTGGGGCGGCCCATCGCCTCATTGAAATTTTTTCGCAAATGTATTAAAAATGTTGTTTGGTACACGTGCGGAAGTGTCATTTTCACTCGTCCCGAGTCTCGACCCTCGGCTTGCGGCTCGGGCCTAGACACCTCACTCGTGTATAATGCCATACTTTCCGCACTTATATCAAAAAGTACTATTACCTAAAGGCTTTTGTAGGTACTAACAAAAATATCTCCGAACTTTGCAGAGAAAAATCTAAAATTATTAAATATAGTATACTTACTTGGACGCGTTTATGTATATTTAAAAGATTTAACAAAACTATTAGCTATGCTATGCATCTAAATAGCAATTTGTCAAAAATCAGGAAAATTCGAGTCCAATTAGCTCTTAACCAGTTTTGTTTGTGTGTGAAACGGGAACGGTGTGGCGAGCCCGCCGGCGGGGAGCGATGCGCGGCTCTCAGCACCCTATAGTATAATATAGCTGGCACAAATTTTAGTGTCACAAAGTTGGCAATAAAATCGGAGTACTGAAGACCCCGTCCATACGCTATTTGCTATTATGTCTATGGAACTAACTAACTCTAATATCAGTTAAAATAGTACTTCAACAAGCTCCAGACAACAATAACTTGGTCTGATGATGATAAAGTGAATTAACTAGGTAAAGAAACAAGTACCTAAATGACAATAAATAAAATCCTTAAACTAAATTAATACTAACTAGGTATTATATCTAATAACTAATAAATAAAATTAAAATAAATTTAGAAAAGAGCTCCCCCGCGGCATGGATACGTTACGCGAGGAAGCTGCCAGCTCTTCGGTCCTCGGTGATGTCTGCGAGTCTTATCGAGATTTCTTTGATTAAAATTTGGGCGCTAGGGCCCCACGGACCTAAGGTCTAGACTCCGAATGGTACAAGTACCTACGTATTTAAAGTAGTAAAAAAATACAAGATGTTATGCACCGAAAACGTCGCCACTGTATTTAGGTATTTACTGCTCACTTACCAGTACCGAAGGTTCTCCGATTTCTACAGTGTCATTATTCCTATGGCTCTTATCAAAAGGCCAGAAGTCAGAGTGCGGCATCAGTACGACAAGGCGTTGCTCGTGAACAAAAGCACAGCAACCATGTGAAAATGGTTTGTAAAATAAACACAAAAGTATTAACAAAGGATAATTGTGTATTTCTTATAAAAATGATGCACCCAAGAATCTATAAGGTTTGTCAGTTTAATGTTTTTTTTTGCCAGCCAGATTTTCAACTATCTATAAACAGGTTGTGTGTCGTACCTACTGATAAAAAACTTTTTGTTTTACTATCGTAAAATTGATCCACCTCTCCCACCTACTTCAGACTTGCTTCAGACTTCTTACCCGACTACGACAGAGTCAAGAGGAAGGGCAATGAATGAGTTTAGCAGTGTACAGGGTCCGTTTTAATGAGCCGTCAAGAATTCATTAGGTAAGTACTCGTTAGGTACCTGGGTGGTTCTCAATTTTCGTAGTATTAACGCGTCTGACTGTGAGAACGTATCAAATTATTACCGCAGAGTTTTGAAAATATTTTATGTTAAAGTACTCGCCTTAAACGTATTGATGCATTTAAAATATTTATAATAACGAATTAGAAACTAATTGAAAAAAAAATACGAAAGTCGGAAAACTACTCCGAGGGTAATTATTTCATTTGGTGTAATTCGGCTGTCCGTGACAATATAACCATCTAAATGAAGTTAGATTTTTACCGTGTCTATAAGTAACTTGTAATAAAGAATGATATCTAACAACAACTTTTTTTGATTTCATATTTAAGTTATTGCGTTCAAAATAGTCAAAATGTCATTACCAAGGGGTGTCAGCTTTCCAGTTTTCGGTAAAACTTCTGAAAAATGTTTCATTTAACTAACGCTTACGGCTGAAACTACTATTTACGTAAAACATTTCATAGTGATGACACACGTTAGTGATTGCACAAATTGAAATGCGTGGTAAAAAACTGAACAGCAGCATCGTATGTCTTGGTTCCTATTAAACTCATCATCACCATGTCACAACGTGACGCGACATATAAGTCTGCACTAAATAGCTCTACACAAACCCCTCCACTCCCCACGCGTGCCTCTGGTCACCATTCAGAAGCCAGAGTGCACACATTTCGTGCCAGTGTAATATTAAACATTTATTTCATTTTTACAAAGTCGTACCGTGGCTTTTGTCACGATAGTATTGTCATTCCCGTGGGTCTCATTTCTCGATGTACACGAATTGTTTATATTGTTATGTTTATATAGCCTAATCGATTTGCTATAGCGTAATCAATAGGCAATTTTGAAATATCTAACAAGGTAAACGCTAAAGAGGAAATATCGCGATTTTGTCATTACCAAGGTGCTCATTACCATGGATTACAGTAGATTTTTTTTCTAGCCACGGTAATGACGATGACTCCATGGACATGACTATATTGTATTGAGCTTGCATTTTTATATGTTTAATCTTTATATCTGGGCACACTTTCCGATAGCAAAGTCTAAATAAGCAATCTTCCAGATGGAGAACACCCCAAAACTTGGTAAAGTTGTAATTCCGAAAGCATCATTAGTCCGAATTTTAATAAACACTTTTCTTAGCCTACCTGGCGTTTTCATAATTTACCTGGTCGTGTTTTTAGCCTACCTGGCATATTCATAATTTACCTAGACAAATTTTTTTGGAAGCTTAATAACTCATTTATATATCTGATCAGTGGCCAAAATAGATCTTTAAAGAGAATTAAGAAGCCACTACTATATTTAATATCTCAATTACTTTAATGCTATGCTATATTTAATTACTTTAAATATGTCAAAAAAAGTGAGTCAAGTAAATTACTTAGATAAATTTACTCGTCTTTTAAGAATGACCGACCTACCCTTTCAAACAAAAAAAAAATCGTCAAAGTCAATTCATAATTGGCTTAATAAGAGCGCAAAAAACATAAAAAAAACATACAGTCACATTGAGAACCTTCTTTTTTGGAGTTGGTTAAAAATAACTAGACGCACTGACACGATATGCCATCTGTATTAGAGTTGTGAAAACAATAAGGAAGCGTTTAGCCAACACTTGTTTTCTTATTTTAGTTTGAATTGTAGCTAGCTACCTCTCAAACCAGTTTTCAAAAATATCAATAGATGCCACTGTGCCAAAGCCTGTAAAAGAGTCATCTATCACGTTTATTATGAACTATTGCAATAAAGAGAAAAAAAATCTTGAAATTTTTGTTTATTGATTTTGCGTTCTACCAAAAGAAAAAAAAGGATGTGTAGAGAATAATCTGTATGGATATTATTTTGTTAATTTGTAGCGTACAAACGGAAAACAAAAATGTAGATGTTACGAAATTGGCCGAATGGAAAGTTTCCATTGCTATTTAGAGATCCTTAATTTTGAAGTAAACAATTTGACAGATTAGTGCCGAACGAACGGAGCGACTGAAAACCAAAATTTTTATTAGAAAATGGCAATCGCGCCGGTTTTGCAGACGTGGAAGTTCCACGGAACGAGCTCCCTATTTTCCTAATTCATAACGTATGTCATTTTAATTGAAATTATTGTATTTTTCTTTTTTCTGCTGCATAAAATAGTCAACACCCAGCGTAACTGACAGTTTTAATATCGCACCCACTTTCATTGTACTTGCAGAATGTACCATGGTGCGAATTTAAAAATCAATCAACCAGTATGAAGGGGCCCGGTGCCGAAACCCAAATAGATGTGACCGACGGCGAAAAGCCGACAGATCTGCATGGCGCCAATATATGGAATCCCAGGGACACATCTATTCTTATTGCTGATCACAGTCAATCAATATCTCATAGAAAAATTATAAGGGTAAGGAAATTTTAAATATAGTTAACATCTTGTAGTTGGAGCTTATTGTTTTTTTTATAGTGGTTTGACAACTAGGTATGATACAAAACAATAAGTACCTAGTACTTATTATACTGTTTGGTACTTGGGTACAACTTGGTTGGTTGGTGTTCGCAAGGTGTTTGTGGCCGCCATAAACCTATCTTTATCCAGAAATCTTCATAGTTCTTGTAGGCCGAAAGCAGACTTGCACCAACCTGGGTTAGACACAAACCCGGGGTTTACTACACATGTTTGTATTACATTCCGTTCACCCAGGCCCATATAAATAAAAAATGGTACCAATAGTTATCACCCTTCACCCTTTCATAGAACCCTCAAGCAATCTCTTTGTAAGTCAGGAAAATATTTGGAGACTTCTTATGCCTAAACAGGCTTCTCGGGTAGGTATGCATACAGATGCCAAATTTTTAAAATGACTATTCTAGAAAACTCAAGGTTAGGGTTCCCCCCTTTCATAGAACCTTCAAGCAATCTCTTTGTAAGTCAGGAAAATATTTGAGGCCTTCTTAGGTAGGTATGCATACAGACACCAAATTTTTAAAATGACTGTTCTAGAAAACTCAAGGTTAGGGTTCTTCAAAAAAAATTTCCTTGTGCTTTGTCAAAAATAACTTTAGATACCTATCCTTTGACATTGACAAAGCAATAACAGCAAAAGATGATTTTCCTTTTACATGTTTACATTCTTTATGCTGATATGTATCCAACTGACTTATTTAATCCCTGTAGGTGTGTAAGTGTCAGTACTAAAGCAATGTTGGCCATTGCATGGCTCAGTCAATTAGTTAATTGGTCATGTGTTTGAATGGATACAGTTGCTGTGAGGCAAGTTTCACTGTAAATTGTTTAAAATTTAAAATACAGGTTCCTATTGTTTCTCTTATTGTTGATAAGTAGTTGTAAATACCTACCCAAGTGACTGTAACTTTAAAGGTGGATAAGTAGGTGCTATGGGCAAAGTCTTTAACTTTTACAAGTGTTCATGTGTGGGTGTGTTTGGTATTGTCACTTCAGCCTTGCGACTATTTGAAGCAGGCTCTAAATGATTTTTTCATAAGTAAAGTAAGGTGATTAGAGAAACATATTAAACACCTAAATAGGAATTTTGCTAAAGACCAAATTAGCAAATTAATGCAATTAATGTTGATAGTCTGTAATCCAGTGAATGTCGATTACCTAAGTTGAATGTATTTCTTACAGTTGTTACCATTTGTTGTTTGTATTTTGAACTGTTAAATATAATAGTCAAGTCCTTGAAAAGAAAATAATGTTACATCCTTTGTATTATGTTGAATATGTATGTAGCTTTTACATTATTGCTGTGTTTATTATATGATGGTATCTGTTTGATGATGTTATATAACATATAAATAAATGATAGTGGGTGATAATTTAATTGTTTTGTTTCAGAGATGGAACCGTCTGTCTCGACTGCAGCGGTCCATAGTGTATGCAGTGGTTGTGATTGCCGTTACAGTACTAGTACTCCTATACTCTGCTAGGGAAGTTAAAGAAGAGAAAAATACTAGTAATAGCCAATTAATATTGGTGAGTACCGAGCATTTACATTACAATATGTAAGAATGAGAGGCCATAGTGGTAAGTTTTCATAAATGGCTTCTGTTCCTTTCCCTCCCACTGTGTTTATGTAAAATTCATAAGATAAGAATAACTTAAGTACATACACCTTGTTTTGAAGCACATTATAGATTTTTTGTCAAATTCAAATCATTTATTTTCAAGTAACATGACTCATTGTGTTAGTGGAAAGGCTTATTTCTAGAGTTAGTAATAAAATTAAAATACAATTTAAAAATATAATGAATTAGCCAGAAGTGTTTAGTTGCATCCATTTCTTGAATATTACAACACACATTACACACACACATTACACACACACATTAATTTCTACACTTCTTGATTTTTTGAATACTACATGTAATTGTAAACTTAATTAAAAATAAGGTATTTTACAATATGCCTAGCTAGATTAGACATTCACATAATTATCATGTTTACTAAGAACTGAAATATTGTCCTTTATAATATCCTGATAGTTTTTCAGATCTGATACATACTGATAAATTGTGATAAAGACAAGAAATTATACTTAGTTAAATTTAAAGTTTGTTGTAGGTAGGCACTTATAGGAATTATTTATATTAGAATTTCAAATTTAATTGAATTATATTTGCTCATGTAGCTCTCTCCACTCCACATAGAATAAATGTAACGGAATTAAGTGAGTCGCGTTATACCCTGATGTAACCCTACTATCTAAAGACTAGATGAACTCCTCAATAAAATCTAAGCACACACCATTACTCTTTACTTTGCAGTAATGTCAAAGAATAATAAATAACATAAGTAGTTTTGAAGTTGTAGGTAGGTATGTCGGTAGATAACTTTTGAACTGCTCGTCTGAATATAAATGAACATTCACTGCTCACTACCATTTTTATCGTTGAAGTAGTAGCTCCGCTAGTAACCTGCTCTATCAAGCGAATTTTACCTACCAATACTAATGTTTCAAATTACTCTTATCTCATGGCCACTAGCGAACTCATTATTACTGCCATCGCGTACTGAATACTGATTGACTGATTCGGAATCCAACGTTTTTAGTAATCACGATCATGAAAAATTACGTTAGCCCAGTTTACTGTTTAATTTTAACCTGCCTTCTTCTAACTCTAACAGAAACAGTGCTTTCAGACTTAACGGTAAAAATATTATGATACATGTTTATCAAAAGTATTCTAATTGGTCCCTTGACTATTCTGATAACCTACTGTATTTATCAGATTCCATATGTTTTCTATGTCGCTATTGGTATACCTAGATAAATATTAAGCCAACGCGACGGTCTATGCGCTTTGCCATTCTGATCTCATGCCATGTGTCATAATCTTAAATCTTCAGCCATCAAAAAATAAGTATTTATTTTTCTTATGCTATTTTAGGAACATGCAAAGAATTTGTCTCTAGTCAATGAGCCGGTGGTGGAATCAGTTGTACCCAAGAAGACTGTTGTCGAACTCGAACAGAACGAAAGGCCTGTGTTTACTGGTAAGTACCTACCGTGATTGTCATGCAAAATCTATTGTGGCCACTGGTTACCACGGATTAGTTCCACGCGATTGGAATCGCACAATGTTGGTAAGTACTGCAATTTGTAAAAGAATATATTGCCACCAAACGATGAAGCTGTTTTGCTACGAAATCTGTAAAAGTTATACATCATATTCTATTCTACTCCCTTTATTCGCTGCCAGTTCTCGCTTCAAACGTATGACGACATTAACGACCAACTTGTACAATCTTGTACAAATATCCTTTATTGAAAACCACAAAACAGTCGGTACAGGAGATTACCTACAAAAAAACAGGCAAGATAAACAATATGGGCTTTCTTACGCTTTAACTACAGTAAAACCACAAAAAAGTGTTGAATAGGAACAGTTAATATATTTATGTACTTATACTTATGTAGTTCAGTATTTAAATCGAGGCGCTAACTTGTGGGTTTTTTTAAACATTGCCAGCAGCATGAAATAATAATAATCGCATTGATTTTATTATCAATCTAGCTGTACAAGGATGGACTATTGAATTTTTTTTTCATCCGAATAATTATTTGAATAAATAACGATGAAAATATTCGCAATTAATTTATTTGCTAATAAATCAACCAACCGCTTTGTCGAATGATGAATGACTTATTCATTATGTTCAATTAAAACCATGAATAGTGGAATACTCATTTTTGCTGAATATCTGTATTATACGCCACAATAACGCAAACCCAGATAGTAGGGTATAATAAACAAAGAATTAGTGTAATCAACGGAATAGTCACACAAAGCCACTAATTTATTCGTGCCAATTCCACCAATTCGTTCAACGAATAAGATATTTTTATTTCCCATTAATGTGAATAAGAATCATTCTTAGTTTTTATTCTTCATTTGATGTTGCCCATCTCTGGTCGATCTGGCAGACAATAAACGGCCTAAGAACGCTTTAACCAAGTCAGCCAATCTTCTTCTGCGTAGTATAATTGAGAGGGTGCAACTTGTAGATCCATAATTATCTCGAAACATGCACATTTTCTATGTAGCTGGGCGTTGCCAGATGTGACGATTCTTGTAACAATGTACTGGGTTGTTACAGCCTTCAATTGTCTACTTGAAAACTATTTATAGATTCAGGCGCTACCTTGCGAAGGCCCTTAGGTTGCTTCTTCGGACCTACTCGCGTGAAATACAAAAGGATGTTTCTTCGCGATATGAATATACCTAGTATGCATGTTTTTTAATCATCTTCACTTCTAATGTTTGCGCCGGCATTTGTTCGGTTAACGTGTTCACGAATCAAATGGATTGCTCGGGAAAGAGCAAGGTATTTTCTTCGCGTTTATGGTCACCTTTTGTCTACAAGTATTGTTTTTTTTTACCACAGGCCCCACAAATTCTAGACAATATGCCGTGGTTGAGAGCTTTAGACACGCGTGGAAGGGCTACAAGGAACATGCTTGGGGCCACGATAACCTGAAACCTCTATCTGGCATGGCCTTTGATTGGTTCTCGTTGGGGCTGACCATTGTCGACGCCTTGGACACAGCGTACATCATGGGGCTCACTGAAGGTATGACAGGCTTTTATATTTATGTTATTGTTCCGTAGTCAACAAAGTCTGTCTGTCTATTTGTATTTGTCAATAAACTTTTCATTGCCACACGTTGACATGAAGACGTAACCTGGGTAACTCGTACAAAATAAGATTTTCTGAGGCACCACTCCCCCAGAAGACAGGATTTGCATGCTTAGGAGATTAAGCATGAATAAATTGGCTTATAAGTTATAAAATATAACAGTAGAAACTCTTAACGCTTGATGGAGTGGTGCCTTAGATAATCTTATTTTTTTAGACGAGTTACCCAGGGGACATCTCCATGGCAACGAGTGGCAATGAAAAGTTGAATGACTCATTTGTATTGTAAAATGTGAACAATATCTAGGCTGTAACTAGCCAATAATGAATTTAAAAGGAAAACTATCACAGCTAATGTAGGCTTTACAGGTTAACGAGGTTGACCATTTGACCAACTTATAAACGCTAATTAAAATCAGATATGCAGTGACTTTTTCATAACGGCTCTGATAGTATATCCTGGGTGTGTACGGTCACAAAGCTAAGCCTAGCCGGGCCTAGCTTATACAACAAGTCACCTACAAATAACACTAAATTGACTTATATTAATCGGAAAGGGTTTTTTTTTGTGTGTTATATTTTAACCTTTTGACTTTTCAGAATTCGAAGAGGGCCGGGAGTGGATAAGCAATGAACTTATATTTACGAAGAATAAAGACGTCAACTTTTTTGAAGTTACAATAAGGGTACTTGGCGGTCTCTTGACGAACTACCACTATACTCAGGATGAGATGTTCTTAAAAAAGGCGGTGAGTGAATAATAGGAAAATTTTGGCAGGTTCTGTAAGATCCGTATCAATACTACACTTGTCTTTGTACGCTAAAGTGGTGATGCTGAAATGACTAACCTTTCTATGACGGTGACGCAAACACAAAAAAACTTGAAGTTTTAAGCATACGTGCTTACATGCGCTATTGGATGTTGACAGAGTTGGCAACTGTGAGGGTCAGTGCCTTTGTACACAACAGTGCCCTAAGCACGACTTGTCGAATCCTGCGTCACGTAAAATTCGAATAGTAAACTATAACGAGTTTGTATGACGTTTGGAACAGCGCCCGCCCGTGAGCGTATTTGGAACTAAAATTTAGTATGAGATTTCTCGATCTCGATACGATAACCGTAACGTAACGCAGGATTCGACAAGCCGTGCTTAGGGCACAGCTCTCAACAATTTTACTGTAGGTACGATTACTCTAAGTTTACCGCTAACAGATGGTTTACCTTCAATTAATTTTCAAATTTAATGTCGTAGAAATACAATACTTACGAGGGGCGGCTGAAAAGTAATCTACCTAACAATGAAACAAAAGACTGTTGTGGCATTTTTTTTTATATTTGTCTATATAGTCCCCTGCTAGTAAAATGCACTTATTAAATTTTTCAAATATTGAATTTAAACCATAAAAAAAAAATCTTTCGTTTTGTCGTCAAAAAAGTCAGTAACCGCAGCCTTCATTTCGTCATCGGTCATAAACCTTTTGAGAAGTCTAAACAGAAAATAGTCACAGGGGGCTAAATCTGGACTATAAGGGGGGTGGTCAATGGTTTCGAAGCCATTGTCTTTAATTGCTAGCTTCGTTGTGCGGGCGGTATGCACTGGTGCGTTATCGTGCAAAATCAGAATTCCTTTGCTTAGTTTACCTCGCCGTTTTTCTTTTATTGTCTCTCTTAGTTGATATAGTAAGTTTGAGTAATAATCAGCATTCATTGTAGTTTTCTTCGGTAAATAATCTATGAGCAAAATCCCTTCTGTGTCCCAAAAGATTGTAGCCATAAGTTTACCTGGCGATGGACAGACCTTGAATTTCCGAGGCGGCTTCTCATCCTTAAATTTCCACTGTAACGACTCTTGCTTACTTTCCGGGTCCCATTGTCGAATCCAAGTCTCATCACATGTTACAATTCTAGAAATTATTTCTTCCTCTTTCCCTCGACTCATGTCCAAAAACTCTTCGCAACATTTGACACGCCTCTCCATGTAAAATGCAGTCAACATTCTGGGGACCCAACGTGCACTAACCTTGGACATGTTCAAATGCTCATGAATTATTTCATTGACTCGCTCTTTACTGACGCCCACATCTCTAGCTATCTCCCACTGCTTCACTCGTCGGTCCTCTAATATAATTTTTTTCACCCTGTCTACATTTTCATCGGTGACGGCCGAAACTGGTCTTCCGCTACGAGGATCATCTTCCAGGCTCTCACGACCTAACTTAAACTGCTTTGACCAAAACTTTATAACAAATTCGGAAGAACACGAACTGCCAAACACACGTAACAGACGCTGTCTGATCTCCGAAGGCGTATTCCCTTCTTTAGTCAAAAACTTAATCACCGAACGCTGCTCGATTTTATCCATTTTCACTTTATCTATCGACATGTTTGAAACAATTGTAGGAAACAAATAAACGTGATGCAATAAACAAATGAATGTAATACATTTTGAAAATAGAATAACAAACGAATATAAATCCATACCAGCCAGCATTATTTTTGTATATATTTCTGACCAAGGAGATTACTTATCATCCGCCCCTCGTATTTATTACATAGCCAACTTAGAAAAGTTGAAAACACTCCGACATCGTCATTTCAAAGTTCAATATTTCAAAAACGGGTTAACCGATTTTAATGAAACTTAACTAAAAACCATCTCCAAATAAAGTAGTTTTCGATTAAAACAAACCGCCTCGAAATCGGTCCATTCCATTCGTTTGGGAGCTATGATGCCACAGACAGATACACAGATACACATGTTAAATTTATGACACCCCTCTTTTACGTCGGGGGTTAAAAATCTGTAAGAGTAAGTAATCGTTCTGTAGCTAAAATTTCGACGGTACTCTGACTCAACCTCGTATATAAACTTTGGCGAAATTTGAATAACCACTCTAGACCGCGAACCTAACGAGGTTATTCCAATTTAGTCAAAGTGGTTGAGTCGGAGTACCGTCGATTAGCATTGATGAATTTAAGCAATATTTTATTTCAACAGGAGGACCTAGGCGATCGTCTCATGGCGGCGTTTAGCTCGCCCTCTGGCATCCCCTACTCTGACGTGAACCTCGGGGCTCGCACGGCGCATGCGCCTGAGTGGTCTCACTTCAGCACGACCGCCGAGGTCACGACCGTGCAACTTGAGTTCAGGGAACTTTCTAGAGCCTCCAACAATCCGGTCTTTGAGGTACGTAAGTAAAGTAGCACTAGCACCACGGACGATTGCCAATGTCTACAATGCCGCGCTTTGAAATAATAAACCTCGTAGCTAGTTTCACAAAGACGTCTCTGTACCATTAATTTCGTATGACACTTAGATCTCTACTTAACACAATAGCGCCATCTATATTAGTTTTTCTTTGAGGGCATATGAAATGAGCAGTACAGAGACCCCTGCGGCTGGCTACAGAGGGCTTATTATTTTATACGAGGGCTGTTTGATAAGTACCCGTTTTCTAAATATATGAATATCACTGGCCGCAAATAAGTATACCACCTTTTTAAGCCATTTTTCAGAGGCGGGAAAATTAAAAAAAAATGTTAAAATGGAGAAAGAACAGTATCGGTCTGTAGTTAGATTCTTATTTTTGGAAGGAAAAACATGTGATGAAATAAAAGTAACAATGCAAGCGGTTTACCATGAATGTGCTCCTTCTATGACAACCGTCAGATATTGGTATAACGAGTTTAAGCGGGGGAGAACAACCGTCTTTGATGAGGATCGCCCAGGCCGGCCAGTTGAGGTGACTAAAGACGATATGGTTAAGAAAATTGAAAATATCGTTTTAGCCGACCGCCGAATTAAACTTCGAGAAATCGTTGATGCTGTAAACGTTTCAATCGAGAGGGTACAACACATATTAGAAGAAAAATTGGGTATGAAGAAAGTATCGGCGAGGTGGGTGCCGCGTTTACTCACGGAGGAGCAAAAACGGAACCGACTGACTACTTCGGAGCAGTGTTTGGCCGAGTTCAAACGTAACCCGAAGGAGTTTCTGCGTTGTTTCGTGACTGTGGACGAAACGTGGGTCCACCACTACACCCCGGAAATGAAAGAGCAGTCGAAGCAGTGGATTTTACTGGGTGAACCTGCTCCAAAGAAAGCAAAAACCGTCCCATCGGCTGGAAAGGTCATGGCGACCGTTTTTTGGGATTGGCAGGGTATTATACATATTGACTATTTAGAAAAGGGAAAAACAATAACAGGGCAGTACTATGCCAATTTATTGGATGAATGAACGACAACGCCCCGGCTCATTCGTCGAGAGTTGTGACGGCTAAATTAGCACAGTTACGCTACGAACTATTGTCTCACCCCCCGTATTCTCCAGATTTGGCCCCATGCGATTTCTTTTTGTTTCCCAACCTAAAAAAATGGCTCGGTGGCAAGCGATTTGGATCAAATAACGAAGTCATTGCCACCACAGAGGCCTATTTTAATGACTTTCCAAAATCATACTTTTTGGATGGTTTATTAAAGCTTGAGTATAGGTGGAACAAATGTAAAGAGTTAAAAGGTGACTACGTAGAAAAATAAATGCATATATACAAAAAAAAATATTTTTTTCCATAAACGGGTACTTATCAAACAGCCCTCGTAGGAACGCGGGTTGTATAGACATCGGTTAAAAATTCTCTAAAAGTGCACCTTCTGCAAAATGTACACTCCCAAAACGTACACTTGTCCAATTAAGGCACTTTCCCAGTAAGGCCATGTCCCCAAAAAACATTCGCAAAATGTACAATTTCTTGTAAGGCATAACATTCCCAAAATTAAAGACAGCTACCTACTTAGTTTTCCAATTTTTATGACGGATTTGAAACGGCTCTTTTGGCAAACTGTACCTTCTGGAAAGCTGCACTTTTGGAAAAGTTACCAATTTTTCAGTGCGCTTTTTGAGACAGTCCACCTTCCGAGGAATTGATCCTTCTAAACAAGTGCACCTTTAGAGAAAGTGCACAAAAGTTTCTATGTAACTTGCACAGTTTTATATTTATTTACCTATGTACGTGTGTTCGGGTCAAATCTTGCAACTGAACTTTAAAGCAGTTGTCTGGCATAAGTATGTCTGGCAACAATACAATAATCCGGTAGTGAAATTCTGGTGGTCCGGCCAGGATCGTCTCCACAGGATGGAACTCTTCGCCGGTCAATGGCATCGGCATGAAATTTGGTATGCATATCGACGGTAAGTACTCTGACTCAACCTCGTATATATACTTTGACTAAATTGGAATAACCACCTTAGGTTCGCGGTCTAGAGTGGTTATTCCAATTTCGTCAAAGTTTATATACGAGGTTGAGTTAGAGTACCGTCGATATGCAAATGAAATACTTTATTTACCTAATAAAAGCAATTTACAGTGACATTAAATCTAAGCTTAAACTAAATAAACTACAACTTAAAAGTAAATTAAATCTGAAAAAAGGCCCCCGTGGCATAGTGCCCAAAAGGCTGGCAGCGTTGCCTCGCTGAATAGCGATGCTGATTCTTTGAGAGAGAAAACTGCCAGCCCTTTGGTCACAAGTTGCATCAAATTGGACGACAATACAACTACAGCCGGCAAAAAAGCTTGAATTAAAAAAAGATTCTTTTAACAGAACATCGATATGACATTTAAGATAGGCCACGCACCTGTTCAGCGCGGACAAAATGCCTCCCTCACTCATTAACTGTCATTAGACTGACATAATGTCAAACATCAAGGGATACTAAGTCACCGAATCACGTAATCCTAATCCTAACTACTATTATAAATGCGAAAATCTGTTTGTTCCCTCTTCACGGAAAAACCGCTGCACCAATCTAGATGAAATTTGGTAAGAAGATAGTTTGAATATTGAGGAATAACATAGGCTACTTTTTATTCGGGTAAATTGTATAGTTCCCGCGGGATAGCGGTAACGGAAATCTACGCGGACGAAGTCGCGGGCAATAGCTTGTCACCTATAATTGCTTTTCCACGTGCGGTGAAGCGGTGGCGTATCTGTCTATTTTTGTATATCAATGAGAAAAAATATTTCTTCACGCCAGGACGCAACAGCCGCCGTCTCGGAGAAGATCCATCAGCTTCCAAAGAAGCACGGTCTCGTGCCAATATTTATCAACCCGAACACCGGCCAGTTTCTGCCACACGCGACCATCACTCTCGGGGCTAGAGGCGACAGCTACTATGAATATCTTCTCAAACAGTGGCTGCATACTGGAAAGACAATCAACTAGTGAGTGTATCTGGAATTTGTTAAGGTATAACATCGATTATTAACAGACTCCTAAAAAACGAGGAGGATCTCAATCCAACCGTATGTTTCAAAATTGAAGTACTGTGAGTTTCGATCATAGTGATATGAACGGATCGCTCACTCAAGTTTCGCTACTGGCGAAGCGTGTGCTCCTAGGAATGACTACGGATTAGTCCGAAACATGTCGGTCTATACTCGATTTACATACGTGAGTGATCCGGTTATCTCACTATAATTTCAACTGTGTTTTTTTTGTTTGTAGGTATGATTTTGATGATTCTTTTTTTGTTTCAAAGATATATCTACTTCGAAGGTGGTCTCATTTTCATTATATTAAAATCAAGTTTTTTTTAAGGCTTTCCTATTACATTTTTCGGTAATGACTTGAAAATACGAGGCAAGAATAATGTTGCCGACAGGATCGGCTTTTGATAACATTTTAACCTTAAATATTTGTAGCCGTTTTGTAACACATACATAAACCAAAGCAAACGTTAGTCAAATTATTTTAAACTCGTACAATTTTATTTTCTTGTTAAAATGTTAAGTGACGTCTTTTGACTTTTGGTCAGAGTTTCTGCTTGCGAGAGTTTCATAAACAGGATGGATGTCACGAGACGTGAAACAAAAAGGTCTTTGCTAATAGCAGATTCGGTGAACTTACTTCATTTAGAAGCTGACTCACATTTTTTTAATCCAATTGAACACAATTAAGAGGTTAATTCTGGTATCATGAATCATGATGCTTCCGACGATGTTTATGAATACCTAAGCTGTGTTCATAGTTGTGCTATGCGATTGCTGTGACTTGGTATAGTTTACATTATAAGCTGTTCTTTGACTAAGCAACCTCCGTAGTTAATTTTATAAATATAACTGATTTTGCATTCAATCGTGCTCATTACATGCCTCTACGTTACTTGCAATGACATACTTTATGGTGATGTTAATAAAGACACTTATCGAAAAAAGAGAAAAAAAGTTGTTAACAGCTGTCATTGCAAGTGTCATAGGCACAATTCTGCAGCGAAGTGAGTATGAGTATATATAGCATAGAATCTGGCGCCACACTCATTTGTTTTTTTACTCAAACGCACTCGCCTTTGCTTGGCATTCGCCATCTCTTATTCGCACGATCATGTACAGTTTGACAGAAAAAGATGGCGAATGACCAAGGGAAGACTAGACATTAAACCTAAGACTTATAAGGGCTATCGCGAACCAAAAATCCGCTATGATAGCTAATGTGGAGTGAGGTCTATCCGTCGATTTCCACCAATCATAGGCCAGTAGCTTCGTCTCTCATTGGTGCAGATGCAGAAGGGCAGATTTATTAGACTCGCCACTCTTATGTTTTTGACTCGCGACCCTCACTAATTAGATGAAACAGACAACTTACTGTATGTATTGATTTAAACTTTCGCGATTTTCACCATGGACGCAACGTCGCGTCCGAAACGTGAGGTATTTAAATTCAAATTTAAATATAAAAGTTTTTTTACGCGATTAAGTCCCGAGTATCATGACAACTTACTATATGAACAAATTTGACATCAATGTACGTCAAAAATGGTGCGTTGTCTATTTTTTTTAACAGACTATGCTATTTGTCTTCAAAAAACTAGGTTCAAAAAACTAGGTTCAAAAAACAAAATATGCGGAACAAAATAAACGTTTTTTTTTGTTAGAATTGATGACCTAAAAAACAATTACTTTGCTCACCCGCGACCACTAATGACAAATAGTTATATCTGTGCGGCAAATGTATGTTTCCATGCAACACCTCCACCTCCACTGCTACACGAATCAACACATGCCACACAGACCCAACTATCACCACCACCACTATACTAAACGCTGACGCGTTTCGGCACTCTCCACGGGGCCATTTACGAAGCACAACAACAACCGCTCAACATGCCACCACTTCCACTACTGACATATGTAAACCATGTACTCAACTTAGTTAATGACAAAACCAACGTACCCACTAATATTTTATAAATT